>JAZKJV010000737.1:331468-700117 GCA_037367405.1 Ottelia alismoides | reverse complement strand
TATCACGGAGGATGTAGAAAACATGGGTTTGGTCTCGGTGGTAGTCATAGACATCATGATCAGAGTAGAGAAATCAAAGAAGAAGATGATATGTTCAGTCACGCATCTAGTGCATCAGATCCAATTATCGGAAGCGGCTTACATCTCCAAAGGATGTCCAAGAGAGGGCTGGCGGTGATAGAATGCCCGAGAAAGCATCGTAGCAATGATTGGTACCACAATAGGGAGATTACAACCCTGGAAGATGTCCTAGACAGGCTTGTAGCGGTGATAGATGGACTGGCGATGAAGCCTAAAGGCCCTGGAGGAGCTAGCAGCGAAACATTAGTTCGCAGAAGGGTTGTAAAGCCCTATATTCGGTGTTTGTGGCACTGCACATGATATTTATGAGCAATGATGGACACGAAGGGGCCTGTGGATGAAGGACGACCCGCGCGAAGGGCCAAAGAGGAGGAAAAGCTCATGCGTGATCGAGAAGGAAGGCTCTTGTATGCCCACAAGAGAGGTTGGAAGTGGAGACAGATGACTAGGTACGAACCCTGATCGAGGATCGTTGCTATGACACCATGTGGAGAATAATTGAGAATGAATAGAATACTTAATTCAAGGGGTACAGGGTATCTTATATAGTGTGAAACCCTAAAGTGTGAAAAAGAGATTACATAAGTGACCCCAAATGGGTTACAAGATTCAAAAAAGAGAAAAAGAATAAAGAAATAATAAAAAAACGTATAAATCTAACATGATTTTTTCAAGGCACCAAACAATGGAATAAAAATCTACCAAAAATCATGGACATAGAGTGACGTAAGGGCTATATTGTCAAACTTAATTTGCAAATACATATCATACGCACTCACAACAATTCAAGATGCTCAAATCTTGTAGAGTTCTAAAGGATTTAAAAACGCAATGTGTTTCAGTGATTTCTTTTCCAAAAATTTGGGTGTACTTATGTCCACTACATATCTAAAGACCAAAAAAATCCATGAATTACTAGCAATTTAACAAGCCAAAAGTCTTGTTTTCACTTAAAAATTCATTACTCGATAATTTCTGCGCCAAAAAATACAAATCCAAGTCCATATGATAAAGCATTAGTTCCTCTTTCATACGAAATTAAATCCCATGGCTAAATCGATAGATTTTGGGTCAAATAAGAAGAACCAAAGATGAAATCTCTGGAAAGTGCCAACACCTAATGGCTTAAGACGTTCCATTTCCTCATTGACCCATCATGCAAAAGGTACGTCGTTAGAGTGAGTGCACTCGCGCTCCGCTCCTTCAACTGGTTGTTTGCATCGGATTCATGTGAGGGTTTTAAAGTAACAATGCAACAAATAGAGGGGGTCTAATTGCAACTATGCTAAATACGTTACAATTCCATAACAGTATGCAAAACGACGTACTTGCTATTACCAAAAGTCGTCGAGCATACTATGCACAATTTCCAATGATGCACGTGCATAGTAGGAGGTTGCTAACATCATCAAAGGGTTGGAGCTGACTGAAACTAGAGAAGCGTCAAAGGTTTGTCCGTAAAATCATGGCACATGCTTAATGCACGTGATCTCCTTCATATGGTAGGATTACTTGGATCTCTATCCAATAGTCGAGCGTCCAAGCACAAGCGACAGATATGGCTCTCATTCCTTAATCTGATGGTGATGGTTGTGCTTGAGATCTAGGGTTGAATGTGTAGTTGGATCATATCCAACGCCATATGTCCTTTGAGACTTTGGATTATAAGGATGAAAGGGTGTTCTAATCCAAGGGTAGCTATATATCGAGCCCACTCCTCCTCTTGTCTTCTTTTTTGCAACGCAATGGTCATTAATCATCAATAAAGTTCAGGCGATGTCCTAATACCATTGGTGTGGTCCTACAAAGGGATGTTAGCTCGAACACTGGAGACTCGATGGGGCAAATTAGCTCAGATGTGGGTTAAAAAGCTATGATTGATTGGTATCGATCAGAGGTGATAGGGTCCGAAATAGACATAGAACATGAGAGGAAGGTGAGGTGGGGTGGGCGCGGTCGATTGATGAGGAACATGGATATACGATGGGTAATTAGAATAGAAGAACCTAGGAGGCATGATGAAGATAACTTGATCGAATCCAAAGAAAAATAAGACAAAGAAGAGCATAAGGAGTACTTGAAAGGGAGGTGAACTATGAACGCCTAAGTTGATGTCTAAAAAGGCTCAATTTTAACCTTGAGGGGGGGGGGCATGTCTCTAGAAACTTGGATGACAACGGGAAGTTGCTGCTAAAGGTGGATCAGCACATGGATCTGACCAAGGAGAAAGTCATGGACTCGTGGTGCCTCAACAATTGTTATTAATGTCACTGAAAAATAGCCACCTCATTTGAAATTGACCATTCAGACTCAACCGATGTAGTGAAGTCTCAAGTAACCCATATTTCTATTTTTAAAATTGAAAGATGAGATTGGGGGTGGTTAACATGCAAATAAGACCAAATTGAATATTACTAATTAGCCACTGAATTCGTGGTTAAAAATGAGAAAAATGGTGGTAAATAGTAAATGCTAACATGGGAGCCTAATGCCTATTGATCATCGAGATTGTGGCAATATGAAATGTAATGATGATTCTAGATCTGATAACTTTTTACTCATGAATAGATCACTATAGATCTGTAAAGTTGACCACATAAGGGATTGAGAAAAGAATGAGTAATCAAGTGAATGTGATGGTGAATGAGTGATGACAATTAATAGTGTCGATCATGGTGACCCTTACACCTGACCGTACGAGGGCGTGGTGACCCTCAGCTGGGCGGAAGATAGGAAGCTTAGTTATTGTAGCGGCTGCCAAGTGCGTGGGCCTAGGATCCCATTCCTTTGTACGATTTTTGCACGGTCGCCAAGGTTTTGTTTTTCGAGCTCTTTTTACTCGTACCGGTCGGACCGATTTTTGGAGTGACTCTTCCGGAGAGTCTCTCCCACCCATCTCAGAGGCTTAGTTTTGGAGTAGTCCTAGCCCTCTACTTGACCGCACTTCCACTCAGAGGGCGAGATGAAAGAGTCTCTTAGAAGACTTCCTCACCGCTTAAATTTTGTTTATTGTTCGCCAATAGGTCTTAGCGAGGAAAAGGTAGTGATTAGTTGAAGTTGAGCTTGGTTATTGTTAGAGTTGGACATAATTGAGTTTAGTTACAGTTGAGCTTGATACAAAAATCATCAACCATCGTCAATCATCGACATTTAATCAGATCTTAGAACTATTGCTACATATACCAAGAGAAGCTAGTGACATGTTGGGAACTTAGTTATGATGTATTATACTCCATCGCATGCATACGGAGGCATCATAACCCTAAGGTATTCTTCACGTTTGAGAGTCATAGTGTGAGGTCACACTAAGATCAAGATCATAGGTTATCTACTAGGATTGAGAATTTGATATAGACAAAGATCATATCAGAAACCCATCATCTACAATCCCAAATCCATCAACATGAGTTATAAGTGTTTAAATGATGATAACCTACATATGGATCATATAATCAATAAATGAAAATGTTATTTACCGAAAGTTAAGGGTGATGGGTAACAGGGGATTACATACATAATAACTTGAAAACCAAATTTCACGTAAGTAGTTTGTTAATTTTTAAATATCAACACACCTATCTACTTGTTTTCTTTTGAAACCAATGGAATACAAGCTTTATTATTAATAATACATTTTGATTGTACCAACATTTATTGATATTTCTTTTGTTCCTACCAATGTATGGCAAGCAAGGCGCCTGCATCACAGTAGTTGACAGATGGATGCTGAGCATCCGCAATTGTTGTTATGGTACACAAGTTATAGTTTTGTACAAGATAATGTAAATGATTTTCTTTCTCTTAGGTTACATTTTGGGATACATGTACATAATGCATTATCTTTTGTCACATATATATACGTGGAAATTAATGTAGTGTGAATTGGTGACACTTGTTATGAGTTCTGTGGTTTACATTAATTGTGAATGTCATTTCGCAATGCAAAAAATTTCCCCTTACTTTCACGTGACCCAATGCAATGATATCGAATATAATATTCTAAATGGTGTGTATTGTTTGTAAAAAACGCACCTTGAGGTGCTGAGGCGTATGCCTCGAGGCATTTTTCAAGGAAAAACGCCTCGAGGCTATAGCCTCATGCAACCTCAGTGAGGCGTGCGCCTCGAGACGCTGCCTCATGTATGAGCAGATTTTTATTTTTTTCTACAATATTTTTTTTTATTGTGAGCTTTTCATCTTTCGTAAACAAGTTTCAAGTCCTTAAGCTCACGATTAACTGAAATATATATTTTTAGTTTATTAACATATTAAGCTTCTTTTTATTTTATTATGCATGTTCTTTATAAATCAACATGAAAAAATTAAGTCTTGAGTCCTTAAATCTAATGCCTCTACTCTTTATTATGAATCAAGCATAAATGCTTTCTTTATTAAAATGTTTGGATGCAAGTCCCCTACTTTGACCTAAATTTAAAAAAGTATATTTTTGTAAGCATGTCTCATCTTTTCTTATATTCCATCGGGACTAAATTAATACACATCAAAGCATGCATGAACAAAGATGGTCATAACATGCAATGTTTAAGTATTTTATCCCTAATCCTTATGGTAAAGTAAAAAGTGATCACTAATTCGTTGCTTACTCTCTTATCCTTCTCAATTGAATGGCACGCATATCTCACCTAATTTTGAAAATGGTGTGTTACAACTTGTCCCTTCAGTTAAATTTTATTCAAAACTTTAAATTTTGCGAAGAGTTACCTATTATTGTGCTTGCATATCCATATTTACTTGACTCCTTACGGATTTATAGTACAAAAAGAGAGAGTTATATAACAACTTGGATGTTTAAACCATGATGTCAGCCTTGAACTATCATGGAGTTATGTATTTAATCATAACTATTTAATTTCTAGAACTTGAAAATTTGTAATTATGATTAATTATTGTGTTTTATGAAAAATATTCTTTCATGAGTGAGGCTTACGCCTTGAAACAATACTAGAAAAACACCTCGATACGCATCTAGTTTTTTAAAACCTTGGTGTAAACGGATAATCCGGATCCGCCGGCATCACAGGTGTATCCAATGTGGATTTCAATTGTTGTCATCAAGTTAGGACTTCCATCCATACGAGCAAATCCATAAACTCAACGCATCTTTTAGTGTGAGTACTGGTAATAATATAGTTAGAATTTTCTAAAGCCCAATAAGAAAGAAGAGCAACTACAAAATACAAATAAATTTTTTCAAGGTAGTGGAATGAATTGAGTATATAAATAGTGTTCGTAACAAAAATTGATCCAAATGAGATAGTGTTAAATGCAATGCCCTTTTAGTTTTAATCTTCTATGAAGATCCCCTTCAGTATTAAGAACTCTTATTCGAATAAACCTATTATTTTTTTGAAAGAAAAAATATCGTATAGGTGTGTTCCCAAAAACTTCACCATTTATCACCACAAATTGTTACACACCTATTACAATTGTGAAAATAAGCACATATTACATGATTCAACTCTCAGGCATTGCAATTGCATGCACCACTACATTCTCGACGTAAAAACAGTCCTTTGTAAAAATCAACCCATTTCGAGCTATCCAAAGTGCCCAGATGATTGCCATGCACCTTGATCTCTCCTTTTATGTGTCACCCCAATGAAGCGCCAGTAATTCACCACACTATCGGTACTCACCACCTAACTTCCGAAGAGGCTCCAGACTTCCACAGAACTGCCATAAGTAAAGAAGAGATAATCAGCATCCTCCACTCCCATCGGGCATCTGGGCAATCTTGACCCACTCCCTGAACAAAACGGACAAATCTATCTCTCATAAGTAGTCTACCTCTCTTGAAAAGCCACAGGAACACCTTCACCCGAGTTGGGACCTTCCATTTCCAGATCCGCCTACAATCCTCCTCACAACCACCAGGATCATATATCATTCGACCCCTTATCGCCTTGTATGCCTTTCCGACCGAGAAAAAACCATCATGTCATATCCAACAGTCACGACCATCAGTAGGTCCAACCACCTCATCGAGCTCTGTCAGCATACTCGAGAGCTCCTCTAACCGCTGATTTGAAAGCTCATATTGGAATGTGGGAAAAAGGAATGGGCATCCCATACCTCTTTCATTGCACAATCCGAGTGCTCAGACATCGCCATGAGTCCCAAGAACCTCGCTCCAATCATCAGTCCAGAAGAGGAATCCCGTGCCGTCTCCAACCATAGGTCAAGAACGGATGCATCTCTAGTGAAACACCGCATATCCCCTTCCAGAATTACGACGAGGTGGCTCCTAGGTCTACACGAGTAGGGAATGAGAGCCCGGGATCATAGATATTCCGAATAAGATTGCAAACTAGAGTCGCAGTCACCCCAAATACATGTAATCCACTTGCCAAGTAAAGCCTTGTTCATCTCCTCCAAACTTCGCACTCCAAGCCCACCATCCTCCTTTAGTCAGAACACCGATTTCCAGTCCACAAGAGGAAATCCCATGATCTCCCAGATGACGTCTAGAAGAAACGTCTCATGATGGACTCAAGACTCTTCCCGATCCCCAGAAGCACCAGTGTGGACGATAGGAAGAAAACAAGGATTGTCGAGAGAACCAATCACAATAATATCAACGTGTCACCCCTCGATAGACAAGTAAACTTCCATTCTGTCGGTTTCTGCTCCATCTTCTCAATAGTCAGTTGCCAGTCAACGGCATGCATTCGACTAGTAACAAGCAGCACGTCAAGATACCACAATGGTAGGTCCGTGCACGGAGACATCAACCATCTAGAATAATATTCAATTTACGCATCCGCCAACCCGAAGGGAACGAATTCAGACTTATTTCTGTTCAACATCAAATCAGAAATCGCCCCAAAAATGTCCAAAACTGTCGAAAGACCTCTGCAACTATCGGCTCCCCCACCGCAAAGAGAATCGTGCCGTCAGTGTATTGGAGGAATAAAATATATTTAAAAATGAAACCCCGCCTATTTTCCTCAAAAAAAAAAACACTCAAATTACTCTGATAATGGCTTCGTTTTCATTATTCTGATTGGATTTGAAATATTACATTCAAGAATGCATGCATGTTTATAGGTCTCCATGATAATTTAAATAGGAAAAAGTACTGCATATTTATTATGGGCTACTCTGATACTTGCAGATTTAACCATAACAGGCTTCATGTTTTATTTGAAAACATTGATCACATGTAGTAAATGATCCTTACTTTTTATCGAGAAAAACATCCATCAACAAGAGATGGGACAAGAATAAGATTACACATTAAATCATTTTCGATGACAAGCAGTTACAGTACAATGCTAAAACTGCAATCACATTTATCACCAAGCTGCTTGCTGCAGAAAGGACTGATTTACAACATTGAGATTTGAATAAATAAAAAAATAAAACAATTATAAGAAGCCCAAGCACTAAGAACTCTGTTCTTCCAAACCTCAAAGTTGGAGAAAAAGAATCTTCAAAAAATGCAAATACAAACAGCTATTACCTGGTTATGATTGAAGAGGCTGCTCTAACCACAACAAAAATGATGAAAACTTGATACTGGCCTCAAGTTCTATATGTCGGAGGCTGAAAGAAAAATAGTATCTTCAGGTTTCGATCACTATATAGCATGCATATAAGAACTTATATAAGATCGTGTTGGACATGGTTGGAAAAGGTATTTTTCAATTTTTATATGGAAATGATACCCAAAGAGAAAATTGAAGACAAACATAGTCGCACGCATGCAACACATGACCTTCAAGACTTGGGTAAAATGCTAGAGAGAGAATGCGGCGCATAAATGACACTAAGTTTCCACTATGAGAAAAATATGTCAGCCAGAATATTTGACCCCATTTTAAAGATTTAAAAATATATTAAATATTAAATGTTGATTAGATTTATGCCTTATTAAATGTTAAAAGTTAAGGAGATTTAATTTCACACCAGGTCGTCAACGGTAGACAAACACTGTTGCCAATTTTCAGCATTAACTAGAAAAGAAAAACCATACTGACCATGACCATGAAATCATCGCAAACAACTATTAATCCTTATTCCAACTATAAATGTGGAGGGCTACTTGAATTCGTTGCCTCCAATCTGATCCTATCTTGGACTATGCAATTTCAGATCTAAAAAAATAGTCCCTCTCTACCTTCCAGCGTTTTTTGGTCTTCTCAGTCCCCTTTTGTAATGCTCTTGACCTGATCTCACCCTTAAAACCAAAACATTAGATGGCTTTTTTCCTCATTTAATCTTCCATAAATGCACACTAGCCTTTAGATTGATATTTCATTGTGAACCAAATCCATCTATACGTAGACACACATCAAAACTTCTTAATATTGCATATAGACACTCGCGACGCATGTATATAGTTAATTATTCAATACTCAGGGCCATCATCGTGCTAAGCATTACTTGTGCCACATCTCCAGCTTGCAATCGAACTAGCATTCCATATACTCTGAACTCATTATACTTAGATCCAAAGCCAAACCTCCAGGCCTCAAGCTTCCTCTTGGCCATTTTATATCTCGCCTATTAAAATAATATCATCTACAAGGGGTTTGTCAACTACGTCTAACACAAGCAATTGCTTCTTTGTACATCTATTTTATTGGATCAACGTGTAAAATAAACACGTCTCTCATCAAAAACTCTCCACGCGACCTCTTGTACAATATCGTAAACATTTTAATTTAATAAAAAAAACACATGAAGGTCATACTTCTTACTATGAGATCTTCCATTAAATACCTCAAGAGATGTATAGCCTCAATTTTAAATCTTGTCTTGATTTCCTTTACTATAGCTTCTCCCACAATTTCATTATTTGACTATTCAATTGATATCTTTATGATTTCCACAATTTTATATCTCTCCTTTGTTCTTGTAACAGGTAAAGCATAATGAATTTTTCTCCAACAATCACTCATTTTTCTTACATTGATAAGTAATAGTGAGGGATGATGTATATCGTAAGCCTCGTTACATTCTTCCTCAACATCTAGAAAAACATCATTCAATGCAAGTTGTTCAAAAGGTGTACTGTGAAGATCTTTCCCGTTCGTCTCCTCAACTCTTTTGCAAATGGAGCATGGTGTCGGATAATGAGCATGCTTAAATAGTAGCGATATATTTACAACATGTTTCATACATGCAATATGGTTATTGAACTATATAAGATCCAACGAAAGTCTGTTGGAGTATTTGATTATGCGTCACTCTTATAGTAGATGGGTAAATGGATCGCTCCAGGATCCATTTACCACATCCAGTTGTTTAGTCCCGCATCTACCACTTGTGGGATGTGGAGACTCAGCGAGGACTATATAAGAAGCCCCTCACCTCCTATATCCAGTGAGAAAATTGAATGCAACATATGGCCCATTGAGCCCTTCTCCCGCGGTTTCATCCCGCTCCTTAGGGAGTAGGGTTCCACGTTAAAATCCCGTGTTCTTCAATATTTTTATCATTGTTCTCTGATATGCTTCCGCAAACATGGTATCAGAACGGGTCGATTCTCGAGGATTTTAAGTTCTTTGATTTTGTATTCGAGATTCGATTATCAGATTCAGTTCTCGATTGTTCTTGTTGAAAGATTATTATCCTGATAATCAAAGGTTCTGAAGATCAGGAACAAGTTCAAAAGTTTTTTTTGGGTCGATGAAGAACCCTAGGCGGCTCCATTCTCCACGCAGGAGGCACTCGACCTATTGTAGTTTAGAGCAGTAGGGTTCTCAACGGAACCCGAATCCAAGTCCATGTTGTGGCTCGCTGGTATGCAGCAGAACAAGGCGCTCAACCTCCCCTCCCGACTCATTGGCATCGGTCTCAGACAGAGGCGAAGCCGACCTTTCAGGCGCTCGACCTCCCCTCCAAACGCAAGCGGAGCCCCTCCAACAAAGTGCAGCGCGACCCATGTGCGCATTCCCGACCTCCAGGCAGAGCTCCCGCTCCTGCTCAAAGGGCGGCGACGCTCTCGACAGCGATGCCTCGAGCCTCTCTTCCAGACAGTGGGGCGAGGCAAGGCGGCGTCTCCTCCACCGCGCTCTCCTCTCCCATCGGTGCGACACCCCCGCAGCCTATGGCGGAGCTTCCCCTCCTCTCCAGATCAGGCTCGGCGGTACTCCAGATCGGGCTCGACGGCAACATGACTTCGTGAGAAGGGCTCCCCAATTGGGAACCCTAATATAAGCCCAAGGTGTGGCTTCGAATGTTTAAAAAAAGAAAAAAAAAAGGAGCATGCCCACTGTTCTTATAAAAAAAGGAGATAGTGAGAAAAAATGAGGGGAGCCCAGCATTTTAAAAAAGGAGGGGATGCATATTATTAGGCCGAGTGAATTTGTTCAAAAAAAATCTGATTCAAAAAAAAGCATGTACAAAGAGAAGTCGTATGTAAGAAATTTTGTGAAAAAGGGGGGAAATGATTAAAAAATGATTGAGAAAGTCGAAAAAATATTATTATCGGCTATGTGATTCATGTTTTCTCCCTATTTATCTTGTCTTCTCCCAACTTGGTCAATGTTTGTTATTCCGACCAGTATGGGAGAAAGGGAGAGTAATGTGTAGAGTCACAGGTCTGATCCAGACCAGTCAGATTTTCCAGACTCTACAGCTCAGATATCCAGACTCGACGTTCAGATTCTGAGTCCTCAGTTTCAGACACGTACATATATGTGGTCTTTTCATATGTGCACATGTATGCCATCTTTGTTTGTGGTTCCCACCATTCTTGTTTTCTCGACCAGGGTTCTCATGTGGTTTCAATAGGGACTCCAGAGTAGAGATCACGTTCTCTGAGCCAGATGGGAGAGACCCAGTTCTCCGACGAGGAGACTTTCATACTCCAATCTCCAGCGACCGCAGACTCCGACGAGGATTGCACTTCACGGCTCCTTTTAGTTCGGCCCTT
Source organism: Ottelia alismoides (assembly GCA_037367405.1). NCBI lineage: Eukaryota > Viridiplantae > Streptophyta > Magnoliopsida > Alismatales > Hydrocharitaceae > Ottelia > Ottelia alismoides. Next base: position 689,133 of record JAZKJV010000737.1, on the reverse strand, counting down.
TTCAAAGATGGAGCAATTGTCCACATGATGTGGCGGGCCAGAGTTCTCCGTGTAGAGACCCATTTTCAGTTGCAGTGACTCTAACGGGCGCAGTACAGAGCACATGCTCTCCGACGAGGAGATTCAGTCTGACTCACACTCCAGCCCATTCGTTTTCCTCACATGCACGGCATGAGAAGCAACGTCCTCGACAGAAGCCGACAGTTGTGCGCGTTGAGTTGATACTGTTTGTAGTGTCATGTAGCGTGAGTTGAGATTTCTTTTTGTTTGTCCAAGTTGAGCATTGCATGCTCCAGCTTGAGGGGGAGTGTTAGAGTACTTAGTTATGCATCACTCTTGTAGTAGATGGGTAAATGGATCACTCCAGGATCCATTTACTATATCTAGTTGTTTAGTCCCACATCTACCACTTGTGGGATGTGGAGACTCAGTGAGGGTTATAAAAGAAGCCCCTCACCCCCTGTATCCAGTGAGAAAGTTGAATGCAACATATGGCCCTTTGAGGTCTTCTCCCGTGGTTTCATACCGCTCCTTAGGGAGTATGGTTCCACATTAAAATCCTGTGTTCTTCAATATTTTTATCTTTATTCTCTGATATGCTTCTGTATTCCTATTTTCTGAGAAGTTTGCATATTACAACATATATGTTATACAAAATGTCAACTGTAAATGTGTATTCTAGAGTTCTTTGTCATTCTTCTTCTCAACTCCTTCACAAATGGAGAAGCACGCCGGATAATGAGCATGCTTAAATAGCAGCAAAATATTTACGTGTTTCACACATGTCATATGGTTATTGAACTACGTAAGATCCAGTGAAAATCAGTTTGCATATTACAACATATACAGAGACCAAAATTTATTAGGTAGATCAGAAAAAAGGCCAATTGTGCATCAATTCCTGATTGGAGTACTCATCCCTGTAACGTAACAAAGAGGGACATGATCATTTGAGAGTAGCGATATATGCTGGCATCATTTAAATAGATGTTTTCAGAGACCAAATTACCATCCTTCTTACTCTTGAACTTTAGTTGCCTGCATGAAAAAGTGCTCCAACATCAGCGTGTTCATCCACTTCATTTCCAAACCCCACAATCTCCCTTCATTCCTCTCCCTCCTGTTCCCTCGACTCTGACCAACTCTCCATCTCTACCTCCTCCTCACCTCCCATACCTCCCTGACCCTCATGAATTCCCCGTCCTCTACTCTCCCTATCTACCAATCCCATCTCTTTTCCTTCACAACCTCCCAGACATATCATAGTGCCTCCATGCCAATTCTTGCCTCAACCAATGTGGTTCCTCATATGTCAATATCTACACCTCCAACCTCTGCATCATCCTCATGAATAACCTCCCAAGTTCAAGGTTACTTTTAAATAACCGAGAGCATAGTTTGAAATATCACGATATATCGGTATCAATAGATTAGGGGTATCGAAACTGTTGACGCATATGCTCTACTTGTCCCATTTTGTTATTTTATTTTCTTGTCATTCTCTTTATGTAATTTACCCATAGGCTACTCTCCTATATAAGAGAGCCTAGGGCTATGGAATAGACAATCTCTCATTTCACGTTTCCCAACATGGTATCAGAGCGACGGTCCTAAACCGGAGTTCTCGAAACCCTAACCCTAGACCCCACCCGCCGGCCCTCTTCTTCTCCCTCTCTCGATCGGGGCGTCTCCATCGCCATCGCCCCGTGCTGTGCGCTCCTCCAACGCCATAGCACAGCGCCTCCGCGGCGATCTGTGCGCATCTGCAGTCCACGCGCCTGTGCGTGAACTGTGCCCTAGCATCCGCGCGCACACCTTGGCGCGTGTGCGCTACAACTCCAGCGCCTAGTGCCTGCGCCCCTGTGCGCTAGAACCGTGCGCATCTGTGCGCATCTGAGCGCACTGGTGCGCTAGATCTGCACACATTGGTGCGCGTTGAAGCAGCGCATCTGGGCGCAGTACAGTGACGTACTGTGCGCTCGTTTGCTCCAGTCGCACACGCGGGTAGCGGCTCTGTGTTGCCCTTGCGTGTGATCTTTGTGCTCGTGTATCCAAAACATATCCAGAGCGTAGCGCGCACATATTCATGGGGATAGTTGCTTGACGTCTACACATGCAACTAATCCCGTCTATGTCATTGTAGACAAAGATTATCTTCTCTTAGTCATTCCAGTCTTCTATCTCCAGTATGTCAGACAGCAAGGCAGATATCCCGTCTATGGGCGCATTTCGTGGTCCAGCACCCATTGTCAAGATGGATGGTACGAACTATGAACTGTGGGCAATGCAGTTCATGAGTATGATGAAGTCTACAGGTAAGAAGCACATTCTTACCGAGCCCGAGCCTGCAGAGAAGACTGGAGTCCATGCCTCATGGGAGGCTGATGATGCATATGCCAAGGTTTGGCTATCCGGCACATTGGCTATTGAAATTGCCAATGACATTCTACATCAACCCACAGCGAAAGACATGTGGGACATCCTGGCAGCGACATATTCTCAGGCGAAGAATGAGACGAAGATCCTGCAACTACAACATGATATTTTCACAATAAAGCAGAATGGCCGTCCTTTACATTCTCTCTATACATCATTGAGAGGGATGTTTGAGAAGCTTTATAGCTTCATGCCTCTTACCGCCACGCCAGAACAACAGAAGACATACAGGAATGCGACGATGGTGGGTGTCTTTCTCGCTGCACTTGATCCAGAGTATGAGGCAGCACGTTCACAGATTTTGGCAGACTCGACTATTCCTCCCATGGAGGAAGCTTTTCACAGACTGAGCAGGATCACAGTACCTTCAGCAGCTGCGAGTCAGAATCCCTCAGCTATGGCGGCCAACAGAGGCCGTGGTTTCCATCACCAGGGTCGTGGACGTACTCCTCGTGGAAGGGGTGGCCGCACTAGGCCAACATGCTCATATTGTCACCGAGTCGGACATACTGAAGACACATGCTACTCAAAGCATGGATTTCCTGCATCTGCACGAGCAGCTGAGCAGATAGAGCCCCCATCTGCCGCTGCACTGGACCAACGATTTGATGATCTTGTTGCCCGCCTCAGGGGCATTATTCCGCCATCTGGCCCAGCACCTCCGACAGAGAATCATAATGATGCCGCTGCTTCAGCTTCTGCCTCTACGAGTACTTCAGGTAGTACACTTGCTCTTCACAGTAGTAGATCAGATACATTGCCGTGGATCATGGACTCGGGCGCTACACATCACCTATGTGGCGACCAGAGTCTAATTACAGGATATACTCAGATTCCTCCAGGACGGACAGTAGTGATCGCCAATGGCACTCATTCCCCTATCACGGGTCAGGGGGAGATTACATTGACATCCTCGATGCAGCTCAAAAATGTTTTGCATGCACCGCATTTTTCCATGAATCTGTTGTCGATTAGTCAGATTACGAAGGATCTTCATTGTCGAGCTATTTTTGATTCATCTTCTTTGATTTTTCAGGACATCCGTACGGGCAACGTGATTGGTCATGGCTATGAGCAAGGAGGCCTTTATCGTCTGAACCAGACTCCGTTTGCCGGAATCACAGCTCCCTCCGCAGAACAAGTATCTCCTCTCCTGTGGCATCTGCGCTTCGGTCATTTACCGCTTCAGAAGTTGCGTCTAGTCCTACCCTATAGTATGTCTCACACAACTGTTCAGTGTGAGGCGTGTCAGTTGGGAAAACATCACAGGTCTTCTTTTCCCAGTAGTCAAGGTCGGAGTACTAACTCCAAGTTTGAGTTGTTTCATGTCGACGTCTGGGGTCCGAGTCGTGTTCCCGATCATCAGGGGCACATGTTTTATATTGTTTTTGTGGATGATTTTTCTAGAGCATCATGGGTATTTCTAATGAAAAATAAGTCTGAAGCTGGAGATATTACTATTCACTTTCTAAATGAGATTCAGAATGTTTTTTCCACAACAGTCAAAATTATGAGAACTGACAATGCCTTAGAGTTGTGCACCAACAATCTAGCCAAATACTACTCCTCGAAAGGGATTGTTCACCAAACATCCTGTGCTCATACGTCTCAACAAAATGGGGTTGCAGAAAGAAAACACCGTCATCTTCTTGACGTTACAAGGTCCCTTCTCATTCAGAGTCATGTCCCGTATACCTACTGGGGTGATGCAGTTCTTACTGCATGTTATCTTATAAATCGTATGCCCTCATCTGTCTTGAATGAACAGGTTCCTTTCTCACTTATATATCCTGACAAGGAACTGTTCACTCTTACACCTCGTGTCTTTGGGTGTGTCGCATTTGTCCATCAGTTGTCGCCCGGTTCGGACAAGCTCTCTCCTAGGGCTGTCAAGTGCATCTTTGTGGGGTACTCCAGAACTCAAAAGGGGTACAAGTGTTTTGACCCTGTGCGTCGGCGGTATATGATCAGTGCAGATGTTACATTCTTTGAATCTATCATGTATTTTTCAGAATCCGGGAACATGCAGCCACCACCATTGTCTCCTGATACCGTTTTCATGGCACCACCAACATCACAGCCGTCACCTCCAGAACTACCACCACCACCACCACCACCACCACAGCCACCAACAATATCCCCGTTACCATTCCATTACACCCGACGGCCGAATCAAGCTCATGGCTCTGACCAGTCAACTAGCTCGCCTATGGTATGTAATGAAAATATTAATGTTGATGAATCTGACGACACTTCTCAGCAGGATGCAGTACAGGAGCAGGGTGCAACTTCAGAGGATCTGGATGTCCCAATTGCTCTACGAAAGCAGAAGAGAAGCTGTGCCAAGTATCCAGTATCAGCTGCGGTCTCGTTTGAGAGGCTATCTGGACCATTCAGGACGTTTGCATTGGCACTCTCAGCTACAGATATTCCACAAAACCACCATGAGGCTTTGCAGGATTCTAGATGGCGGCTAGCAATGGAGGAAGAGATGGCGGCTCTTCAGTCTCGAGGTACATGGAGCTTGGTTACCATACCTCCAGATGTTACCCCAGTGAGTTGCAAATGGGTGTTTACAGTGAAACACAATGCAGATGGTTCTATTGACAGGTACAAGGCACGCTTAGTTGCAAGAGGATTCACACAGACATATTGGGTAGATTACCTTGACACGTTCTCCCCTGTAGCTCGTCATTCCACTCTGCGGATACTCTTATCAGTTGCAGTTACTAGAGATTGGCCGCTCTATCAACTGGATGTGAAGAATGCTTTTCTGTATGGTGATCTGCAAGAGGAAGTATATATGCAACAGCCACCAGGGTTTGCTGTTGAGGGGGAGTGTTCCAAGGTTTGCAGATTACATAAGGCCATCTACGGCCTTAAGCAGAGCCCCAGAGCATGGTTCTAGAAGCTGTCAGACCTCTTTGAGAAACAAGGATATAAACGCTCCAATGCTGATCATTCCTTGTTCGTGCAGAAGACGGCGAGAGGTATCACTGTAATCATGGTTTATGTTGATGATATCTTGATTACAGGTGATGATGACCAGGGCATTAAGCAGGCAAAGGAAAAGCTGGGGACTGAGTTTGTCACCAAGGACTTGGGAGTTCTTAGATATTTTCTGGGGCTGGAATTTGCTAGAAATCCATATGGGCTAGTCATGACACAGAGGAAGTATGTCACAGATCTACTGAATGAGACAGGTATGCTAGGATGTCGGCCTGCTACGACACCAATGGATCCTAGCATGAAGTTATATGATGATGACACAGAAGAGGTCGGCAAGCGAAGGTACAGAGAACTGGTAGGCAAACTGCTGTATGTCACGATCACTAGACCTGATATATCGTTTGCAGTGAGTCGTGTGAGCCAGTTCATGGAGCAACCACGCCAGGTCCATATGGATGCAATATACATGATTCTGAGATTTTTAAAATCATCTCCAGGTGCAGGCTTGCTATTTAAGAAAGGAAAGGAGATTTCTGTCACAGCATGTGCGGATGCAGACTATGCAGGATGTCCCAAGGACAGGAAGTCAACGTCAGGGTTTGCAGTCTATGTTGGAGATGCTATAGTTTCATGGAAGAGCAAGAAGCAGACAGTAGTGGCCAGATCCAGTGCTGAATCAGAATATAGGGCTATGGCCCAGGCTAGCACAGAAATGATGTGGGTGAAATCCTTACTTGCAGATCTATGCCTTGACATACCTCTTCCTATGATGTTGGAATGCGACAATCAGGCCGCCTTATTCATCGCAAATAATCCAGCGTTTCATGAAAGGACCAAGCATATTGAGGTCGATTGTCATTACATACGTGACATGATTCAGAAGGGGTTCATTGCTACATCTCACGTCACATCAGAGAATCAAACTGTTGATATCTTCACCAAGGCTCTACTTAGAGGTCCATTCCAGAAGTGCGCGTCCAAGCTGAGCATGATTGATATCTATGCTCCATCTTGAGGGGGAGTGTTGACGCATATGCTCTACTTGTCCCATTTTGTTATTTTATTTTCTTGTCATTCTCTTTATGTAATTTACCCATAGGCTACTCTCCTATATAAGAGAGCCTAGGGCTATGGAATAGACAATCTCTCATTTCACGTTTCCCAACAGAAACTATATGAGATAATGATTTCAAAAATTTCGGCCCATGTCGCCTGATATATCGACAATATATCATGAGAAGCCAATAAATAGCCAGACATAGGGAATCTTGGGTGGGAGCCCCTTTTGGCCGATATGGGCGAAACAATGCCTATTTTGGTCCCATTTCATCTGAGATTAGATATTGTTGTTTGCTCTTGGTGCCCTTGCTCTTCCTCTTGGCTTTGGTAAAGGTAAGGCTCCCAATCTTCAATATTTGTTAATGTTTGAATGATTTTTTTATGAGGGTTTTGTTCCTCTTGTGTATGTATTGCATATTCTTGAGTTTTTTTAAGACTTGGGAAATTCTGTGTGATAGAGGAAGAATAAATTTGGGATTTTGATATTTATTAAGGGGTTGATGGGGTTGCCCCCATCATGGCTGCCCGTCCCATTTTTGGGCATTTTTTTTATTTTTTTGAAAAATATCGCCATGTATATTCACCCATATATCCCTCCTATATGCCATTCGAATTTCGTCAGAAACAGAGACTCCAACGGCCTCCATCTAGACAGGGTCGATTTAAAAAATCCTGCGATCGTTAAAAAAATGACGTCCGGATGGAGACCGCAGGAGTCTCTGTTTCTGACGAAATTCGAATGACATATAGGAGGGATATAGGGATGAATATACATGGTAATATTTTTCCAAAAAAATAAAAAAAATTGCAAAAAATGGGGTGGGGTAGCTATGTTGGCTGCCCTAGGGGGGAACCTCATTTTTCCCATTTATTAATTGAGGAAAAAGAGGGTATGACGTCGAGAAGATGCCTATCTAAAAAATCTATATATTCACAGTAAATAAAGAGTACATACATTGTCCAAAATGATTTTAAAATATTAGCGTGCTCAGTTACATTTTCCATCTATATTCTTTGACCACGAAAGATACAAACATTCCAAGCCATCCACAAGGACCATTGAATAGCCACCATCTAAACTTTGGTAGGGCTACTCCCATGAAAGCACCAATGTACACCCAAAAATCATTCCAATCCTCTGTCAGTACCCTCTCCACATGCTTGTCACCCAGACCTCCTAAGCAACATGGCACCCAAAGAATAAATGGTCTACGCTCTCCTCCTCAGCCAAATACCACTCACGAGTGCCTACACATCCAGGAAAAAATCGTGATCTTCGCTCTCCTGTAAGAAGGCGGTCCCTCCTCAGCAACCAAATAAAAAATCGAACCCTCAACGGTCCCTCCAAGGCCAAAAGTCAGTGAACTAATCAAAAGCACGCATGGGATCCAAAATCTCCAACCGATAGAAAGCCTCATAAGCCTTCTGTACAGTGAACCGTCCATCAGACCATGACCATTGATCAACAACATCGTTCACCCTTATTGGGGTGATGCAGTTCTCACTGCATGTTACTTAGTAAATTGTATGTCATCTTCTGTTTTTGGAGAAAAGGTTCCTTTCTCGAGTGTGTTTCTCGAGAAGTATCTGTTCTCCCTTACACCCCATGTATTCGGATCTGTGGCCTTTGTTCACAATCTTTCATCTGCTCGTGACAAGCTCTCCCTCATAGTTGTCGAGTATATCTTTGTTGGCTACTCTCATACCTAGAAAGGGTACCATCGCTTTGATCCGCTTCGGCGGAAATACTTTGTCAATGCCGATGTTACATTCTTTGAGTATGTTATGTATTTCTTTCCTACATGTGACAAACTAACCCCATATGACTCTGATGAGGAGGTCTACATGCCTCCACCTCCTACCGCTCTACCACCTCCATCACCTCCACCACCACCACCATGTCGCCTCCACCACCACCTCCAGTACATACACCTGCCCTTGGACCGCCACCCACCTTGACTCAGTTTTTGCCATCTGTGTTTACTCGCAGGTCTCTCTATGTTCCTCCTGCTCACAGATATTCCCCATCATCCAACACGCCTCAGGTGTGTAATGAGCCCATTATTTCTATTGATGGCACTATTGAGTTGTCTATGCAACAGGATTCCTTACAGGATGAGCAGGTACCCTCTAAAGAGGGTAACTTACAGGTTCAGGAGATGGCAGATGATCTCGATGTGCCTATTGCTCTGCGAAAGCAGAGACGTACTTGTGTTGAATATCCTCTTGCAGACCAAGTTTCTTTGGGCAGACTTTCAGAGGAATTTTTTTTGAAGTCTAACGAATCGGGGAGACACGGCGTGGTGCTCGTCCCAACCACTTTATTAAGAAAAGAAGAGAAAGCAAAGGATAATTACAAGTGGAGAAACAGGAGGAAAAGAGACCGGATCCATAAGATCCCACCCAGACAACAAAGCACGAATTACAACACTGACCAGTCGCACGTTAAACGGGCCGCGTGAGCCAACACATTTTCTTTGTAAAATCTCTGGCCCCTAAAAATTGTTGCGTTACGCCCCAGCCAAATCGCCCAAATGCAAGCAAAAAGGCCCAAGAAATCCCTGCACTCCCTGTCCCTGTTCGACCGAATAGACTCCCAGAAATCGCCCAGGTCAGAAGTATTGATCCAAGACATCCTCGCCTCCTCCCAAACGCCTGCAGTGATAGGACAAGCGAAGAAGAGGTGATTTAAGGATTCCACATCATTGCCACAGATAGCACAATCCACCGAAGCCAAGCCACCATATAATCTAGCGCATCGATCCCGCGTTAAAATCCTCCTCCTGCGAAAGAGCCAAGGAAAATAGCCACCCTCTCAGGGAGCTTCAAATTCCAAAGGAAGGTGCAGTCGCGGTTGAAGGGTCCGATTGAATCTGCGGATGAAGGGAAATTGCCATGAAAGCCTTCCTCGTCGAGAAGACGCCCTCCCGCCAAGCCCAGTGGTCTCTTCCCCTCGCAGGTCCGAGCGCATTCTTAATAGTATCCAGAAGAGAAAGAAGCTTGTCGAATCTTTGGTCAGAGAGGCTGCCAAGAAGCATCGGAAACCAACCATCCCCCGACTTTCAGAGGAATTCATGAGATTTGCCATGGCACTGTCAATAGTGGATATACCACGGACATATCAGGAGGCCATCCAAGACAGTCAGTGGCGTCTTTCAATGGAGGAGGCGATGGTCACACTACAGTGTCATAGCACTTGGAGTCTTGTTTCAGCTCCTCTCAGTGCATCCGTTGTTGGGTTCAAGCGGGTGTTCACTGTGAAGCACCGAGCAGATGGCAGTGTAGATCACTACAAGGCGAGATTTGTTGAACGTGGGTACACCCACACATATGGGGTGGACTATCAGGGCACCTTCTTTCCAGTAGTCAGGCATTCCATTCTGCGTATACTTCTATTAGTGGCAGTGACACGGGATTGTCCTCTCTATCAGTTTGATGTGAAGAATGTTTTTCTCTATGGTAACCTACACGAGGAGGTTTAAACGCAACAGCCACATGGGTTCATTGTTGAGGGGGAGTGTCAGAAGGTTTGTAGGCTTCGCAAGGCCATCTATGGCCTTCAGCAGAGTCCAAGAGCATGGTTTCAGAAGCTCTCGGATTTGATAGAGCAACAGAGGTTTGTGAAATCGATTACCGGCCATTCATTGTTTGTTTAGAGGACTCAGAGAGGTACAATTGTCATACTTGTTTATTTTGATGATATCATTGTTACAGGGGAAGACGAGCAGGGCATCCAGGCTGCTAAGGATTTCATAGTCAACAGTTTGTAACCAAGGACCTTAGTAGTTTACGTTACTTCCTTGGACTTGAGTTAGCCAGGAACCAACGAGGTCTTGTGATGAATTAGAGGAAGTATGTTACATATCTTTTCTCTGAGACAAGAATTGCATATTGCAGGCATGCCACTACTCTTATGGATCCGAGCATGAAGCTCTATGATGATGACACTGAAGAGGTCGACAAGTGGAGGTACAAGGAGCTTGTTGGGAAGCTTCTTTATGTGACTATCACCACGCCATATATATTCTTTGCAGTGAGCAAAGTGAGTCAATTTATGGAACAACCTAGACATGCACATACGGATGCAGTCCATATGATTCGGAGGTATCTGAAGGCCTCACATGGCCTCACCTTCCACTAGTCTTCTATTTAGCATAGGTACATCCCCTGCGGTTAAAGCATGTGCGGATGTAGATTATGCAAACTGTCACGAGGATAGGAAGTCTATTTCTAGCTTAGCAATATTCATAGGAAGTTCCTTGGTGTAATGGAAGTGCAAGAAGCAGTCTGCGGTTGCCAGATCTAGTGCAGAATCAGAATACAAGGCCATGGCGCAAGCTAGTACAGAGATGATATGGGTCAGATCTATTCTTGCTGACCTGACTGTTGAGGAGCCTCTTCTCATACACCTCCACTGTGACAACCAAGATGCTCTCTTCATTGCAAACTACCCAGCCATCCACGAGAGGACCAAACACGTCGAGGTGGATTGTCACTACACTCGCGACATTATACAAAAGGGTCTCATCTCCAATACTCATGTCAGCTTTGGAGACCAAAAAAGATGTACTTATCAAGGCCCTGTCTAGAGGGCTTTGATAGAGATGATGCTCCAGGCAGAGCATGACAGATATCTATGCTCCAACTTGTAAGGGAGTGTTGAGATATTAGTTATCTTTCATATCTTTTATGTATTATTTATTTCCTTTGTCTTCTTTATGTAATTTGCCCAACAGGTTACTCTCCTATATAAGAGAACCTAGGACTTCATGAATAAACAATTCATTCTTTTCTCTTCATACTATTTATAGTAGAAAGATTCGTGAAACGGGTTCCTCTCAAAGGAAACCCTACGCTACATGTGGCGAGGCGAGGAGCTCCTCTCCATGCAGCAGCTTCCTCCTAGATGTACCTCCTCCAAGTTTCTTGAAAGGCAGCGGAGATGGGTAAGGGAACCCTACTGGGAACCTAAATACTCCTTTATGCCACCTCTTGGACTATATGGCCCAATGGGCCTTGTATATAGAAAAATGAAGGGGGAAGCCAATATGGCCTCAAATTTCAGCGAAATTCGATTGAATTTCTGTCGAATATCGATATCCAGTCGAAACCGAAATTCGACCGAAATGACCGAAATATGGGGGTCCTAGTACAGAAAATGACCGAAATGACCGAAATTTCAGTCGAAATTCCACCGAAATTCCATCGAAATTCTGTTTTGGTCGATACCGAAATGGTGACCGAAACCGACATTTAAGGCCTTGGAAGCCATGTTGCTTTGTATTCAAAACAAAAAAGAGGGGAGCATGGCTTTTTGGGCCTAAATTAGGGAATAGAGATTTCAAAAAAATGCAGCGAGGGGTTGAATGTTTTGGGCCCAAAGTGAGCTGATTTAAAAACGTTGATAAAAAAGTGGAAAGCCAAAAAATAAGAAGTGAATGGATTTAAAAAAGAGTTTTTGAGAGAAAAAAAGTGGTTGTACAAAAAGAATCCGTACGAGGAAAAAAAGAGAATAGCTGGAAAAAAAGAGATGGCTACAAAAAAGGATGATTTGTGAAAAAAAAGGAACACGCAAAAAAAATAATGCATGTTTTGTTTTGGTTTCTCCCAACTTCATGATCCATGCCCTTATTATATCAAAGTATGGGAGAAAGGGGGAGTAGAGAGGGCGCATTCTTCTTCTAGAGAAGTATCTACCGGATTTGCCCGTTCACGACTAACAGACTGACACTCCATATTACTACTGTCATCAGTCGTCTTCACTGAGCATCGCCTACTTCGTCAGGGTGTCTTTATCCACGACCATTACTCCGCGTTGAACATTCTTCTTTTGCAGTGACTCTACTACAAGCATGACCTAGTGTCGCAGCGACTGCTACAGGAACGACTGAGGCTCTTTCTCGGTGACTCGATTGTCGCAGACCCGTCCTTGAGCAGGTCTTCTACCTACAGCGGTTACTTAAAGCAGGTTGCCTCTATTCCCGTCCGAGCGAAGGGTGTCTCTATCCACATCTCTATCAGATGTATCAAGTGAAAATATGTTGTATATTTTCTCTTTTGTTGCGAGTTGTAACCTTCTCAGCTCCAGCTTGAGGGGGAGTGTTGGAGTATGTAATAGATGGTACTCCCACCCATGTTTAGTCCCATGTCTACTATATGTGGGACTCCATCTATCTGTGAGGATATATAAAGAGCCACGCACCCCATGTACTCATCAAGAGATTGCAATAGAAGATCTGACCCTTTGAGGCATTCTCTCGTGGTTTCATCCCGCTCTTTCTGGAATAGGGTTTCATGTAAAATCTGAGCATCCACTTTTTATATTTCTTTATGTTCTTATTTATCGATTTTGCTTACATTTTCTATATTTCAACACTTACAACACACCATCAACGAGAGAATGGGAGTGAAAGCTCTCAGATTGTACGAGATAATGAACCAGTATCTCGCAATGGAGAGGGAGATGAATGAGTACATCAGGGAGATAAAAAGACGGTCGAAGTATAGGGTGACATTGATGTATGATGGTTGGACAATTTACAAAAAGAAGCATATCATCAACTGTAACATCTGGATCCACTCCCACTTGGCAATCAATTAAGCCTCACTTCTTTCTATATATACCAGCCCTTTCTCCTTATTTTATTCCCACCTCCTCTCCACTTCCAGCGTAGAAGAGCATCTCCAGACCTTCTCTTTTCTCTGCAGCTGTTGTGCAGCAGCCTGGGCTGTTAATCCCCAAATTAGAACCAACTGCTGCTCCATTTAGGAGCCTAAATTGCAATTCCAGCAGCATTGTTGTTGCTGTATGCTACTCCAGAAGCTTGAAGCAGAAGTTGTCTCCTCTCCATTGGAGCTTTCAAGTGCAGCCCCCAATCTGGAGTTGTGGTCTTGCAACTTTAGGAGTTTCTGCAAGCAAATCAGCACTCCTTCCTCCAAAAATTGGATCTAATTAGGTACAATTCCTAGCCATTTTCTTGCTGTCATGCATGTGAAATTCCACTTTCCCTCTAGCTGCTCATGCATGTTAATCGACTTCAAAATTTTGGATTTTTTTATATAGAAACTCTAATATGTGAACCATATTATGTTATCACTATGGCAATCGATTCAGGAGCAGTAATATGTTGTATCATATTAGATAATCAATGAATATTGATGTTGTTCTAAGGTTATAGGTAGATTAGCATTTCCCATTAAAAATCCAGCAGTCCCAGGGTCTCGATTAAATCTTTAAGAATTTTGTTAAGAGATTGTGATAAAGATCTTATCATACTGTTCATATGAGAAATTCTTGTTGCTCTTCTTCATAACTATCCTTGGAACTATTTTGGTGTTGTGGAAGAGATATGATTTTTGATATGGTTGTTGGAAAGTTGGAGTTGGATGCATATGGATTTCTGGAAGTACAGATTTCTGAAGAAGGTATAAAAAAATAACCAATATCACTTCTGGATGTTTTCCTACAAAATCTGAATTCATGCATCTCCTTCGATTATATTTATGTCAATGCATTTTTTATATAGACTACTCTATATTGAATTTCTTCATATTTCCTTATGTATTTTAGTTACTTGAAGCTCTAAAAAAATCAGTTCCATGAGGTATCACCCAATGCATAATCGAATTGGGCACTTGAACTATGGTGGTTGATGGGTTGAGTAGTAGTTAGACACTTTTATATGTTAACACTGTCAGATTATGCCTTGATGAACTCTTGATTGTTACTCTTGGACCAATAAATTAATAAAATTCCTGGATCTTCTAGTATGGTGTAGATCAGATCTCTGCCAAATAAGTCAACTCCTAGGAAATGAGTGTTTTTCCACAATTTGGGCTAAATTAGTAAGGAAGTCGATTTTCATAAGTCAAAAGTTGAAGGATTCTCCTGTTTTCTTTTTTTCAGTTTGTTTAAGAAAATCTTAAAAATCAAATATTAGGTTATTAATATCATTCTCTTAGAAGCCAACAAATAGGATAATCCACATGGAACCATTATCCAAGAATATCATTAATGAAAGATTCAGGTGTCAATATCTATTAGGAACATCTATTCATAAAGAAATAACAGAGAAACGATTGAACCAATCTATGATAATCCGTGTTTACTATGATTAATAATCTTTATGAAATAATCAACTACTAATAAGGGATCAATATTGATAAGTTGTGACAAAACTTAGATATGTAAAGATAATTACACAAGACAATCAAAGGAGTGTGTAATCAAGTACGACAGTATGAAGGTGAATCAGTAATGACTAATAATTAATAAGTCCCGGTCAAAGTGACCTTACACTTGACTGTGTGAGGGGGCGGTGACCCCCAGCTGGGCGGGAGATAGCAAGTCCAGTTAGGGTAGCGGCCGTCAAGTGCGCGGGTCTAGGATCCCAGTCCTTTTCACAGTTTTTACGCATGCTCGCAGTGATTTTACGCCTTGTTGGGATCCCGACTTTTGATCAGCTCTGTTGACCTACTGTTTTTAGGATACCCATGCGGGGGATCCTCGGTTTAGTTTTCGTACGAGCTCGTTAGCCCGTAATAGTCAGGACATTTTTCTAGAGTGACTTTTCCGGAGAGTCTCACTCGTCTCTGAGGCGTAGTTTTGGAGTAGACCTTTCCCTCTATTGGATCGCACTTCCAATAAGAGGACGAGACGGAAGAGTTTACTTAGGAGACTACCTCACCGCTTGAGTTTTGGTTACTTTCCACCAACAGGCTTGGAGATGCTACATTTGAATTATCTAGGGTTACATCTGAATCAACTGTAATTGAAATTGGAGAAGTTACAGTTGAACTCCGAAGGAAGCACATTGGATCTTGGTTAAAAGATGAAATAAATTATAAGATGTGTTGGATAGAGTTATTTATAATTAAATTAGTGGATGTGTTGGGAACTTAGTTAGGATGCACAATACCCCATCGCATGACTACGGAGGCATCACAACCCTAAGGCACTTTTCACGCTTTAGAGTCATAGTGTGAGGTCGCATACAGACCAAGACCACAGACTATACTTAAGAATTTAAAAAAAAATAATGGTCAGTTCAAAACCTAAATCTTCCTCATTATAAAAATCCATAGTTAAGATTTCTAAATAACGAGAGATTAATAATTATATATATACATATGAGTCACCAACTATTACATGAATATATATAAGGCTATAAGGCAAATGGATAAATTATATATATATATGTTATTAACTTCTATATAATAATATGGCATATGGGAAGTAATGTAATAATATGACATATGGAAAGTAATGGGAAAATTTTGAGACATTTCCTTAAAGTAGCTTGAAAATCTTTTTCATAGCAAGTAGTTGAAATTTTCAAGTAATTGTGGATTTTTTTATGTTTAAGTCTTACTACTTGTTTTTGTAGAGATTTATGCTATGTTATGTTATTCTGTACCGTTTTATATTTTCTTTTTTCCTTCTGGACTCTTATGTAATCTACCCATGGATCCTCTCTATATAAGAGAGCCTAGGATTCTATGGAATAAATAGATCGTACATTTCCTCCAACATGGTATCAGAGCCAAAACCCTAACCCTAAAAACCTCATCCCGTCAGCGCCCTCTCTCTCTCTCCAACCCTCGGCCGCCGCCGCCGCCGATCCCTCCTCCTCGCTGCCGAGACCCTCCAGCCCTGCAGCCGGTTCCTCCAGCCTCGCCGCCGGTCCCTCCAGCCCCGCCGCCGCCGGTCACTCCCGCCGGCAACCCTCCCTGTCGGCCTTTGACAACATTGGCCCTTCAACACCACTGTAGGGAACCCTCACTGCCGGGTTCTCTTCTCTCCAGAGCTGATACCCCTTCCTCTGTCGGCCACTATCTCTCCATGGATTTGAGTGCATAAAAGTCTACATATGCACTCAAATTCAATAGTGTTTATGTAGACACTAGTTTCTCGTCTACAATCCCAAGTTTTCGTCTCCGGCAACATGTCAAAAAGTAAAGTCGATATGCCCTCCATAGGCGCATTCAAAGGTCCAGCGCCAATAGTAAAGATGGATGGGACGAACTATGAGCTCTTGGCGATACAGTTCATGAGTCTCATGAAGTCGAACAGTAAGAAGCATATACTTACAGAGGATGAGCCGGCAGAGAAGACTAGGATATATACCTCCTGGGAGGCCGATGATTCTTATGCCAAGGTTTGGCTATCAGGAACACTGTCGATGGAGATTGCCAATGATGTCCTCCATCAGCCCACCGCCAAGGCGATGTGGGATATATTGGCTGCCACATATTCACAGGTGCAGAATGAGACCAAGATGTTACAGCTCCAGCATGACATTTTCACGATGAAGCAGAATGGGAGGCCTCTCCATTCTTTGTATGCATCCCTGCGGGGGGTGTTTGAGAAACTATATAGCACTATACCCCTCACGGCTACTCCTGAGCAGCAGAAGACCTTCTGGAATGCTATCATGGTTGGAGTTCTACTAGCAGCACTTGATCCTGAGTATGAGGTTGCACGCTCTCAGATACTTGCCGATGCTACTATTCCTCCTATGGCGGAAGTTTACCGGAGGCTCAGCCGCATCTCTGTTTCTTCCAGCACATCTACTCCACCCCCTTCGGCAATGGTTTTATCGCGAGGGAGAGGTGGTCAGTTTTCCTTTCGTGGATGTGGACCTCGTGGCCGAGGAGGCCGTTTTCGCCAACCGTTCTGTCATCGCACGAGTCACTCCAAGGATACATGCTATTCTAAGCATGGGTTTCCAACATCGGTGCGTGTAGCCGAGCATGTTACATCTCTGCCTCAGATCACCGGTTCGAAGAGCTTGTGGCGCGCCTGCGTGATATTATGCCTCAATCGTCTACTGATTCTCCAGGTGGATCTTCAGATATTGCCGCTTCAGCATCTGCCAGTACTTCTGTCGCTGCCAGTACCTCAGGTAGTGCTACTGCTTTTACATCCTGTCATGATCTCTCATATTGGATTATGGATTTTGGCGCCACCCATCACCTCTGTCGTGATCGGAATAGACTTGAGTCATACAGAGACATTCCACCTAGACGCTCAGTGTTCATAGCCGATGGAACTCATTCCCCCATCGTTGGACAGGGGGAGATCACCTTGTCACCGTCTATGCATTTACAAAATGGTCTACATGCTCCTGAGTTTTCCATAAATCTATTATCCATTAGTCATATTACGAAGGATTTGCACTGTCGCGCTATATTTGACCCATCTTCTCTCATTTTTCAAGACATACTAACGGGCAGGGTGATTGGTTGTGGCTCTGAGCAGAATGATCTCTATCGTCTGGTCTGGAATTCATATGCTAGCGTCTCTTCCCACTCAGCCGGATCAGTCTCTCCGTACACCTGGCATCTTCGCTTTGGTCACCTCCCGCTTCAGAAGATGCGTCATCTTTTGCCTCAGATCTCTCCGAGTTCGTCGTTTCGTTGTGAAGCTTGTCAGTTGGGAAAGCATCATCGTTCTAGCTTCCCTAGTCGTCAGAGTCGAAGCGGTAGCTCCCCATTTGAGTTGTTTCATATTGATATTTGGGGTCCGAGTCGTGTTCCTGATCATCAGGGACACATATTCTATCTGGTTGTAGTGGATGATTTTTCTCGTGTATCTTGGGTTTTTCTTTTAAAGAATAAATCTGAAGCAGGGGATGTTATTAAAAATCTTATCATCGAAGTGCAGAATGTTTTTTCTTCTTCTGTCAAATATGTTCGTACGGGTAATGCATCGGAATTCTGCACTCGCTCTCTCTCCTATTTCTTTTCGTCTAAAGGTATTATTCATCAACCCACATGTGCTTACACATCTCAACAGAATGGAGTGGCAGAGAGAAAGCATCGCCACCTTCTTGATATCACTCGAACCCTGCTTATCCAGAGTCGTGCACCTGTCACTTTTTGGGGGGGGGAGTTGTCCTTACAGCCTGCTATCTTGTCAATCGCATGCCGTCCTCTGTTCTTGGTGAGGAAATTCCTCTTTCCGTTATCTTCCCAGATAAGAAATTGTTTTCACTTACCCCTCGTGTCTTTGGTACTGTTGCTTTGTTCACCACTTGTCTCCTGGACTTGACAAACTCTCTCCTAGAGCCGTCAAGTGTGTCTTTGTAGGTTACTCTCGGACTCAGAAGGGTTATCGTTGTTATGACCCTATAAACAAGAAATATTTTGTCAGTGTTGATGTTACATTTTTGAGTTCGTTATGTACTTCTCCCCTGCATGTGATAGGTTGCTTCTTCCACATCTAATGACGATGTCTATGTTCCTCCTCCTCCTAGTCTGAGTCCACCTGTGTCCACTCTTGTCCCGGTTGTCACGCCGACGTCATCACCACCACCAACACCATAGCCACAACCACCTATCCCACCATTACCTAAATTCTATACACATCGGTCAGGTCCTGCTCAGGCAGCACGTCACGCATCCATCACGCCTCAGGTATGTTCAGATGCTATTACTAATGATGGGTCAGATAATGTGCATGTGCAGGATTCTTCTTTGCAGGAGGAGGGTGCACCATCGAGTACAGTGGATGGTGATCTTGATGTCCCTATTGCTATTCGGAAGCAGAAACGGACTTGTGCATCTTATCCCTTTGCTTCCCATGTTTCCTTTCACCGTCTCACAGGTGCCTTTCAGAGATTTGTTGCGGCTTTGTCTTCCGTGGAGATACCACGGACTTATCAAGAGGTTATGAAAATTGACTGTTGGAGATTGGCTATGGAAGAAGAAATGCATGCTTTACTGTCCTGTGGTACATGGAGCCTGGTTACCGCTCCATCTTGCACATTTATTGTTAGCTGCAAATGGGTATTCACAGTTAAGTACCATGCAGATGGCAGTCTTGATCGGTACAAGGCGACTTATTGCGAGAGGTTTCACTCAAACCTATGGTGTGGACTATTTGGATACATTCTCTCCAATGGCTCGACTCTCTACTCTTCGCGTTCTTCTATCGGTTGTTGTGGTACGTGACTGGTCCATATTTCAACTTGATGTCAAGAACGCATTCTTGTATGGAGATTTGCAGGAAGAAGTCTACATGCAGCAACCACCGGGGTTCGCTGCTGAGGGGGAGAATCAAATGGTGTGTAGACTTCACAAGGCGATATATGGCCTTAAACATAGCCCAAGGGCGTGGTTCCAGAAGCTTTCCCACCTAATTGAACGACAGGGATTCAAAAGATCAAATGCGGATCACTCGTTCATTCAGAAGACTTCTAGAGGTATGGTTGTCATCATGGTATATGTTGATGATATTCTGGTTACAGGAGATGACGTTCAGGGAATAGAGATGGCAAAAGCATTCTTGGGCCGTCAATTTGTCACGAAGGATCTTGGTACCCTAAGATATTTTCTGGGGTTGGAATTTGCCAGGAATGCACAGGGTCTGGTGATGACTCAAAGGAAATATATTACAGATTTGCTGGTTGAAACCGGCATGGTTGGATGTAGACCGTCGAGCACTCCTATGGATCCAAGTATGAAACTGTATGACAATGATACTGAAGAGGTGGACAGGAGAAGATATAGAGAGATGGTAGGTAAGCTTCTTTATATCACTATAGCTCGACCCGATATTGCTTTTGCAATAAGAAGGGTGAGTCAATTTATGGAGCAGCCGAGACAGGTTCATATGGATGTCATATACATGATACTGAGGTATCTAAAGTCTTCTCTAGGCTCAGGGTTGCTGTTTAGAAAGAACACAGATTTATCTACTTCAGCATGTGCAGACACAGATTATGCAGGGTGTCCTAAGGATCGTAAGTCTACTTCAGGCATTGCAGTTTTTGTGGGGAGCTCTCATAGGAAAAGCAAGAAACAAACTGTTGTGGCGAGATCCATCGTTGAATCTGAATATAGAGCCATGGCGCAAGCGAGCACAGAGATGATGCGGGTTCGAGCAGTATTAGAAGACTTACATATAGATGTACCTTTACCCATGCAGCTTCAGTGTGACAATCAAGCAACTTTGTTTATTGCCAACAATCCAGCATTTCACGAAAAAACAAAGCATATCGAAGTAGACTGCCACTAGACTAGAGATATGATTCAGAAAGGCTTGATTTCTACTTTACATGTTAGTTCAGAGGATCAGACTGCTGAGTGCTGACATATTTACCAAGCCATTGCTCAGAGGACCCTTTCAGAGATGTTCTTCCAAGCTGAGCATGATTGACATCTATGCTCCATCTTGAGGGGGAGTGTAGAGATTTATGTTATGTTATGTTATTCTGTATCGTTTCATATTTTCTTTTTTCCTTCTGGACTCTTATGTAATTTACCCATGGGTCCTCTCTATATAAGAGAGCCTAGGGTTCTATGGAATAAATAGATTGCATATTTCCTCCAACAGTTTCTTTTACAATCACTTTAAATACATGTTTATGTTAATAAGTTTTTGGAAGTACCTGTGCTCGCTGACGCCTCTTCTACCTTTCATGTGTGGCAGACAAGCATCCTGCATTGCAGTAGTTGGTTGATGTTTCCTGGCATCCGGGTATAAACCAGATGGTACAGTTTCTTCTGTTGTAGTTTTTGTTCAACTCATATTGTAAATGTTTTCTTTCTCTTATGTATATATTTTGGGATACATGTATATACTGTCAACCCTCTTGTACATGTTGTATAAAAATATGAAAATTAGTGAAATGAAATGTTGGTGGCACTTGTCGTTATTGATTATGTGGTTGTTACATTGAATGCGAATGTCATGGTAACAAGCGAAAAACTTTCCCGTATTTTCATATACTTAATGCGATATTTAGTGAATGTTGTATTGTGAATGCGACGTCAACGGGTGTCTGAATCTAAGGACGTCACATCAACTTCCTCGTATGCTGCGACGGGAAGATAATTTCTTTTAAATTTATCGATGCATCTGCGCATGTGAAAGACCACAAGTACCTACTAAGGTTAATGAAGGACTTCATCAAAGAGGCTGAGAAGAAGAACATTATCCAGATTGTCACGAACAATGGCAGCAACTTTAAAAAATTGGTGAAATGGTCATGGCCTCTATCGATTATGGCATTTTTTGGATGTTTGTGTGTTGCGCATTGCATTGATCTGATCTTGAAGGACTTCGACAAGAGGAAACAAGTGGCAAAGGTGGTGGATCAAGCACGGACGATTACCACATTTATTTATAACTGTTAGAAAATCGGAAGCGGAAGCGTAACATGGAAAAAGATAAACAAAATATGAACAACGGGATTTTTACATGGAACCCTACTCCGTGAGGAGTGGGATGAAACTACGGGAGAAGCCCTCAAAGGGGCGGATACTTCATTCCTTTTTCTCAATGGATACAGGAGGTCTGGGGCTCCTTATATAGCCTCTCCAGAGCCTCCAAGTCCCACCGTTGGACGATGTGGGACAAAACACTGGATGGGGTAAATGAATCTCCTCCAGGATCCATTTACCCTGCTACAACACAATAGGCGCATACAACTAATACTCCAACACTCCCCCTCAAGCTGGAGCATGCAATGCTCAGCTTGGACAAACATAAAGAGACTCAACTCAACGCTACAGGACACCACGGACAATATCAACCCAATGCGCACATTGTTGCAGTCGAGGACGTTGCTTCTCATGTCGTGCAGGTGAGGAGGACGAACGGGCTGGAGTGTGAGTCAACTGAAGACTCGAAATCTGACCATCGAGTCTGAACTGCGCCTGAAGTCTCCTCGTCGGAGAACTGGGTCTCTTCCATCTGGCTCAGAGAATGGTGCACTGCTCTGGTGTACCTATGATACCACATGAAAACCCTTGCCCTCAAGGGAATGGTCCTCTGCTCTGGAGTCCCTATGGCTCACATGAAAACTCTGGCCGAACAACAACAAGAATGGAGACCACGAATTAATGATGGCAACATATGCTCATCTGAAAATGACCGCAAACATATGCGTGTCTGAAACTGGAGACTCGGAGATGTCTGATGTCGAGTCTGAAACCGAACTGTAGAGTCTGATCAACTGGCTGGTCTAGAGACTGGTATCTGAATCTGGATCTGGGATACAAGACCTGTGACTCTACATATATACTCCCCCTTTCTCCCATACTTGTCGGAAAATGTCATCGACAAAGTTGGGAGAAGACCAGATAA
Organism: Ottelia alismoides; assembly: GCA_037367405.1. NCBI lineage: Eukaryota > Viridiplantae > Streptophyta > Magnoliopsida > Alismatales > Hydrocharitaceae > Ottelia > Ottelia alismoides. Next base: position 666,596 of record JAZKJV010000737.1, on the reverse strand, counting down.
AATGGGGGAAAAAATCAAACATGAAACTTGCGGCTTTTCATCATAATAATTTTTTTAAGCCGTCACATTTTTTTAAACAACACTTTTTTTGAAAATTGCATACGGCTTTTCTTTGTATGCGACTCTTTCATAGAAAACTCCTCTTTTTTTTACCAATATGCGTACGGCTTTTTTTTCGTGTGCGTGCCTCCTTTTTTTTACGATATGGCCCACATGGGCCCAACTTGCTGTAGCCATGGAAGGACATATCGATATCGGTATCGATATCGGTACCATGTCGATACCGATATATCGGCGATATATCGACGCTATATCGCCGACACCGGGATTCGGCTTGCCTTTTTTGCATGTCGATACCGATATCGGACATATCGACGATATATCGGTGACCTGTCGATACCGATATATCGCCGATATATCGGGATACAACCTTCCATGGCTGTAGCCACTTAGGCTTTAATAAGCAGCATCCTCCCCCGTTTTTTTTTAAAATACATCAACGCCCACTAGGGCTGAAACACCACCAAACTTTTTTTTTATAAACCCGTGATACCTGCCTTAGGGTTCCCACCACGATGAAACCCTCTTCTTCATATATGAGTGCCCCCCCCCCGATAGGGTTTTCATCGTTTGCGCTGCCAGGAGTGGAGGAGGCATCAGGTCGTGGGCAAAACCAGGAGTGGAAGGAGCTCGCACGGGCGATGCGCCTTGTGTTCTCGATACGGGGGGGAGGGGGGGTGTTGCGCTGCAGATCGCGCAACAGGATGCATCGCAATGGGCGCTGCAACGCGAAGGATGGCTGGCGGCCATCGCCTGGCATGGATTCGATCGGTCAAGGAAAGGGGGGTCGTCGCCTGGGAGCAGAACCGGAACCGCAAGGGCATCACGATTAGGCGCCATTGAGGGCTTGCGGTGGAGTCGATCACCGGTGCTGCCGAGATCTCGCCGCCTTGGGCGATGGATGAGAGATACGGTGTGCCGCCGCTAGGACTGGAGGTGGCGCACATCGCCGCCCTTTGAACACGAGCGGCATCGCCTGGATGCCTGGAGAACGCCGCCTGGTTGGCAGCGCAAGATCTGATGCGGCCTGGACTTTGGCGGTTGGAAGAGGAGGTGGCACCCTGTGCGCGCGATGCACAGAACAGGAGTTAGGGAGAAACCTCGCGCCGCCTGCCCGAGGAAGGAGAAGCAGGCCCGCTGATGTGCGACAGAGACGCGCTTGGAGAACAAGAGGTGCCGCCTGGACATGATGCGACGAAGAGACGGCTGGGATTTACCGCCTTGAAAATCTGGTGTCGCCGCCTGGATTACTGGAAAGGAGAGGAGGCTGCGCATGGTACAGCCACCTCTGTACGGGGTGTCGCCTGCTCCTTGGAAGAGGTCTGGAAGGAGACCTGGATCTGATGGCAGCTGGATCTCGCACGAAATGTAATGATTAGGGTTTCAGGAAAGAAACCCTAGAACTGAATTTCTAAAACTTCTCAAAATAATCTTCAATATCAAAATCAGATCTCAAATACAATAATGAAAAATATAAAAACTCCTCGAGAATCGAACCCGCTCTGATACCATGTTAGAAAATCGGAAGCGGAAGCGTAACATGGAAAAAGATAAACAAAATATGAACAGCTGGATTTTTACGTGGAACCCTACTCCGTGAGGAGCGGGATGAAACCACGAGAGAAGCCCTCAAAGGGGCGGATACTTCATTCCTTTTTCTCAATGGATACAGGAGGTCTGGGGCTCCTTATATAGCCTCTCCAAAGCCTCCAAGTCCCACGTTGGACGATGTGGGACTAAACACTGGATGGGGTAAATGGATCTCCTCCAGGATCCATTTACCCTGCTACAACACAATAGGCGCATACAACTAATACTCCAACAATAACCATTCAAAAGTTTTTTCTTTGATGAGGAGGATGTGCATTGGCTAATGGGTCAGGCCTGGGATCACAAGCTTTGTAGTTAATTTTATAGCATTGCGAAGCCTTAAACAACACAAACCAATTAAAATTATGTGCTGTCAAGAGGAATGGTTCGAGATACCATAGGCTTGGACAGAAGGAGGGAGGAAAGTGAAGACATTGATTAATGATCTCTACTTCTGGGACGACATGACACAAGTCACCAAAGTCATGGAACATGTTGTGTTTGCATCGCGGATTGTGGACTGTGACAAGAAACCGACCATGGGAGTGATCGAAGCAATGCATTGCATGAGGGAGAAAGTAAAAGATAATGTTAGCAATGGGCTCAAGGCATAGCTGGATATCATTGACGAACATTGGTTCAAAATGCTCTTGCATCATCCTCATTTGGTTAGAATGTACATCTATTTTTTTTATTTTTTATACTAAACTAGAAGGTGGTTACTATATAATTTATCTCGATTTAAAAATATGGGTGCTTGTGTCCAACTTATTATTTCAATCCAAAGTACCAATTCCAGCACCCTCTTGGTACCACTGTCGGATTGTGGTAGAGAAGCTCATGATGGATGAGAAAGCCCAGACAATGTGCATGAATGAGATAAGTAGATATAGACTTGCATTTTTAAAGTCTAATAAAACATTCAATGGAAGATTTATGTCACATACTATGACCTCACTAAATGCGGATGAAGTTAATTTAGAGATGCCTTGGTGTCATTCAGGAAATTGTCGCGATCAATGAACAGGACAATACTCTTCCGGGTAAGTATGTAAGATTCCAGAGATATACTCCTACTTCTTAACGTTTATTATTTATTTACATTGATTTCTTTTTTCGGAATTTTTTCCAGTCGAAAGATAGCATATGGGTTAGAAGCTCCAAACCTACAGAAGGTAGTCGTAAAACTACTGCCCCAGACTACACTTGTTTGGGTGTGACAGGAACTGAAGCATGTTCAACCTCATCTATTCCAAAAGAAAGAATAAATGGAAGAAAAAAAGCTCCATGATCTTGTCTATGTGCATTATAATTTAAGGTTGAAGCCTTGATGATGAAACATTTTTTTATGGAAATTTGGGTGATGCCCCAAGTTGGGGCCCACAGCCCAAAAATTATATTACTTCAAGTAAATGTTACATCGAGTTACATATTCCATGATATACATAACGTCCTGCAGTGTTCGATTACATTTCCTAAATAAAAAGCACGCTCCCCACAAATGACGCCATTCTAAATTGTCCACATAAGCATAAAAGGGAAAGTGCTATCCTCACGACCATACCCACAGACTGATCTAATGTCTCTCCAAAAACCGGAACAATCATGACCGCAAAGCCACGGGATGTTGGCTCTACTCCATACATGGGCCGAAGAATGACACACGAAGAACAAGTGGTCCATATCTTACGTTGTCACTCCACATCTGACGCAGGCACCGACATCTACCCCCAACAGATGCCCCCCGACGCACCTGCGTGAGACTCCGAGCAAGCTGAGCAAGCCAAAGGAAGATCTTGACACAGTTTGGAACCTTATCCATGGTAACCTCTTCCTCCACCTCCTCCTCTCCCTCCACCAAGAAACGATATGCCTTCTTCGTCGAGAATTTCTCATCTCCCCACATCAGGTGATCCCTGTCGGACACCGACCCCTCGATCCCAGCCACATCTGTCTGTAACACCAGGAAGTCCTCAACTCTCTTATCAGACAAAGTGAAGATGAAAGTAGGAGACCATGACCCCTGCACCCAAACCTGTTGCACAACCTCCTCCCTATTACTGGCCAACTGCATTAAGCGAGGGTATCGCTTGCCCAACGCCCCCTCACATGTTCATTCATCACCTCAAATTTGGAAAACCCTGCCATCCCCAAGCATTGGCCGCAACTTAAGAGCCAACTCCGGGATTACCTCAGTAATCCCCCTTCCACAAGGAAGACGATAATCTGCCTGTAGTGGGCACCAACGACAAGGAAATCCCATAAATCCTCCTCAGCAGCCTGCAAACCATGTCCTCAAACTCTCCCCATAAGCGCACCACCAATTCATTATGAAAACCTTGTTCAATGTGCCAACCCGAGGAACACCCAAGCCATCCTTTTTTGACGTCACCCTTCCCCAATCCACCAAGTGGACACCCCTCCTCTCCTGCCTCCCATTGGACCAAAAAAAATCTCCTCGTCAGATTATCGATGCCCGTGCAAATACCAGCATGCATCAACCTCGTAGAGCAGAAAAAGATAGGAATGGCTAACAAGACATGCTTCAAAAGAACAAGCTTCCCACCTCTTGAGAGCATCATCGCCTTCCACCCAGCCAACCTCCCCTCTAACCTCTTCAGCAACGGTCTCCAATCTCTAGCCTTCGGTCTCCCCGCCACCAATGGCAGTCCAAGGTATGTGATCGGCAATTCAGCCATCGAGCACCCCAGTAATTCTGATGTTCTTCGCACCTCCGGTTCAGAGAAGACAAATGGAACCATCACTGATTTATCTCTATTGATCTAAAGTCCAGATATGTCACCAAAAATGTCCAAAATGCTAGATACCATGAGCATCTTATCCTCCTCCTCTGCCATAAATAGAACCATATCGTCCATACATTGTAATAGCGAGATGGATATGTCATCCTTCCGAAAACTTGAGCACCAGCCACCTACCGAAGCCATTTTCATCAACACAACCAGCACATCTGCCATGATAATGAGCAAAAGTGGTGCCAAAGGGAAACCATGCCTAATACCCCTCTAGGGTTGGAAGAAACCCCCCTCCGATTTGCCATTCACCAACACGACGTGGGATGCCATCATCACGCAACGCATGAACCAAGCAATCCACTGCTCCGGAAAGCCTCTCTTCTCCAAGGAAGCCCACAAGAATCTCCAATCCACGTTGATATATATGCCTTGGAGAAGTCCGCCTTCCAAACCACCCCTTTCTCCTTGCTTCTTTTCCAATCCATCACAATTACAGAGGCCATCACCAAGTCATCTGCCATTGCTCTCCCAGGCACGAAAGTCGATTGCTCCGCTGAGATAATCCGATCAAGCATCCCCTTAAGGCGATTAGCGAGGATCTTAGAGAAGATAAGATAGATAGCATTCGACAACACAATCGGCCTGTAGTCCTCCACCCTAGTCAGCGCGTTCCTTTTCGGGAGCAAAAAGATAAGAGCCCTATTCAATATCTCAAAAAAGCAGTTACCAACCCGGAACTCCGCCAACAACTCCATAACATAATGCTTGATGACCTCTCAAAATTCCCGATAAAAAGAAACCAGGAAACCATCCGAACTCGACGCTCGGTCAGCATTCAACTGGAACAACGCCTGCTTGGTCCCCCCTCCAAGAATTCCCTCACCAGCTCCTTGGCATCATAATCGGCTAACCGAGAGACCCCACTCCCCTGGCATCCCCAACATGCCCATGTATGCCACCTGCTGAAAGCATGAAAATGTGACCGCAACGCTGCCCCCACCTCCCGATCGCCCGCAACCACCTTTCTATCGACATAAATCGAGTGTATCATATTATTGTTCCTTCTCCCACTGGCCATGGCATGAAAGAAATGTGTATTTACATCTTCATCCCTCAGTTAACGCTACTGAGATCTCTGCTTGTCCTCTTGTAGAATTTTTTCAAGGTGACCACCTCTCAAGATCGCTTCCTCAGCCAACAGCTCCCTCTCAGCCTCCAGCTTATCCAATCTACTCACCTCCTCTTGAGCCATCTTCCTCCTTGCTCTGTGACGCCCCAGGACCTCCCTATTATAAGACGTCAAAAACCACCTAAGCTTCGACAGTTTGCTCGCAAGTCAGCATGTCACCGACCCATTCGACCGGCAACCCACCTAGAACCCAGCCACTGCAACCCTGAAGCCCTCCTCTAACAACCAAGCCTTCTCAAATCTGAAGAACGTGCAAGGCCAATCCTCCTCCCATAAGTACCAAAGCAGCAGCGTGTGGTCAAACTGCACCATAGGTAGGGCCCGCACCCCAACCAAAGGAAAAGCCAGCACTGCCGCAGCGGACAACAAGAATCTGTCAAACCAAGAGCGAGACCTCGAATTTCGCCACGTGTAGCGACATCCCACCGTGTCCACAACCTGAAGTCTCATATCATGCACCATATCCGCCAAAGCCTCAGAGCCACCGTCCTTCCCGCCACGACCCCCAGGCTTGTCCTCCGAACGCAGGGTGACATTGAAATCCCCCACAATGAGCCGTGCCACCTCCGAGCATCTTGCCCTAGCCAAGAAAAGCTCATCCGCCACGTCGCCAAATCCGATGCCATTATACGGGTCGTACACGTTCATGGCCAAAAGCCGTGTGCCATCTGCCTTGTGTTGTAGCAGGAGCGAGAGCGAGAACGTCCCGCACACCACCTCATCAAGCAATTCCAATTTAGCACCATCCCACCCCGTAACCAGGCCCCCGAGGCCCCAACCGATGCGATTGTCCTGAACTCTTCCAATCGAACTCCACCAACCTCCTTCCACATCCCATCCACAACATGGTGATGCATGCTCTCTGTTCCTCCAACAACTTCCTCACCGCCAACATCTTCTCTGCCTGACCAAGTCCCCTGACATTCCAAGTCACTAGATTCATTTGCGCAACTCCAAAGCCCTAGATGGAGGCACCAAACGAGACATGCCAAAACTTCTAACCCCAGCGCCTCTACTGGCCCCGGCCCAGCCAACCCTTCCTCCTCCAGAACCCCTTCAATGTTCCCCACAAAACGCATCCTCAAACCTCACTGCCCCCTGGTTAGCTGACAACATCTCGCCCTCCCCTCCACGCACCAGTTGCACCACAGCTCTAGATCCCCCAACCCCATTGTGGTCCCCCAGCCACCTGGCTCCAATAGCAACCCCTCCACCACCACACCTTTCTAAGCATCGATAAAACACCGGCAGCCGCAGTCTCCTCTGCACCTTCAGGTTACGACGAAAGTATCATCGACCATTCTGCCTTGCAGGGCGCCGCTCCGAGCACCATCCTGCGACAAACTCGCAAACACCGCCTCTGAAAACCACCAGCCTCTCGCTCTCCAGCACCTTCACGAGCAGAGCCTCAACACGGTCCCAACGAGGACACGGAACCCCCTCAAGAGCAGAGGATGCCACCTCTCGGTTCCCCAAGCACCTCCACTATAACGTCACTGAGCCTTCGATCGATGGAGACATGGCTCGGGCGAGCTCATCTAAACGAGCATCGGGTCCCGAGTCTCCAATTCATACAAGGTGATGGAGCAGTTCATATCCACCAACAGGTCTAAAACCTATCGAGACCCAAACCCGCCAAAAGTAGACCCGTCAAAACCTTCCGGGTCCTCCCTTCGACCCAACCCAGAAGACCGCAACGCCTCCGACTTGGATTTGGGAGAGATAAACGGGTTTTTAGGTCGCAGTTGTGTGCGGACCGACAACCCGGTCACCGCCTCCACATAAGACATGTGCCTCCCAATGCCCCCTGGTTCTGCCTTAGGCTCCTCGCCTTGATTGTGCCCGAAGCCAAACCCACCCTTTCCTTATCCGTCGATGTCGATTCAAAAACGGGAAAAGTCGCACCTCCTTCCCCAGAAATCCTTCCCGACAGCTCGCCGCCAATCTCAGTCGCCCTTCCACCACCTACTCAGTTGGCCCTTCATCCCTCACCTCCAACGTGAAATCGCACACCCTGAACCTTGCCCTGAATGACCCGGGCATAGGGGAGCAAAAGCCACTGCGAGCACCCAAGGTGACTTCTCGCACCTCAAACCATCTGAGGCAATACGAAACACGCGAAGTATCGGCTCCATCATCCCTCGGACTGCCTCGAGTGACAATCGATCAGCTGGAGGCCCCTGATCAAGAACATCCTTGCCCTCCGTCGTGGATCACAACACCCATCCCGTGCGAGAGGAGCCCACAAGTGAACCCTACCTCCAGCATGACGCGAAAGATCAAAGAGTTACCAGACCTCAACCCCTGATAGGTCACGCATGCACAACCGCAGGGTCGTCGAGCTTCACCACGTCACTTGCAAACATGCTTCTGATCGCACGATCGATGTCTTCCATGGCATCGGCAAGGCACCTCTCCTCACTCCGACAGGCGCCCATCAGAAAGCTCCCGTCTAACCCCCTACCCGCTACAGCTTCGGCCCCCCCCCCCCCACGCGCTTACAACAACCTCGGCCATCCCCGGGTCCCTCCCAAGCCTTCTCTGGCACCAAAAACTCTTGTGCATGGTCATCCTACAGAGGAAACACCTCACAAGTTCCGGATGCCCCTCAGCTCGGTTCCCCCAGCTCCCGCATTGCGGACATATTCCCTTGAAGGCCTGCTTTCCACCACCGACTATGCGCGCATCACCAGCCTGAAGGCCAGCCACAGAGGGAGAACGCCCGCGATGACCCCTTCTCTCCACCTTCGCCCAACCGTTGGAGGAGTCTCGGCTCATAGTTTCATTTTGCTCTTGAAGATGAAACATGCAAGAGAGGAGCAAGATAGGGAATAACTAAACAAACCCTATCAATTCTTGCATATATATTCAAAATGCATGATGACGATGCGGAAGATATCCTTCAAAGGTAGATAGATTCCAAAGGTGCTCCAGTACTCGATGAGGCAGGAGGAAGATCAATTTAAAAACATAAGTCATCGAATAGGAGCAGATCTTGAGAACTACATAACAAGATCTGGCCAGATGATAGACCCACTTGGAGAGGTTTGGAACTTGAGGATATTATTGATGACATATTTTCCACAGGTTCCAAGTCAAAATCAAAAGATGACAGTGGAGATGATGATGATGACAATGCGGATGGCATTGGTGGTGGATTTGGTGGAGACATATTCTAGGGGATCAACGTGGGATGGTCGTGGACCGCGTGATAAAAGATTTAAGGAAGGACTTCATGCAGGACGTGAACTTATGCAGCAACGGACAAAGGTACATGGACAATTTGTCTCAAGTCCAAGTCCGCGACCTACAGAGCCTATGGATTGCAATGGATACCAACACGGTTATGGAAATAGTAATAACAACTACATAGAGGATTTGATATCGTGTATGGGTTCATTAAGCATGGATATGGACAGCTCATATCATGGTGGAGCAACATCAAGCCCTCTGGATGGATATGGATTGTGATGAAAGATCATTTGGTGTATTTTCCAAAATACTTCCACGCTCCTCCTCAGGCTAGGATACCTCCATCTTATGACTAAAGGTATGGCTTAAGCTACAACCATGAAAATACCCGATCAGATTCTGGGAAACTTTTTGTGGTGATAGCTACAGGACCTTTCCAGAATATTACTCGAGACTCGACCATGCCTCCTCCTCTACAGAGATCATCTCCCACTCCGTTATCGTCATCCCGAGATTCTCAAGCTAGTTCTTCGTAGCCTCATCCTACTGCTCGTGATACAACCTTTAGTGTTGTTTATCCTCCTCTCGAGATACTTTTTAGGCACCGATGAACATGAGTACAGGCAGTACGTGATGGATTACAAAACTATGTACTCGTACATGACTTGGAAAAATTGTTGTGAGCGCATAGAACCAATTGGGCACTATGAGCGAAACAACGAAGGGGAGGCCATACGTATCTGTCATACAACTCACGGTTTTGATCATCACCTTAGTAGGTAATATCTTTTATTTCATTACATATCATCATTTATTTTCTTCAATGTAACCATATTAAGATAATTAGATGTGTTTTTAGTGTAACTAATTCACTGGACCATTGTCCACGACATTTATTTCTATGCATGGAACAATGTCATTATCTAGATATTTCTTTTTGTGAATAAAAGATGTGTTCTAAATGTTGTTAACTTAGTTATTTCCTTTCCAATATCTCTCAGTAGTCAACGATCAGCATTAACAACAGCAATATGTGTGATATAAGGTGTGTGGATGAGCCATGTGTGTGATATAAATGTATATTTCTAAGTTATTTATTATTTTAAGAACTTGTATGATCTTAATTTGCAAAAAATGACTTTTTGGAGCCATTTGCGAGATTTCCACCAATATCGCCAATATATCCCCGATATATCCTTTATGGGTGAACCGACGATATATTTTGAAAATTGACCGAGAGGGTATTTTCGGTAAAGCATTTACCTGTTTAATGATGAGTTTACAAAATGGTGTATTTGAGATAAAAATAAGATCAGGTTCGTCTTTGTTACGTTTCAAGGATGAGAACTTCAATTGGGAATCGATGCATAGATAAGGACTTAATGTAATTTACCTAAATTTATTTGCCTCATGGAGGTTGGAACAATATTTTCCAATAGTTGCAGTGGAAGCCGGGTGTCCTTAAAAATGTTAATACGAATATCCTAATCTTTAACCTTCACTATTCAGCCTAGGAAAAGATTATGATCTAGAAGATTTATCAAAAAGTATGAACATCTAGAAATTATGCATTGACACCTGATGTTTTTTTAGAAAAAACACTGGATGTTCTTTAATGAGGAAAGAAGGGTCCTTCTTTAAAGAAGCATTAAACAGGACTATGCTTACAATCCACGATATTTGTAAGGTATGCAGAGCTTTCTACAAGGGTCTCTGATTTATAAGGAAATCAAGAATATATGATCCACGGTCTTTGTTATCTTTGGTTCATTCTTCTTACATTTTAATTATCTTGAAGCTCCACCATTATGTCCAACTCTTCTTATGTAACCTCTCTTAAAACAAAGGCGCTTGTCTCCACCTCTAAAATGGTTGTTCAAGGCATCTCAATAAAACTTAAAAGTGTATGTTGAGAACAAATAGAGAATCAATTAAATGAACTTTATTCATGGGCATGATTTCTTATATAGCGTGAAACCTTAGCGCCCTCTGGATAGAAATTACATAATGGTCCTTAGCAGGGCCTCTAAACATAAAAGGGTTACAAATAGAAATAGCTAACATAGAAACAAGCTAAAAATAGAAAATACACCATTGCTCGTATTAACACAATGACGTCAACACTCCTTGTCAAGTTGGAGCATATCTATCAATCATGCCCAACTCCGAAGTCAACAACGAGATTTATTTCTTTGGAAGCATTTTTGCAAATATATTCATAAGTTGGGACTCTGTGGAAATGCGAGTAGTGATCTTGCCTTCTCGTGTTGCATCTCGAAAATGGCAGTATACCTTAGTATGCCCACTACGCTCATGAAAGATAGAATTGGTGTGGCAATGTACATAGCAAACTTGTTGTCACAATAGAGAGGGACCAAGGTGTAGCATGGAGCACAAAACCTGTAGGGAAGAAACGGACTAGGTAGTCTCCATATAGCTTGAGCTTGGGATGATCATTGGGTTCGGGTCAGCCCAACCATGACTGAAGCCCAATGTGTAGGCCGATCTGGCCAAAGCTGAAAAATACAACGGGCAAAGCTTGGTCATGGAATGTAGGCCCATTTTTTCTCTTAGACCGAGCTTGAGATGAGTCTCACCCGAGCCGAGGCTCGTGTTGAGGCCTACTAACCCAGTCCGAGTCAAAGCATGCTAGCTCGCTAGATGTTCATCCAGTACCATATGCCATTGGATGAAGATATTCACCTCTTCCTCCATCGTTGGATGAAGATGTTCATCCACCAACGCAATCCATTCCTTCCAAGTTGGTAGTTCCCCTCCCCGTGCCCTACCCAATCCCACGTGTGGTGTGGCCTTGTCCTCCAGCAATGCCCTCCTCCAAAAATGCCCTCCTCCTCTGATGCCATCTATGTGTGCCCTCCTCTTGGCCAAAATTATCGTGTGCCTCCTCCGGTTGTCGAGCAGTGCCCTCACCCTCAAAGGTCGTGTCATCATGTCCACCTCCAAGGTCATGTCCTCATCTTTTGTCGAGCGCGTCATGTCCTCAGAGGAATATGGGGCCCTCATGAAGGTCGAGCCTAAGATTAGGGTTACATCCAACCTCAAGGTCTACCACATCCCCTAGGTCCCCGAGGTCAACCTCACCAAGAGGGAGGGTGTCATCAACAGTACGGCCCCCCTCTGGAAGGAGAAGTGTATCTCTGTTTACCTCCCCTTCAAGGTTGAGTTTGTTGTCCTCGAAGGTGTCAGAGAGTGCTTAAATCTCGTCAAGTTCGTCGTGTATCTGCAAGAAGACGAGTTTGACTATATCGATGGAGGTTAATGGATTTTAAAGGTATGTTGGAGATCAAGATATGTCTATAATTCTCGTTGTTGTTCAAGTAGGATGGACTGCTTCTAATTTTTCTCTTCTTTTTTCTAAGAGGATATGTTGCTATTTATGTGTTAGATGACAGATCCTCTGTATTAAATGTGTATAGTGAATAAAAATTAGGGCTTCTTTACCTTGTTTGTTTGTTTTGATTAAATATGGAAATCTGGAGAGCCACTTGTGTTTATAGCTTTGGTGTTTAAATCGTACAGGTAATTTGGGCTGATGATTTTGCTACTTTCCAACTGCAAGCCATTTATTTTTATGTTTCTTATATTTGCAGCTATTGTTGTATATGTAGGTCGGCCCGACCCAAGGCCCAATTTTTTAAATGAGCTTGAGCATGGTCTCTTTGCAGGCCCGACCCATGCTCATCCCTAGCTTAAGACGTAGCTCTATATTCTACTTCTACACTAGATATAGAGACTATGGTATGCTTCTTGCTTCGCTATTGTTGGAGTATGTCCCATTCTCTAAGCCAGTATGGGAGAGACTCGGTTCTCCGACTAGGAGACTCTTTCCATTCTCCAGCATCCGTGGACTATAAGGAGGATGTTTCCATGGCTTTCTCCAGTTTGACCCTTCAGAGAGATGAAGCAATTGCGGACCAGAGTTCTCCAATGCGTAAACTCATTCCAATTCCAGTGACTCTGAAGACGTAGTACATAGCATGTGTTCTCCGATGAGGAGACCCGGTTCAATTCACACGCCAATCCTTATGTTCCTCCTCACCAGCACAGCATGAGAAGCAACATCCTCAACATGCAGACAGCATATTTTTCCTTGAGTTGATATTGTTTGTAGTGTCCTATATCGAGTGAAAGTAATTTCTTTCTAGTTGTCCAAGTTGAGCATTGCATGCTCTAGCTTGAGGGTGGATGTTAAAGTATGTGTCACATGTATAGATAGGTAATTGGATCCTTCAATGGTCCAATTACCATGGCCTCAAATTTCAGCGAAATTCAGTCGAATTGCTGTCGAATATCGATATCCTATCGAAATCGAAATTCGACCTAAAAGGTCGAAATGATCGAAATATGGGGAGCCCTAGTACTAGAAATGGCCGAAATGACCAAAAGTTTGATTGAATTTCGACCGAAATTCAGTTTCGGTCGATCACCGAAATGGTGACCGAAACCGACATTTAGGATCTTGCCAATTACCACATCCATGAGTTTAGTCCAACGTTTACTATGAGTAGGACTTGGTCTTATTGGTGGGGCTATATAAGAAGCCTCACACCGCATATAACAGTTGAGAGAGAAAGCAACAACGAATACCCAGCCTTTGAGAGGTCTTCTCCCGCGGTTTCATCCTACTCCTCATGGAGTATGGTTCCACGTAAAATCCCAGTGTTCTTCCACGTTCTATATTTCTTTATCATCGATACGTTTCCACACTATTATTTTCTAAATAGTGCAATACGATACCAAACCCCATATCGTAAATAGGTCCAACTAAAAAATGGACGAGGCATTGCAAACATAAAGGTATTAAGATCTGTCGTTATACCATGTTATACATTGTGTGATGAGTCCAATGGTTGGGGTTTAAGGCCCAACTAATCTACCATTTCTTAAGAGATTAAGTTCTCAACACTCCGGCCATGGTTAACAAGTAGTATTGACCATTTAAGGTAAATGTGCTACAGAAGATGTTGATCCATAGCCATGCATCATCATCTTCAACTTGAGGTGTGAGCATAAGTTGCTTGATGATCTCTATAAGTCCACTATAATGTAGAGGAAACATTCGTATTCAATTATCAAGAAAGAATGGGAAAACTCTTCCTCAACATAATGTAACCTTAACCCTCATCTGGGCATGTATAACCCAACTGCCATTACAGGATGTTCATCAACATCATGCATGATACGATCAAAAGAACAATTATCATTCTCTTCTTAGATTAAATAAGCATTTGTTATGCGTATGTTAAGGCACTCAACAACTCGATCCTTTCTAAAGGCATCAAAATATGCATCGGGCCTAGAATTAGATCAAGGACCCAAAAGCCAAGGCCACTCAAGCAAGAATAGTGGCACAACGTTCTCCTATGGAAGCAAACAATGTAGGAGCCTTTAAAGGGGAGAGAAGAGCAAGTACCCCAAGGTTCCTCGAAGGAGTGGAATTGTTTGATGGAGCAGTCATGGTGGCAACCACAGTCCTACAAGTGTTGATCCTAGTGAGTTTAAACTTAGCCTATAGAACCCATTCATATGTGCTATCAATTGTCCTACAGTCGTATACATATAGAATCTCCGTCAATGGATGTATTGCACAACTAACTGTGCATCCTTTTCTTTAATATTATTTCTACATGCCTGGACTTGAAAGTCTTCCATGTATTCATGTACACTATTGCCTTATCATGGATTTTACAGCTTGATGTATAGGTTTTGTTGTACTTGTCAATATGGAAATTAGCTTTAATCATCTTTGCCATCTATGTCCAAGATTGGATTTGTTTATTGTCTTTGCGATGATGCTCGTATAGGAGAAATTTCCAAATTGGACCTTCATTGCTCTGAATAGATATTTCTAAATGAAGAAGTGGTTAATATTATCCCTCCACTGTCAATAAAAGCATCAGGATCATGATTTCCAATGAGGTCGGGAACGTTGATATGAATGATGTGACTCGTGATCCCAACCATGATTTTGCCTGGAGAGTGTCATCTTAAGGTCAATCCCCGACAGGATATGTTTCCAACTTGGAAACCAAACTATTAGATTCGGAAGGAAGAGATGAATAGGAGAGGTATTGTTGACAAGATTAGCTAGTCAATGACCAATTGGATCCTCGAAAATGGTTTCTGCCAACCCTATTCATGAGGATAACCATTTAACCTCTCAAGACTTCAATGGCATCCTCCATCCTGTCCATATGGGTTGATCTCTCGAATGTGCAAATAAGCAAGAAGCACAAAAAATCAGAAATCAAATAAACTAAGATGTGCAGAAAGATGTGAAAACAAACATCAATGCAGATTTTTTTTTAATAATTGTCTGCTGAAGTGAAATAATGAATATGGCGAACGTGAAAAATTCAAGTACGTGCAGACAAGCACGAGCAAACACATGGTGTGGTTCTGATACCACTTGATATAATCTATGCCACGAACTGCCCAAATTAGGTGGACAGAATTTAAAAGCCTGATACTGAACTGTTTACTCCAATTTAAAAGAAAATGCTTGACATGAACATGACTTGAATTGAACAGAATTACTTATTATATATGTAGCACCTGTCTTGAATCGATTGCTACAGTTTGGACAAGTTTATCAACTGCGGATAATGATTTAATAAAACAAATGCAAGAATCTAATTAAAACAAATCCCGCTAATGACCAAGCAGAATAGACTCCTATCGCGACTTGTCGCATTCTTCGTAAAATAATGTGAAACTACAGAGACAAGATAACCCAGCAAAGAAAGATGATGTAAATACGAATGTCAACGCTGTTGGCCAGCAACTGTGATGATCGTCAATGACAAGCCGCAATTGCGACCGGGTGCTACAAAAGAACAGTGTTCCGAAAGGACAGAAACAGCGAAGTTGGACCGTCATTGGGATGTGAATAAGCTGGGAGAGACGCGAGAGCGAAAGGGTTGACGCTGCGTTGATAGTGTCCGCAGTGGAGCGGCAGTGGCGGCGAAGCACAGAGCGATGGAGGGGCCATAAGAGAGTTGGTTCAAGGTAACAGGGGTACGATGTAGAAAATGGGGAAGAAATGTATCGGGTGGGAGAAAAGAAACATGGTAAGGAGAACGAAAGACAAATAGGAGAATGGCAAAGAGAGAGGAAGGTAAAGAGATATTGTATACAGGGAACGAGGAATGTGATGTGATGTCAAATTTGATTGTGATAGAATTCAAACTCATGAATACATAGGGATAAATCAAGTTATCTCGGGACAACCTAATAACCAAACAATCTCTAATTTAAGACAACAACTTATAAGTCTCTCTTAGCTAAAAAGAAAATACATATGAGAGTGTTCCTCGATTTACATATATTAGAAAATGCATAACATCTATACTCATGCTCTCATTTAGTTTGTTAATTGACGGTATTACATAATGTGTAATAACATTTATACATCATATGTAAAAAAAACATAAACGGTGGTGAAAAGTAAGACTACATTTCATAATGAAACTAAGATCCCAAACTCTCTTGTATAGTAGAGATCAATATAAATTATATAGAAATCAAGACACTTAAAAGGATTACAAAAATGTCATAGAATAGTAAAACGGACTTCGTAGTATGATCTATATAAGCTAGTGTCAATCATTCTTATTGCCAACCTCGAACCGCTTCTCAACGACAATATTTCTCCTTAATAAATAGTTACCAACCTCGAACCGCTTCTCAAAGATAATGCTTCTCCTTAATAAATTAGTTTTATACAAGAACGTTCTCACTTTGATCGTGTTAGCAATGCTCTTAAGTTGGCTCAACAAAGTAACAACAAGGACGGCATTTTTTATTGATTAGGATGTATTAAGCTGCAGATGTGGGATCTGTGTTTAGTCTCGTATTGAAAACACGAAATAGATAGAGGTGTTTGTAGCCTATAAATAGATCTATATACCCCGAATTATTTTTCGAGAAGCATATTGTAATAACCAACCCTTTATGGCTTTTCTTCTGTGGTTTCATCTCGTACCTCGGAAGTAGAGTTCCACGTAAACTCAAGTGTCGTGTACTTAGTTAATTGAGTTATTTCGCTTGTCATTCCATTATTCACTTGTGATTTTCATATTCAGTGTGGTATCTTACCAAGTTGGTCCTAGGACTGATAAAAAACTCGCTCCAAGTTCAATGTCTCACATCACAAGCTCCATTTTAGTCAAGTTCTATTTTTATTTGAAGTTTCTCGAGGTTCGAGTTCACTCTCAAAAAGAGAGGCCTCGACTATGAAATAGACAACTACGTGTAGATACATGCCTTCAGAAATTTTTGTCACCTTGAAGCACCAATCATCGCACTACAAAGCCTCGGAGGAGCCTGTTAAACAGGAGATGATATCGAGCCTTCATGGTCTTCTCAGCCTATCTCCCAGTAAGCTTGAGTGTCAACATCATGTCTCCAATCGCCACTGCTCTCCAGCAACAACATGGTATTGACTTACCTGGAAGAAGCAATCCAAAAAAACTTATGAAGAATCTTGCCCTCGACTCATCAAAAAACTTTGTCATCCCACAAAGGATCCCATGCATCATCCATTGAAGACGATAGTGCCAGAAACCTTGGTGGCCTTAAGTAGGGTATAACCGCGTTGGAGGCGAGTCACATACACTACACGCAAGCGACCTCTCCTCCCTATATTTGCAGCAAGACAAGATGAAGTAGTAATGCCCGTATAAGTCCTCAAGAACTCTAGTTCGTGAAGAAGAAGGAAATGAGGGGGGCATCCCATGTCAAGGCCCCGAGTATTTTATGTTTCATTTTGTGGCCAAACAAGTATATTCGGGAATAAAAAGGAAACAAAAAGAAAGAATAAGGGGTGAAGTGAAAAGAAAAAAAAGATGTCAAAAATAAAAGGGTCAGTGAAAAAATAATGATGATATTCTAATTTGGATTGTGGGAAAAAGGTAAACTTGAAGGGCTCATGTGGGTCATCTTTACAAAATGAAGAGAGAAAATACAAAGGAGGTCTAGTTGGTGTTGATAGATGGTAATTAAAAAATGAAGAAGATGCTTGCTCATCCAAAGAGGGGGGCAGGAGAAAAAGAAGGGAAATTCGATAGATATTTATATCATTTGAGTTTGCACCTTGGACATGGATACGAGAGATACAAGGGATGTTAACGAACTTTTCCATGTGTTGTATGAAGCTTGCATATGATATCATTTGTTAGGAGGCCCATATTTGCATGTTGGGCTCAGCCTTCATTCACATGATACACTACAATAAAATTTAGCTATAGTGACGTTTTTTTTTCAAAATCAGTCACTAAATTAGCCATTGTTAAATATATAACGATGATATTATTTGTTGTGAAATGATTTTTCATACTTGAATATTAATGATGAATATCATATATGTCGTTATATCATTAGCAACGGTCCAAATAGTGACGCTTATATGTTGCTATTTTTCAAACTTCTATTTAATCATCACTATACTTTGAACTAAAAAAAAGCAATGATTAATTGATATTTTGGAAAATAGCAACAGATAAGTGTTGTCATATGGACTATTACTAATGATATAGCAGTAAATATACTATTCATCGTTAATTTTAAGTACGAAAACTCATTTTGCAGAATAATATCGTCGCTAATATGTTTAACAATGGCTAATTTAGTGACAGGTTTAAAAAAACATCACTATAGCTCAATTTTGTTGCAGTGCTATAGACCTTTTATAGAGGCTCGATATAAAGAGATCCATAGGGACTCATGAGTAGAGATTCCATTCTCTTATACGGTGTATGGAAAATCTAAGTTTTATTCCTTTCTCTTATACAGTGTATGGAAAATCTAAGTTTAAGGCTCTCGTGAAGAGAGACTCGTCTCAAAGGCTTCACACAGAAATCGATTGTTCAAATCTTCATGTAATGGAAATACTCATAGAGGTCTTCAATGGAAAATTCCACTTCAATCTATGTATCAAGAAAAATTAAAATCCAACAATTGCACATTCCTTATATCACAAGCACGAGAATATGCACTATATAGGTCAAGAATTCTGTTTAAGAGATGATACTGAATTTGTATGTGTTAAGTGTTGCAATGTCCAAGCTGAACACTCCATACTCAAGATTGAACATAAGTGTTGAGAGAAGAGAATTAAGAAATCAGGCCATGCGAATGGGATTTCTGTTTAATCATAAAGGAAAAGAGATGTGCGGGGCTTATAAAGAGGCTTGTGCAGCCCACATTATTTCTTGATAAGCAGAATGCAATAATCAACCCCTGGTGACTTTTCTCTCATTATTTCATCTCGCTTCTCTAAAGCAGAGTTCCAAGTAATTTTAAGTATTCCGTGTTATATATATATAGGTTAAATTGTCATGTTATTTCATTGTACACATCAAACTTTCATACTCTACATGCTCTGATGTCATCTTGCAATTTGATGTGGAAAATGTTTTCGCTTGAGAAATAGCCTTTCCTTCGAGGTACTTGTAGGGTTCTTTGATTAGAACAGTGATGTCATCATATACTACCCACGATGGTTCCTTTATTATTTTTCAATATAGTTTTTATTAATGTAGTTTCAATATCTCATAAGTAAAAATTGCAGGTGAGAAGGGAAGAAATATGATGAGAGAATGGATGGTAGAGGAGTATGCCGAGTTGTGTGAGGAAAAAAGAGAATGTGGGAGGATTAGAGTGAAGAGCTTAAGAAAAAAGAATCCAGAGGGGATAAGAGATGTCAAACTCAAATTCGCATCATTCACTCATATCCATTTTATTACACATGATGGCGACTTTATAAAAAGAGCCAATACCATCGAAGAGGCATGCCTCTTCACAAGATGCACAATTTCCCCTGAAAACACTTCCAAATGACACGCCTTTAGATTTACAAGCATACACGAAAGACTAAAAATACAAAAAATGAAACATTAATTGATGAAGATCAAATTGAATCGGTTCTCCTCATTTTCAAGCTTGGCTCTAGACGAGGAGTTTCCAAAACTCCCAACTAACGACGATGGAGAAGTGGGAGCGGTGAGGAGACAGGAGCTGGTATGGTGGGAGGAAACAATGGTGAAGGAGGTGATGGAAGAGACGTAGCACAACATTGAGGTAGTCGGAGATCGCACAATCTCGACAATATTAGTTGAGAGCCAATAAAGATATGCATTGATATTCAAGTATAACAATAACATATAATTTTTAATCGATAATACTTCAATAGATTTGCCATTTCATTGGTTGTAGGAGGTAGTGAACACGATGACTACTACGAGAGTGCATAGGAGGCATTAAAGGTGGTGTGGTTAGGGTTCATCTCAATAAACAACCTTATCAATAGTTGTTGGAGGATGGAAAGTTGGTGCAAGTTTGAGGAGATGAAGACCTAACAGTGCCACCAGGGATTGTAAGTAGGGTTTTGGATGGATGCAAGGAAAGCATTGACAAACTACTCGTGACTCTTGATTCATGATCAACAATAAATTGATATGCGATAAGAGGGGATGGGAAGTTGAGATAGCTGGGGTTGGTATCAAGAAATGAAACATAAATTGTAACGATGGTTCGCCATTGGTGGATATTTGGTGGCGATAGAGTGATGCAAAATACCTTCACAATATAAGATCACCTCGAGGAACCGACCTTCACTCAGATTATGGAGGACATGTGGATAGGTGATGAATATGCATTTCATCATCTCTATCCATTTATTTTAGCTTAAAATCCCTTTGTAAACACATGTAAGTATTAATAAAATATTCTTTTATTATTTCTTATTTTTTTGTATATATTGTACAAAAAACCATTGTTTTTAACCTAAAATAATAAAGAATGAAATAAAGTAAAAATAAAGAAAATGAAGATTGAATATATGCAATAAATGCAAGCTGACTTTATCCCCGAGTGAAGGTCAAGGTTTGACCTGATCAACAAGGAATAAAGTAGGGGGAGATAAGGCATGGTGTAGAAAACTAAAGAAAAATAAAATCCATTCATTCTCATTGTACAAACTGCACATATGTCAACTATTTTGTATATATCATCCTATTCATTCCAAATAAAAAATTTTCTTCTTGAAACTTGTACATAAAATAAGTTGTAAATATTAAAAACAATAGCAAAAAGATTCATTATTCATGGTGTAAATAATGACAATTTGAGAAAAATGCAAAGCCAAACTTTTCGGGCCCATACATGCTCCATAAAACCTCAAAAATAAGCAAACTCACTTTCATTATACTCTGAATAAAATAAGCTTCAAAATGACAGTTTCATTAAAATCAGAGTCAATATGCAAAACGTGGCTCTTTGGAGTGTATTGTACATTGTGCATATAATGTAGATTGCATGAATAATTTATTTTATCGATTTCTTATGTGTGTATGTGTTTGTATTACAATTTACATTAATCGTAAATATTGTATTTTATTCAAATAAAATGAAAATAAAAATTATAAAAATCAAAAGATAGAAAAATGAATTCATTGTACATATTGTATGTATACCACTATGTATATTGTAACTATGCCTATTTTAATAACTTAATAAATTATTTTTGTAAAAACAAAATAAAATTATATTTAAAATCCTTGTAAAATATTGTAATAAATAAAATAATAAATTATATAATTATTTATAAAAATAATTAACTAAAAATCAATTTGTTGTATATATAGATATATTTACCTATGAATAAAGGGTGTTATTTATTTTTAACCTATTAAATTAATTTCTTTAATTTATTAAAATTCACTATAAATAAGATTATTTATCTATAAACATTTTTATTTATATTATTTATTTATTTATTTAAAATCATTTTCAATTTTTATTTTAATTGATTTAACATTTATTTATTTATTGTCTTTTCCTGCATTTTGTCTCATTCTCGAAGCCACCCCATTGGACGAACCTTGGTATGTTGACCCGAGTCAACCCCTCCTTCACCCTCATATTCGAGTAGCTCTGCCCGTTGGAGCTCCTTTCCGCCTTATTCCCTCACGATCTAGCCATCTTTAGCCTTTGATTTCTTCTCGGATCGTTTCGCCCTAATAACCCTCCACTTCACTCTATCATTCATTTCAAATAAAATGCCTCGATCCACGTCTTATTCCCCTTTCATGATCCACCGAACCCCTTCTGCTATAAAACCTCTCTTCAGCTCAGCCGCCTTCCCAGATCTGTTTCTTGCACTTTTTGCACCCGATACTAAGTTTGGTGAGTTGAGTGGTGACAGAGCTTGATTCCCACAACCGAGAGAGCCGTGAATTGCTCTTGAGACGCGATCCACTATACGTGGTCGGAGCTCCGCTGGCATGTTCTACTTCTATGCTTCTCACCGCAGACCAAAGGCGATCATCATGCCCCTTCAATCCTTAGGTAATCTAGGATAGTTTTTTATTTGATTTCACTTTTTAATTACGCGCCCTTATTCTTGTATCATCTTAGATCCGATAAGTATTCCTGAGCTCCGATCTGCAAGATCGGAGCTCTCCGATCATCTTCACATTCATCTGATACTCATCGCACTATCACCACTCGATTCTTCACCATCTCCCATAACCTTCCCCTCCCATATCGCATTGGATCTGGGAGTTGATCTCCATTTCGACCACCTCGTCGGAGATCCCCATTCCACATCCACTTCTTCTGGTTTTCTACTAATAAATTTGGCCAGAGCCCTATCCGAGCAATAAGGAATCTTGTGTAGGTCCTTGGAGCGTGATTGGGACCGTCAATCATGGCTTGAAGCGCTACTTCCACCTACAGACCACTTGAAAATCCAAGATGAGGGTCGGACGTTATTGCACCTTCAATCCATAGTTGATCGATGCAGAGACGTTGCACGAGCGTGTACAGACCTTCAGGCAGAGATTCGGTTGGAGATCAACCAAGATATGGTCGGTCAAAGCTCGGTTCCACACTCATTCATATTAGTTTGTCAAGGGGGCTCGAGAAGCATCCGATAAAGAACATCAATGCTAGATTAGATCGTAATCGTTCACTTGGGCCCAATTCCGAGTCGTAGATCGAACCCAAAAAGCAGATCCAAGCCATCCACGTGCATCCTTAGCTCAGTCGTCTGATATGAATAAAGACCAGATCCAACCGTTTATTTCGCCAAGTGTATTAAGGGTACAATTTGCATCTAAGCCCCTACTTTTATTTTATTTTGTAAATAAGTCCTGAAAGGACACATGCCACTCTTTTGTTGTTGGTTTAATTGCATTGGGCCCTCTTTGTTCGTTTGATTTACATTATGGTTCTACTTGATTGTATAAACATACCCAGCGGGTGACTTAGTGGTCATTTTGCAATAACAGTCTCGTATTTAGTTGTTACTTTTTATCCCTTATAAATAAATTAATACCCTCGAGGTCCCTGTTACCGCACCTCACGTGTGTCGGCACGCCTCTTTTGGGTAAATTGCAGGGTTTGTTCCGGTATTTGCTTGTGTATTATTCTTTAGTCTTTTAAATACAAGTAATTACATCTATATGCATGGGAGCCTGCATTTAATTTTGGTGATTAATTATGCTTAATAAATATTAAATCATCTTTAAAAATTCCATAAAGATTTCGATAAACTCTTGCTAAATAGTACTAGCTCAATAAATTTTGTTGTGCATTTTAATTAGTTTTATTACTTGTTAAAAATAAAAAAATACCTTGGTTTATTCTTGTTTGCATAAAATAAATAATTTAAAAATTAAAAATTCTTTGAATAATTATAAAAAATAATGTATGCTTGTTTTGAAGTGTTTTGATTTTTATATAAATTTCAACTTTGAGTTTTTTATAGAAACTAAAAAATACAAAATAGTAAAAACACATAAAAAATTATATAAAATCGTAGAGAAATCCTAAAAACTCATAAATACTTTTATAAAAACATAAAAAATATCTCTATTTATGTATATATTTTACATATTTCTGATTTCATTTTATATTTTTAAATCATAAAAATATATTTCATTCTTTGCTTGTTATTTTCAATGTTCTTAATCGTTTTAAAAATCCTAAAAAATCTAAAAATACTAAAAAAATCACAAAAATCGTAGAAAAATTTCAAACCCCAAAAATATTTTGTTTAATTTTCTGTGCATTTTCTTTTTTTAATTCAAAAAACATGCTTTTCTTTCCATTTATTTTGTTGTTTTTTCATTGTTTTATTTATTTTATTTTAGAAATATAAAAAACATTTGCGAAATTTAACATTCACAACAAGATAAAAATCAAAAAACATAAAAAATATAAAAAACTAAAATCTATAAAAAAAAATAAGAAGATAAAAAATCGTAAAAATCAAGAGTAGTTGCTTTGAGTTTCCTCTTTTATTTCATTGTCTATCTTTGATTTAAATCAACCTGGGGAATTTTATTGTTGCCTTCTTGAGTTCGATCATATGGGTTATGCAGGTAAATAAGTAGCATTTGACTCTTGCTTACATTTCTGTTCTTGATTGTTTGCTTGAGTTGTGAATAAAATTAAAATTTTTGTTGACTTTTATTGGGTTGTGATGGCACTTGTGCATATTCCACATTTCAATTCTCCTTTAATAATTCTAAAACCCATAAAAAGTCATATCTCAATAATAGTAAGAGGAAAGATGCCAAAGTCAAAGGCTAA
Source organism: Ottelia alismoides (assembly GCA_037367405.1). Classification (NCBI taxonomy): domain Eukaryota; kingdom Viridiplantae; phylum Streptophyta; class Magnoliopsida; order Alismatales; family Hydrocharitaceae; genus Ottelia; species Ottelia alismoides. The sequence continues at coordinate 642,191 of JAZKJV010000737.1, read as the reverse complement.
CGGAAGTCCATATCCAATATTCATACCCCTTTCATCACACATGATGGCGGCCTTACACAAAGGGCTAATACAATCTAAGAGATACGCAACTTTATAAAGTGCACAATCTCTCCCCAGAAGACATTACTAAAGGACACATTCTTTGGATTTCAGACATAATTAAATAATTAAAACTACAAAATAAGAAGTGTAATCGATGAAAATCATGCCACACCACTCTACCTTGAGCAAATCCATATCCAATTAATGGCCACCATGTATTTAGGCTTTCGGTCCATGTCAATTATTTAGTTTTCTTTTATTTTCCTAATTATTTGAGGCACTAGGGCATCCAGTAAAAAAACCAAAGAAATAGAAGAATAAGTTCAAAAAGGAAAGAAAATATAGAGAAATGATGTTGAAAAAAGGAATATATCAATCCAAAAAAGGAATGTGATTATAAAAAAAGCAAAGAATTAGAGAAGGAAGGGAAAGAAGAATAAGTTTTGTTTTACTCCACTCATTCATTCTCGCAAATTGGTCGGATACCTTGATTTCGAGAGAAAGGAGAGTAAGAAAATTGAGCATTACTTTCTCTTGCTTGAGAACATCTAAAAGATATATTTTCTAATCAACCTCATCTACTTATGGTCCTCACAACAAAATCTCTTCTTTTGAGGTTTCAATATGTAACCGTTCTTGGGTCCTTAATGAGAGATGCTCATTGTTCACCTTTACCATGTGAGAGAAGTGATTGTTGAGGCTTTTGCATAGGAGAGGCCCATTCTTCGTGTCTTGTATAAGAGAGGCATGCTTTCAAGATATGTATGTGCCAGAAGACCATTATACTATTGTTTCTTATATGATAATTGTGCCATTAATAGGATCAACATGGTATGCAATAAACAATATTCATTCAGATGAAATTGAATCATTAATAATGCAGACTAACAAGAGTATAATCATGCATTCATGATTCATATTACAATTACAATATGCAAAAATGGATTTATTTCTTATGCGGAACCACATATTAGGGTGAGATCCAGTAAAAGTAAAGTAATAAACAAATTTGTACAGAACAAAACAATAAATAGGTTAGGTTAGAGACACTGAGGCGTCCACGTAATGGATTGTCCTTAGAGGGGATATCACCTCCAAAATACCGGTGTCTAGGGTATTGACGATCCACTCCGAGGATACGACATCACATAGTCGTCATCCGTGCACACCGACGAAATTGTCCTCGAAAGAACATCAGAGAACCGCAACCGAAAGAGGAAGAAAAGGGTGACAGTTGCGGCGGAAGAACAGAGAGCGAGCGAGAGTTTTCTTGTGAGTGAAGAAAACGGGTGTCTGAGGATAGGTATAAGTAGAGATGGCATGTGGCTTTTGATCTTCCAAAAATGCCCCTCAACAGGCGCCTCTTTGGATTCTGAAATGATGGCCAAATCAGAGTCATTGGGTCGAGTCGAATTCCCGTAGTGGTAGAATCATAATTAATTCATAGTATAAATTTATTCACTTCGCAAAAGGAAACCCATAGCAAAAACATCGAGATTCGTATCTAAATTGACTCTCTCAAGCCCGAACCCGAGCCAACTGTGTACTAGAGCTGATACGAAGGACGAGGTGCAATGGGTTTTCTCATTCACTATTTCTCCCTACACCATAGATCGCAATGATGCCGAACCTCTACCGACTCTTTTAACCATTAGCTGCAGAGCAGAGCAACCCTCATTCCACAGCCAGCATCAAGGTTGATCCGACGACCCTCTCCTGAAACACACCTTCTCGCGACCACCTGCAGTTAGTAGAACCCCTCTCGATCAGGGACTCCTCCTCGCGCATCGAAGAAGAGGCTCATCTGGATCTAACCTCTAGGCAATTACAATATGAAGTTGTGCATCCATGCCGAAGACGACATCACTATCAGAGCTCGCTCACCTACATCTCCTCTTCTTGCATCCAAAAACATGAAGAAAGTGATACGAGCAGTTGCCCACTCCTATATTTGGACCAATCATCACAAGAAAAAGGTCACCTTGCGGACCTCCAGTGTGTGTGGATTGGACTGTGATCACATCCTCATCATCGATCTCTTATGTTGGAAGCCTCAACTACTGTTGCTGCTTCGGTGCAATGCAAAAAGGAGCAGAGTAGAGCATGAAATAAAGAAGATGGAAGGAAATGGGCCATGATAAGGAAGAAGGGGAGGGGCTATCTTTTGGAAATTTATTTTGTTTAAGGGGTAAAATTGTCAAAAATTGATCAATTTCGTCAAAGTTGACGGAGGAAATGGATGGAACTTGACACATGGTTATATCATGTAAGGGTTAATCATTATTCAAGATTCTAAGTGTAATTTGTGATTATCGAAGGTTCTGGGTGTAACTATGAAACTACTCAAGGTTATGGGTATAAATATCTCAAAAAAAAGGAACTGAGCTTTTGTTGGGCAAGTGTGGAGATTCCATAGATAACACATGAGTTTTTTTTTGACAAGAAGGGAGAGGGTGATAGGTGAAGCACACTAGGACAAAAGCAGGATTCTCCCAAACTCATATCCACCATCTTTTATTGCATTCCTTGTATACAGAGAACCGAAACCAATCTTAAGATTTTACACTGTCACCTATGAGAAATGGATAAAAAATAAAGTTACAGATTTTTCCTCCAAACTCCTTCCCAAGCAATAAAATTCTCTTAGCTTAAATGTTGTGATTCTAAAATTGATATTAATACATTAGACACAGAAACTAAAATTATATATTCTAAATTGATGCAAGTCAAATCAGTCTCAAAAATTGATATGTAACTGAAGATTCGGACCAATAGACGCCCTAACCACATACAAGTATAAATTATATAAGAGAAAGTAAGCTGAACCCAAAAAGTGGCATGATGGTAGTGAAGTGTGCCTCCACCTTAAAGAACTCGGGTTCGAATCTCAAGGGACCTTCTGGACCCCTGAAATTACAAAGCCTACTATTAAAGAAAACTAAGCATGTGCATATTTTTGTTATGGCTTCGATGGACACCATTACAGAATACACTATTAAATAGATCGAAGAATTGTTATGGTTCCCAAGTCAATGGATATTGTGTTTCGAAAAATTGGATTTATCATCCAAAACAGATTGGTGGCACAACTTGTTGCCCGCCTCAAATCAATCTCTACGTAATATTTTTTAATAATTTGAGAATTCATAATAATACTTTAAAACAAAAAAATGATTATAAGTGAAAAAAAATAGATCGATTGCCAATTTCAAATACCAGAAGTGCAGCTTCAAAGCTCGAACTCCTCCTCCCTCAACGCCATTTGCGCTGCCTCTTCCTCCTCGTCGTCAATCGCTAAATAAGTGCCCCGCTCCATGGGCTTAAACATGTCGAACATGAACCCATAGAAAGCAAGACTCGCAATCTCCCCTGCTGCAACACTCACCCATCTGTACTTATAAGATGCGATCGTCAGCAGCGCGAACACCACGATCCTCGTGAAGTACAAGTACCCCACCACGACAACATAGAACTGCCGGAACAGCGTGAGCTTCGCAAGATTCCTCGCGGCTTTCCCGTCCGTCTTCGACGTCTCCTTCAATGCCCGTATAGACCAAACGATCGGGAACAGAATCGCGCAGCAGCAGACGATGTCAACAATGAGGAACACCTGGTTCCACGTGATCCAATCTCTGATGAACGGCCCGGTTTCCCCAACCACGACCGAGGCGATGTTCGCGATCACCTGGAGGGGGATTACGATCATCAGCACCTTCTTCTCCCGATCCTGAAGGTATGGCTTGAGGAATGACCACCCGGTGCCGATGAGAATGATGACCGTGAAGAGCAGCACGCCTCTAAGGAACTGGAATAGGTAGAAGAGGATATCCCATCCGTGCGGCGTACCGGTGACCTTTATATAATGCTGATCCTCTGCTGCGAAGAGCAGATTCAAGGCCTTCACGAGGAGGAGGCAGCCCATCAGGAGGTGGATGTGGTGAGTGTAGGCGCGGCTCTTGACGGCGCAGATGTAGATCCACACGCCGAGGAACACGGTGTACACGACGGCGAAGATGGAGTAGAGCGTGGGGAGACGGGACTGCCCGACGGAGAGGAAATCGAGGGCGCCGTCGGTGCGGATGTTGTACATGACGGTGCGGACGGTCATGGCGACCTGGGAATCGGGGGCGCAGGAGGCGAAGTAGAGGCTGTACTCGTCGGGGTGGGTGATGCGGTGGGAGACGGAAAGGGAGGAGACGGAGGGGGAAGAGAGGTTGCGGAAGTCGAAGAGGGGGCGGACGTAGGGGCTGGAGAGGACGCAGGAGGGGCCGTCAGAGGCGGCGGCGGCGGAGGGGTCGGGGGCGTCCTCCTGCTCGCGCTGCTCCGAGTCGTAGACGGCCTGGAGGAGGTCCTCGTCCGAGAGGAGGAAGAAGCCGAAGAGCGTGGGGTCGGGCGGGTTGATGGAGGACCGGAACGTAACGCCCGAGATGGAGACGTTGACGCGGCCGCGAGGAGTGAAGCCAAACTTCTCGAAGAGGATGAGGTTGCGGGGATCGTCCGATATCTGGAGCTCCTTGATCTCGGCGGAGGAGAAGGTGGCGAGGGAGAGGGTGAGGATGAGGAGGGTGGTGGTGGTGCTGGCGGAGGAGATCGGCATCGCGCGGGGATGGCGGTGGTGTGAGGCCGTTTCGCGTGAGGGTGGTGAGGGGTGGTCGTTTGAGGAGATGGGATTTGAGAGAGAGACGGGAGGAGAGGGAGTGCGATGACGAGTTTGAGCCAGGGTCGTGCGATCGGGATCGGAAGGTGTGGGTGGAGAAAGCGGGTAACGGCAGGTGGCGTTAAAATAGTATGCGGTTGGGGAGGTGAGACAGGGCTGCCAATGAAACCATGTAGAAGGGGTTCAGCTAACACTCTTGCTTTCACGTGGTGACCTTTTGCTCAATTTTTTAAGCACGTGGATAGTTCTCTAGGACATTGTCACTCCTACACATGCGAGGGCGTAACCTTGGTGTATATGGATACACAACGCCCAATCGAACGTGGAGAACAGTGAACACAACACATCATAAAAGGCAGGTTCATAGCCTTATTCCTGATTAAAGTCACTTACTTTGATATCATGATCAACTGTCCATCCGTAGTTGATCATGTGATCGAGCGAATTTTTAGTCCACTCATGAATTTACCGGAAATTCACTTCTATTGTATGACTAATGCGAGTTCAACACTTGTTTCTTGGAACCTATGAGTTATGCTCTTCTAACCGAGTCATGTGTTGGCACTTCTTATTCAGATTTTGATAGGGATATTTACACTCATAACCCTGAGTAATTTCGTAATTACCTTAGAAATCCTCTACAATCACGAATTACATCTACGACCCTAAATAATGCTTAACTCTTATACTCATAACCCCGTGTTAACTTTCATATAATTTTCCGTTATAAATTTTACATTTTATACCCTTTAGGTATCCCATTATTTATGAATGACCCTTCCTCCTCCAACCAGCCAACCTCCTCCAGGCAGGCAACCCCAGTTGAGGATCCCTCGTCGCCTCCTCCCTTCTGCCAGTTGAACCCTTGTCGCTAGTAAGAACCCACACTCGACACTGCTGCAAGGGCCCCCCACTGTGGAAGCCCGACCGCCGACGAAGCCTCCCTCCCCCTTGGAAGCCCGATCCCCATCCCCGGCATCCATCATCATCCCCCCACCAGCCTGCAAGCCTCATCCTCCCACCGGGTCGACCCCTGTCGCCAACCTCCACCACGAAGAACATCCCCCCCCCCAACCGCCAGTCCCCACCACGACTGCCACATCCGATCCCCATGCTGGTCGCAGGCCCCTCCAGACCACGATGTTGCACTTGAACCCGAACGCGATCTGCCACAGCCGGTCCTCGCGGCACACCATCCCCTTCACCTCCGTTTTTGCGGGCTCGTACCACATCGAGCTGCTCGACGTGTTCCCGAATCGGTGGAGCGTCATCCTCTACGACTCTATGTGCCACTCCGTCAGCCTCGGGATCTGCACCTCCCGATCCCCCTGTTCGTCCTGCAAGCCCCTGAACCCCCCACGATGGAAACCCGAACCCCCTGCTCGTTCTGCAAGCCACCCCCTCCTGAGAGCCGCCACATTCAAGCCCCCCCCCCCCCCCAACACACACACGCAATAACACACCCCACCCCCCTCCATGGAAGCCGACTTCCATTCGCTGACATCCACCATTCCCCTGCTCGAAGTATCCCCGCTCCTGCAAGACTGCAAGCCTTTCAAGAAAATTATTTCCTTTCTTTTTTACTTTTGGTTAATCCTAACCGTTAAGTCATGAATTGGTTAGATTAACACACTCATATGGTTGAGTTAATGAATTAAACTAACGGAAGGTTATAGGTGTAAAACGGAGCATTTATTCGGGGTCATGGGTGTAATTCATGATTATAGAGGATTTCTGAGGTAATTTAACTTTACATGCACCGACGCTTATATCTTCCACATTTTTTTTTACTTTTTTGAAAAATACCACCATGTATATTCATCTATATATCCCTCCAATATGCCATTCGAATTTCGTCAGAAACAAAGACTCTTATGACCTCCATCTAGAACAGGTAATTTTAACGGTCTTAGAATTGCTGTAATCGACATGTTCTAGATGGAGGTCATAGGAGTCTCTGTTTCTGACGAAATTCGAATGACATATTGGAGGGACATATAGATAAATATACATGGTGGTATTTTTCAAAAAAGTAAAAAAAAAATGTGGAAGATATAAGTGCCGGTGCATGTAAAGTTACATGCACCTTGGTGCAAGCTCCCCATCCTCATTACGAAATTACTTAAAATTATGGGTACAAATATCCCATTTTGATATGTTAATTGACCATCAACCTTGGGACCTCTCCATTTTGCATTCGGTCACATCTAAGAGGAGCAGAATAAGCACCTTGTGTTCTACCCTTTTTCCTCTACCGGCTCTAATAATCGTTGTTTGTGACAATCAATTTGCAAATAGCGGTGCTTAAAATTGAAAAGGGATATAGTATGTACAAGAAAAAAACACTTAGGGGGTGTTTGGATAGTGGGTTTAGGTGGGTTAAACTGGTTGCAGGTAACCCATTTTTGGGTTTTGGTGTTTGGATAGAGGGTTAAACTGGGGGTGGGTTAAGGTTTATTATGATATGATTGTATTGGAGTTTGAAAAAGTGAGTAGTTATTGTGATGTGATTGTATTGAAGTTTGAAAAAGTGAGTAGAAGTGGAGTAGTTTATATTTTTTATATGAGATGATGGTATAATATATTATTTTTTGATAGGATTGATGATGTAAATTTTATTTATTTAATTTTTTAAAAAAGGAATAAAGTGGGGCAAACGTGGAGGGAGAAAATATGGGTTTGGAGAGTTAACCCACCTCGGAGGTGGGTTAACCTTGTTGCCGAACGTGGCCTTATAGTGCATTTGGTTGGCGGGTTAAGGCGGGTTAAACTGGTAGAGGGTAATCCGTTTTTGGATTTTGATGTTTGGATAGAGAATTAAACTGGGGGTGGGTTAGAAGTGGATTTAGTGTGATATGATTGTATTGAAGTTTGAAAAAGTGAGTAGTTATTGTGATGTGATTGTATTGAAGTTTGGAAAAGTGAGTAGAAGTGGAGTAGTTTATAATTTTATATGATATTATGGTATAATATATTATTTTTTGATAGGATTGATGATGTAAAATTGATTTATTTAATTTTTTAAAAAAGGAATAAAGTGGAGCCCATGGAAAGAGAGTGGGATGTGGGTTAAGGGGGGTAAACTCCCCTAACCCGCAGGTAACCCGTCATCCAAACGGTACCTTAAAAGTGCAGCCTCGGAATAGTTGGTGGTTTATATCACAATAAAGATGTTTCCAATATAGATGTGAGGTTGTGAACCCCAAAACACGGCCTTGCATGGAATAATTACTAGTGTGTTTTGAGAGCATGTACAATATGATTACTTGACAGTTGGAATTGAGCCTTTTAGTTGGTTTTCCATAAGTCTATCTAAGTCCAATTCCAATAAATAGTCACGGCCATTTGGCCCTATATGGTGTGGTCCTCTTCGCACCTCCATTCATAGAAAACTACCTATGTTTATTATATGTCGAGTCACCTTCCACCTCTCTTAATAGTGTGTTTTTGTTGTCGACACAGAGAGAGAGAGAGAGAGAGAATGGTTTTACAGAACTAGACAGATATCTGCGTGAGTAGGTGCGGCTGATTGTTTTGTTTAGCCTTAGCAAGCACAATGGCCAATCATAAGAAATAGGTCACACTTAACTATGTATTTTATTTTCAAGTTACTTGATTGATTAAGGGTACCATTTCTACTTGGATTTATCTCGGTGTTTGAAGTTGTTGTAACTTTAATGAAAGAAAAAATGCTACACAATCTTATGAATTAAATGCGAAGATAAACAACACAAGCTCTTGAATGAAAGCACAACCTAATCTAGGTTTGAAGCAAATTCAATTTCTCATTTAAGAGGCAAAACAAGGTACATAAATCTATGAAATAATGCTTGAGTCAATGCACCTAAGTTCATATGCTGCTCAATTCAATCACAAATTAGAAATTAAAAATCCTCAAATTATTACCCTGCATATAATTTCTAGGTGGATCAAGCTTCAGTTTGGTTCTTTATTTGCAGTAAATGAACAAGTATGCAATTTTTAGCAAAATAAACAAGTCAATACGAACAAGAACTTCTCTGATTAATAAATAATTACAGTGGAGAAAATAAGGCTTTACTGTATGACATATTAAAGAGGATTAACCGAGCTTTCCAATGACACCAATTTCATGCAAACAGGAGTTTTGTAGCTCAAGTTATACATAAAATAGTCTAGGGACATAATTATAAATAACACAAATTTAAAACTATTTAATAAGCATTAATTATGTCTTGTCTGCAAATATGAGAAACTGGAGGGGCTTCTTGGTAATTTTCCAAAGAAATTCAGAAGGGCATGGATGCAAAATACCCCAAATGGGCCACGTGTTGTGGCTTGACTAAAGTACAGATACGAGGATTGAAGGGGTTGTTGGACTTGTAAGCCTTTGATGACCCATTAATGCAATAAAAGTTATTATTTTATCATGTCCATCTGAAATGAATGATTGTGAATGCACTTAATATTAAGGTCCCTTTGTACAATCGGGTTATGAACCGTTATCATATTGAATATCGTACAGTTGGGAGGACACAATTAACATAACATGTGATATTCAATAAAGATATCCAGTTTGAGAAAGAGATGATAATATTTCTCGAAAGACTGATTTCTTAAAGACTTCTTGATGCAGGTCCTCTGCATTGGAAATGTGATTCAAAAGTGTCGAAATAGTCAAGTCAAAGAGTTTGACTTGATGAGGTCAAGATAAATTAAGGCCTCGCAACTACAATTGTAGTTGCATTGTAACGTCGTCATAGTCATATTTGACATTTGTGACTACATGTAGTTGTAATGGGTATAGTCGCATGGTGTTGCCCATAAATACAAATGCAACCATAATGTAGACACGTTGTGGTCACATTTTGAGCTAAATTGGTTGCAAAGCTACCACATGTGGTCCCTTCAGTGCCGTCCCTGACATTTCGTAGGCCCTGGGCAAAAGAAAAAAAATGGACCCTTATAAATTTCGATGAACAATGCGCCCTTATATAATTCCATGACTTTAGCATTGAGTTGTTCACTGAAATTTCGATTCTATAAGAGCTCATTTTTTTTACGAGTTATTTCACCAAAAAATCGATTCCATAAGAGAATATTTTTTAACAAATTGTTTCATTGAAAAATTCGACTGCTCATTTTTTGGTGAGTTGTTTTACTAAAAAATTGATTTACAAGGCCTCATTAGGACATACAATATTTTTTTCTAAATTAAAGGTTGAATACATGTAAAAATCGACCACTCAAGTTGATGGAGCCCTGGGCCATTGCACTCGTAAACTAATCTCATGGACGACCTCGATATTACCATGAGATTCACGCTATTACTACCGGATAAATACCTTACTAGACAAAATCATTCTTAAGCGAATGATTTACTATCCAAACAAATTCCTCCCTTCAATTAATCTTCAATGTACAATTGCAACACTCACAACAGTCCCTGCTATTGTTTTCATTATCTCTTTGGAAGAAGGAAAATAATGGCGTAAAGTCATTATGCTATAAGGAAATACAGCAACTACGTGGGTATTTGAACTCGCTCTTATTTTATGAATACAGAGAGGATATATAGTTCAATATAGCATATGCCTCGTTATCTTGTATCTATAAGTATTTCACAACGAAAGCAAGAGCCAAATCTGTTCGTTTCCCAATGCAGTATATGTTATATATGTAGGTATACATGCATGCACACATGTATACCTACACATACATGCACGCTCCATATGCACCTACATACTCTCTCCATCACATACTCACTCATACACAAATATATGCATACACTTTTCTAAATATACAAACATTGGCACATGTATATTCATTCACATGCACCCGCATACTATAGACATACACATAAATTCACACAAAGATAAACATACACACACACACTTTATCTCTTTCACTCAAACTCATTCAACGTATGCACGCACGCATTCACACCCATTCAACCCATACACACACACCTACGCCCTTTATACATGCACATACGTATGCACTCATTAATACACACAAAACACGCATGCACATGTGTGTGCAGACACACACATATACACACATGTATTCACACATATTAACACATACAAATGCTCACTCTCATTCACTCATACACTCATGTTCGTACACTTCCGCACATGCATAAGCAATCATAAACACCTACACACATAAACGCATATACAAACACACAAACATAATCATATTCTCACATATATGTCACATTCTTACACAAACATATTCACATTATTGCACGAAAACTCACATTTCAACATTTAAATAAAGTAATTCTATACAAAATAGATGAAAAAATCTAAAATATACCTTTTAACCTAACTTCATTGCAAGACAAGTGGTGAACAAGTGGAGGAGGAGTATGGAGGAGGAAGGAGTGATTGTGGTGATGGTCGTGTGGGAGAGTGAGGAAGTTTTGAAGATGATGTAGAAGGTCAAGTGGTGGAGGAAGAAAAGGAATATAAAGTGGTGGAGGAGGACAGTGAGGAAGAAATAGTGGAGGAGGAGGAAGAGGAAGACAAAGTGGTAGAGGAGGAGAATGATCTTGTGGAGAAGGAGGAGGAGAAGGCGGAGTTAGTGTGGAGGAGGAGGTCGACGACCACCAGAGATGATGGGCGTGGAGGGTAAGGCCAAAGAGGAAAGAAGAGGAAGAGGAAGAGAGTGCATTTTCAAGTTAAGACCGAGGAAAATGAAATGAAATTTATGGATTTTCTTCGTTGGAAATGGGGGAAGAAGGGGCACAAACGTCTGACATTTTTAGCAGAAAATGTGATTACAAAATGCGACCACATGTATTAGTAATGTGGCCGCATATGGCAACACAGTTGATAAGGACCACTAGTGGTCTTAACGTGGTCGCAGTTTGAAATGTGACTACATTACTATCACTTGTAGCACAATAATGTATTGTTAAATAGACAGTTTTCTTGTAGTGTCTGAATCATAAATATCTTGATCAAGCACACATTATGTGACTAGAGACAGATATACATCTATATGCCTAAATATACACATTTCGCATACCAACAGGTTGGTGACCTAACCAAGGTCCATATACTGGCTAGTTGGTGTGCATATGACACGATACATGAGAAGTGTGATCTCTCAAGATAATCATATAGGTTCATAATTGTTGAAGCAGGAGTCACATCTCACTCATGAGATAGTAACTAAACTCAAGCGGTGAATAAGTCCCCTAAGGGATCATCCGTCTCACTTCCCCAACGGAAGAGCGGTCCAGGGGGAGCTAGGAAAAACTCCAAGTATGCTTATGAGACGAGTGGGAGAGACTCTCTGGTATGAGTCACTCCACTCTTGTCCCGAACTGGTGTAGGAACAGCTAAAGAAGCTCGAAGAAAAATCAAGGGTCCTCCAGCCTAGGAACTCTAATAGAACTTGGGGTTAGCGGAACCAGTCAAACAGAAAACACATGGATCTCAAATAAGAGAAAAAAATCATGAGCTCACGATAAAACTGAGGAAGAGACTGGGATCCTAGACCCGCACCTGAGACACCCTCTTCCCAAACTGGGCATCCTAACTCTAGCCCAATTGAGGGTCACTGCACCCTCACACGATCAAGTATAAGAGTCACCTTGATCGGCACAAATACTAGTTATCATCGATGCTTATCAAACCATATATCCGTGTCAACATCCATTATCAAGCTAAAGGTATGTATCGACCAAATGTTCTACTATAGCATGATGCATACACCTAGTTTTCATTCAAGATGCCATGACCACTATATATATAATTATTAGAGGAGTGCAATAGACTCCTCGACTAAAATCTCAAAATGATTGGGGTGTTTTGGAAGATAACAAAGAAATACACCTGACAAAGATTGATATGCGACCAACTTAAAGAACAATGATGCAACATTTGTCTATGATCAATGGACATCTGAACTTTGAGACTCGGTCAAATCAACCCACTCATGACAAGTGGAATCCTAACTTAAATTAAGATATTGATTGCATATTCTTCGGCTACAGAATATCCAGAGATTGCCACGTAAATCTGTGTTTGTATAAAAAAGCATATAGTGGTTGTCAAGGTTTATGAAGTCTAGCTATTTCTTCAAAAGTACGCATGTTGATACCAAGATTAGCCAAAAGTAACATTTTATTCATTGTCGCTATGAACAAAAATCTTATTCACACTATTGTGAGAATATATATTTTAATTTTGCATTGATTCCAAAACTTCAATCTGAAGCTTACACAAACCCGGGAAGCCGTGGGGATTTTGAAAATGGCAGAGTGAATAAATGAGGCGGAGGTTAATTATGGATTCGAAGAATGAGTGTTGCAGTTATGGTGGAGAGAATTATGAACATGGAAAAAATGGTGGCTAGAGGTGATCCAATCGTGGGGATCCGATCTAGGGAAGACACCATCCATCAAGGTCAAGCTGATCATAGAACGTATGCACGAACATGGAATAGGGGAACCGAGGTTGATTGAGTTGGTGTTGTAACACTTTTATTGCAGAAAGCACATGCAAATAGAATCAATGAATGAGATATATAGTTGTTGTTTGGAATAGAGGATCAAGTAACATTATGAGGCAGTGAAACTAAGTATTGATAGATGAAATCTCGTCTATCCAAATGAATAATACAAGGCAATTACCATGAAATGGTAATCTATCAGGATACTTATTGCTCAAAAAAATATAGTCTACTTCAAAGACGGTAGGAAAAGAAAATTAATTTTCTTTGAGATTAACGATGGAGTGGAAAAAAATTATTGCATGCAGAGCATAAGAACTATAAATCATATAAAATATTATGAACATTTTAGCCATTTCATACCATTAGGTAAGGATAGAAACTTATGGTCAAACAATGAATCCACATATTTAGATAGATGTCATGTTACCTCCATATTTTTCATATTCCCTCGGACAATAAATTTCCAAAGTTTGCAGACAATTAGGCAAACTTTCATTAAACTTTCTCAAGAGATCATAATCAACAATAAAAAAATATAATGCGACAAAATCTATACCAAATGACCCACTGACTTCCTACAGTTTTTGCCATGTTATACTCCAATTGACCACACATAATTGTGAGGTAGTATCTTGAATAAATGTCAATATACATAAGTTCCTAAGTTGCTGGCTTCCTCTGGCTCTAAAGTTTAATTATCTAAACATATTGTGACAATAAGCATCAGGTGGCGATCTACTGAGCACTAGGAACACTGCTACTTCAAAACCAGCTCACCTTCGATTGCAATTTGACATCAAACACAAAAAAAGCCACTTAAATCAGAAAAATCCATGGACAGCAGCAAAAGAGAGAGGTTTTAGAATGTAATTTGGACCTTTTGGAATGGAACATTAGATCATAACAGTAACAACCACAACATAAAAAGGAAGAAGGAAGATGGTTTTTCTCAGGGAGAAAGAAAGGAGAAAAGAAGAAGATGATGGAGAAGAAGAACAGGAAGTGGTAATATACAAAGGGAACTGGAGGGGGGATGTGTCTAATTTTTTTAAGAAAAGAGGGGTGATGTGTTGAAATTTTAAAAAAACTGTAGGCATATATTTTATGTTTTCTTTTAACATTTATTTCTATCTCTAATACAACACTAAAATTGTCGTAATTACCATCTTTGATCTCCGATTAGGGCATATAAGGACACGTTTTGACCGTCTCAGAGTCACAATCAAAATGAGCCTAATATTCACATTTTTTCGACATAAAATGAATTCAGAAATTGGAAAAAAATATATGGTTTCGATTTATGATTAAATTTTATAATTAGGACCAATCAAACAATCTTTGATCGACAAACGGTTGATTCTGTTGATTCCAATTAGTCAAAATGAAATTAGTTATGGTCTTTGTTCACATCGTCGTCCGAACTGTGTCGCGGGCTTTTTTGGCGATACGAGGTACAATGCGATCCACTTTTGGTCGATCTCACCCGAATGAATCTGATCCGTGATCTAAGGATCGAGCCGAGCTTACTCAATAATACTCATTTTTTTATCGGGACACACAGACCCAAGTCAGGTCGGATTCGATTTCAGATTCGGGTCATTCGTACCCGAGCATTACACCAATTAATGGAGACTCCATGTATCTGTAGGGGTTAGCGAGAAAGAGCATGCAAATGGGAGTGAGATGGGGCCCTAATCGATCAAATAAGTTGGAGGGCAGGGTGGGTTCTCCTCCAGTGCAAGGACTCGTATATGTCCTATGCCCAAGCTCGGCTAACCAAGCTTAAGAACTCTTGATATTGGAATTACTCCCGGTTTAGATCAAGTTATTTAGAAGTGCATAACTTACAAGTATTGATAACATGATATTCCGCGAGGGTCAAGATAATATATATAGTGTCGCTGAGGCGACCGCTCACAGAACACCGGTTAATCAACAATTAACCCACAATAAAATAATAAACCAATTGAGTCCCAAAAGTGTGAATTAACATTTATTACTCTACCACAAGATGCACAATGAATAAGTATGTAGAGGTCGAACCACAGAGAGCAATGCAAAAATGAAATAGCCTATGATGTGCATGTATAACAGAGTCATCCTTGTACAGTCCTATTTTTGTGGGTTTTTCTTATATATATATAGTATAATATTATATATTTATATACATATTTATATATATATGTATATGTGTGTGTGTAGAATATAGATATAAAGATATATCCCCATAAGGGAGTATGTATAATATATACATATGGATAGATTATATATATAATTAATATATATATTTTTTAATTTGCTTTTTTTATATATATTTTAATTCATAAATATATATAGATATTTTTATACATATATATACATAATTTTTTTTAAAATTTTCTTTTTCAATATGGGAATAGATATATAATGTAGAGAGAGAGGTGATACAATATTTCTAAAAATATACAAAAATAGTCAAAAAAATCAGAAATAGAATCTTTTTGTATTTTCATGATTTTTTACTATTTTTGTGATTTTTGGGTATTTTTCAAAATATTTTTGGTATTTTTAAATAGCGAAATAAGGGAAAAAAAGGGATTTAGCTACTGGCTGGGGGTAAAATGGGAATTAAAAACGTCAAATAGCCACAAAATTTTCCCAAACTAATTTTAAAATAAAGATAATAAAATATAGAACGTACAGGAACTTAGTTTGCATTTTTAGAGTTTTCTATAATTTTTTGGATTTTTTGAGGTTTTTAGGTATTTTTGAATTTTTAAGGTTTTTCTTTTGAGATTTTTAGTGATTTTTGGACTGACACTAAAATATGATCAAATATGCCATAGGTATTTTTTTGGAATTTTTCGAGGTGTTTTACTATTTTTTTGGTATTTTCTAAGCTAGACAATAAATAAAATGCATGTTTTTTTATTTTTAATAAATGCAAAAATGCAACAAAATTAAAAACGAAAAATATGGCATGCCAGAGAAAGCTAACAGGAGCTTACATTAATTTTTGTAGAATTTTTCATGTTACTAAGATGCATGAGATAAATGGACAAAGCATACACAAAAATATGGCCTGACAGGGGTATTTTGCAAATAAAAATAAAGACAGGGGCATTAGTGCAAAAATCACTACTGAAATAAACATTTATTTTTATTTTTGGAACTCATTTATAATTTACAAAAATCTCCAGGGCTAAAGTGCAAAATTCACGTGCCTCACGTGGGACTGTACGTGAGGAGCGAAGAGGACCAAATGGCAATTACAAAAACCACAGGGGGCCTATTGCAAAAATCACAATTTATTTACAACGTGAAATATTATTTATGGCATTAAAATATAAATACAAAAAGGCGGGGGGGTGTATCTCAAATTTACCCCCAAAGGCGTGCGATCCAACGGCTGATCTTCGTCCACTTGACATGCGTCGCCTCCATGTCTGTCGATGCCGCTTCGACGATGGGCGGTGAGGATTAGATCACCCGAGGTGATCTGACGGTCTGAGCGCTGCTTCATCTGACGGTTGTCGTTCAATCTGGGACGCTCCTCCTGATCGGACGGCGAGGGAGGTGTGTGGAGGAACAGGGAAGAAGCTCACCCCAGGCGAGCTTCGATCGTGGAGCACGGGATCCTCCGGGCTTCTTCTTCGCATCTGAGATACTCTACTTGTAGCTGGAGGCATTCCGCGTCTGTCGGCGGTCTTCTCATGGCTCCTGGAGGTCCAAGGAGCTTGGACGAGGTCGATGAAGGTCGGGACCTCCAGGAGCCTCTTCCTGGTTCCAATCGAGCCCAGATGGGCTCTTTTCGTCTTTTGACCTGCATAGGAAGAACTGGGGGAACGAGGGCTAACTCCTCGACCCCGGGTTTTGAAGCTCTGGCGCAAAATGAGATGAGGCGGAGAAGCTCCGGCGATAGGCGGAGGTGGAGCCCCGATTCGCAAGGACTGGGGGTCCTTGGTTGAACAAAGATGACCGATAGATGGAGAATGCGATGGGGAACGAGGTGAGAGGTGAATGGCGGTCGGAGACGGTCGATGTCACAGTGAAGAAGTCGCTGGAGCTGAGCTCCGGCGAACTTCGAGTTGGCGATTTTACGCTACACTACTTAACTACAGATTAAACTAAGCACGGGAATGAAAAGCTAACACTAAAATCTACCTAAAAAGCGATAAAGGACAGCTCTAATACCTGGGGGCCACCAGGGAGCAGGACGGACGCCGGAGCTCCGCCGCGTCAAAATGTATCCCTCCTCCGGCCGATTCGAGGCGCTGAGATGCTCCCCCTGTCACGAGGAACCTCCCAGGATCAAATTCGAGGCTTTTGGGTGGATGAAATTGGCCAAATTTGAGGAGGGGGCGGAGCTTCTTATTTATAAACATTGGAATGAACCCTTATTGACCGGCGTTTATTGACTAATCCAATGAACATCGTGTTGGTCTAAGATATCGGCGGGCATCAGTGATCATCAGGGATGATTTCTTGTGAAGAACGCGAGCGCGATCGATGGACGAGATGGCCGTAAAAAAGGGAAGAAATTCGGGGAAAAGACAGTTCCGAGACGCCAGGTCTCGGATGGGATAATTGACCAGGCGGTCAACAAAGGCTGGCGCCCCATTGGTCCACCTCGGACGCTAGAGGATAAAATAGGAAACCTTATTCTAAAATGATTTATTTAACATAATAAATGATTTTATTAGAATTTTCTTATAAAATGAAAAATGTGTATTAATTCATATAGTATTTATTTATGATTTTTATTTAATTTTTCGATGTATTTTATTATGGTTTTATTTTAATAATGTATTTATGCATGTATTTACATGTATTTTGTGTATTTTATTTTTATTTTGTTTATTTTATTTTATTATTTTATTGTCTTATTTTATAAATTTATAATTTATTTTTGTGAGTGTGAGGGTATTTTTATTTATTTTTTATGAGTTTATTTTCATATTTAAATAAATAGGTCTATGTATATGTAGGTATACTTATAGGTCTTTTACCTATGTATTATATATACTTTATTTATTTAATGTATTTTCTTGGTTTTATTTTAGATTTGTATTTTTAGTAAGTTATATGTAATATTTACAATATTATAAAAATATGAAAGAATTAAAGAAGGTTTCCCTTCTTTATTTAGATATATACTTAACATAGGTATTATGCCTACTATCTTGCATAGACTTATTTTATTTTATAAATCCTTTTTAGTTTTATTCTAATCTCAATATGTACAGTATTATACACATCATTTACAAAATTCTAAAAATATAATTTGATAAAAATAATGGACAATGAATAAATTGAATATTTTAATCAGGCAGATTGCACAATGAAGGCCAAAAACCTAACTTTTGCAGATATACTCCAAAAATTATAAAACCAATTTTATTAAATAGTTCTTGGAAATCTATATACAATTAAAGGTGAGTTTGAGTGATTTGGAGTTTTTATTTGCAAGATATGGGTCAGTGAAGTTGAGATTTTGGCTTTTTATTCTGTGTATAAAATGCACACTGAGTATTATTTTTAGGAAACTCAATTTTGTATTTTTATTCACATTATTATCTACAACTTTCATGTACAAAATTTCTTTATTTGATGAATAAATAATTATGTACAAAATAGGCGTCAAAAATGCATAAATAAATGAATAAATAAATGAGGTATTTATTGTACTAGTGGCCCTTATCTCCCCCTACTTTATTCCTTGTCGACCAATTCCATGCTGGCCTTGGTCTCGGGGTTCAGGTCATAAAATATTTGCAATATTTTATTCCTTTTTCTTTTCTTCTCTTTATTCTATAATTTTGGCATTAAAAACCTTATTTAATGTATAATTAATACAATGAATAATGAATGCTTCTATGTACAAATTGATGTTATTTACATGCATTTGCTGGGGTTTTTGAGGCCAAATCATCACCCCCCTATACTTGCCTTTGCTAGTCCCTAGCAAACACTTATGCAATAAGTACAAAAAGAATAAAGAAAAGAAAAAGGAGAATTAAAGAAGGATAGAGTGAATAGGGGTGCTTTCAGTGCAATGCATGTCTTTATAAAATCTGAATTTGGAGCTCCTGTCAGACCTTGGGTGTAGATGTGTGTGGAACCTAGTCGGGAACCAGTTTTAAAATACAACAGCCTTCGAGAGCCACAGAACTCGGTTCAACCCACCTCAATAGCCTGGTCAGAACTGGTCTACATCATACGCAAACCCTTATAAATATGAAGCTGACTTGTACAGTGTAAGTGATGGTGGCTCTCCCCAACTAAAATGACAAAGGAACTGACTTCTCCAGAATGACAACCCAATGATTCCCCAATCCAACAGCTCTTTCCTCGAGGAGCAGGGTATTCCCTTCTAAGTTCAAGTGGCAACCAGCTCAAGAGGAGGGGGTGAAGAGAAGAATGGACGGTAGCCAGTGTAGCTACCTATCCTAGGATGCAAGACCAGTGTAGTCAAGTCATCCAGCTGCAGGATCACATATTTGACTTTGGAACTCAAGCTTGCTTATTGGCTTTACTACATATGTACATACTTTGCAGGCATTTTATTCTTGTACAAGCCTGACCATTTTTTTTTCAACATACTATTCACAGCAGCATTTACATAAGGACTTTTTCCTCTAGAGCCAGTAGACTGACCCTCTTTTGAAGCTTTATTGCAACTCACAATCTCCTGTCATTAGACCTTATGGCCATTGAACCAGATTGGGGTGCACTTCCCTCCCTAGACGAGGACGAATGTTTCCACCCGTGTGCGTCTCAGACTGGCAAATCCAACCCCCTAACCACTCCAACTGAGTTGAGCCAAGTGAAAGGTGCAAGTGTCCAAGTTAGGTCACGGTCGGCAAGAGTCATGCACGTGTCTCGAAAAGTTCTAGTTAGTCAGTTGAGGTGACTTGAACCCAGCCCTGTTTTCTCAAAGAATTAAGTCTGCATAGACCTGAAGTACCTTAAACCTAGTTCCCGTAAGGTTCCAGTGCAGTTGGGTGCGGTAAGGTCTAACCAAGTTCCAGTTTGAGACTTTATTGGACTGATTCAATCATCAAGCTCACTCAAAAAGAATATGAATATTATGCTCATGCTATGCACAATGAATGATGCAATTTTTCACATGGAACTTACAAAAATCAAAGAATCTTTTTACACAGAAATTTTTGCAAATAAGAAGCTTGACATATACAAAAAGTACATACAATTATTTACACGGGCGTACCGCCTTATTTACAAAATAGATGGATTTTTAAAGACTTTACAGTTTTACTGAAGTAATTTATTTAGGTTATACAGAAAGAATTTTATGCCTTTTATTTATGATTTACAAGTATTTGTAATGATGCTTTTATTTCTCAGGTCTAGTTTGAAAATAATTTTTGCAAACTATAGTACACGATAATTTTTGCAATCATTTACACACATTTGAAAACTATTTTTGCAAAGATTTTTCACTCTATAAATATACATTTTCCACAGTAGTTTTGACAAACATTTTTCAAAAACATTTGCACATAGGTTTTTTCAAATCCTTTATTCCACACAAAGAAAAGTTTTTCAAACCAAACAACTTTACACAAGTTGAAAATATTTCACAGCAAATTTTTCAAACGGTTCACGCTATTTTTCAAATTACACTATATAGGTATTTCACATGATTTATTAATCAGTGTATACAAAGAAGAACTGTATTTGCTGTACAACATGGTTTTGGTTCCTATAGGCTTTATTTGGGATTATTGCTTATTTTTGTGTGAAAGATTTTTGTGCAGACTCCTCAGACTTATTAGAGAATCATTTTCAAAAGATTTTTGAAGACTATAGTCCAAACTAATTTGACAAACATGTTCACGCATTTGAAAATGATTTTACAAATGTTTTTCACACAGGATAAATAAATTTTTCAAAGTAATTTGACAAACAAATTTTCCAATCATTTGCACACTAGTTTTCACACATTTTTATTTCATTCAAAGAAAAGAAATTTTACAACCGAAACTTATTTTGCAAAGATTGAATACTTGTACACACTATTTTTCAAGCAATTTTCAAAAAAAATTTCAAAGAGAATATTTTGCACAAAATGCTTTTCCTGACTTATTAATCAGTACAAGTACAAAGAGTTCTGAGGAGCTGACAATCATCTTATATTATTATAGAGTTACTTATTGCTTTTTAGATTGAGTTGATGTTTTATTTTTCAGTATGAGTTATGGCTTATAGTATATACATGGTATATACGACCCCCTATACTTAGCTTGAGCTATGTCCTCATAGATCGAAGAGAAAAGAGAAGACATAACTCGTACTGAGTATAGACAAGTCTAAAGAATACATGTAAAATGAATGAATGAGAAGTTGACCGTCCCCCCTATACTTAGGATCAAATAATCCTAAGTATAGCAGACTGTACAAAAAACAAGGAGGGTCAAGGATGGGAATACACAGATCGTACTCAGATTGTCTCCCCCTATACTTAGGGTAAGATACTCCTAAGTATAGACAAGAAGATGAGACAATGGAGAGGATCGAAATGAAACGAAAAACTCGAGGTGCACATCCCCCCTATACTTAGGACAAAGTATGTCGTAAGTATAGAAAACTGTGTACAAGAGCGGTACCTTTTAGATACAAGAAGAAGATAGAATAGGAAAAGAAGAAAAGAAGAAAATCAGATAAACAGATTTTGGAGTACATTGTCTGAATCTTCGGATGTTGTCACTGTTGTGGAAATGTCATCATGGTGCACGATTTGAATGGAGTCTACAACGGCCAAGAATGTATCTGGTTCGAGGTACGGCTTCAGGAGTTGACAGTTGACGACGAATGGCTGTGCGTCAGGGGATAATTCTGACATGGCAATACTTCCATTGTCACGCACTTCACAAACTCGAAATGACCCTGTCCACTTACTCTTTAATTTGCCCGGGAAGATCTGCAACTTTGCATCAAATAACCACACTTTCTGTCCAATATCAAAGGTCTTTCGTCTGATGTGCCGGTCATGCCAGTGTTTCACCTTCTCTTTGTACATCAATGTGTTATCGTATGCATAGTCTCGGAACTCCAAGAGTCTGTTCAGATCATACTTTCTTTTCTGACCACTTTTGCGTGAGTCCAAATTGCAACTGTTAACTGCCCATAAAGACTTGTGAATTAATTCGACGGGCAAATGGCACGGCTTCCCGTATACAAGACGATAGGGCGACATGCCAAAGGGAGACTTGTAGGCGGTTCTGTAAGCCTACAAGATTGAGTCCAAGAGTTGGGACCAACCTTTTCTGTTTGGCCTGACAAGTTTTTGCAGGATAGTCTTGATTTCTCTATTTGATAATTCTGCCATGCCATTGGTCTGAGGATGATAGGGAGATGCGACACGATGATCGGTGTCATAATACTTCGTCAATTTCTTGACCTCTTTGTTAATGAAATGGCTACCCCCGTCTGATATGAGAATCTTTGGTATCCCGAACCGCGAAATGATGTTCTTCTTCAAAAACTGACACACTGTTCGGCTGTCGACAGTTCGAGGAGGGATAGCTTCAACCCAACGACTCACGTAATCTACGGCAAGAAGGATGTGCTCAAAACCTTGACTGTTAGGGAAAGGTCCCATGAAGTCAATGCCCCATGCATCGAAAATGTCTGCTATCTGAATGATTTTCAGGGGCATCGAATCTTTTACAGTGAGTGTACCTTTTAATCTCTGACAGTCAATACATCGTTTGACAAATTCTGCTACATCCTTAAATAATGTGGGCCACCAAAACCCACACTGAAGTACCTTGGCTGCCGTATGATCTCCAGAGTGTTGTCCACCAGATTCAAGCGAGTGACAATGCTCGATGACACTAGATTGCTCCTCCTGATGGATGCACCTGCACCAAATGCAATCTGCTCCTTCCCTGAATAAAAGAGGATTCTCCCATTGGTATAAGCGGATGGTCGACATGAATATGTTCTTCTGATTCTTCGTTCAATCCGACGGTGTTACCTCAGAGGCGAGGTAGTTGACTATATCTGCATACCAAGGAAGAGAATCCACTGCTAATATCGCTTCGTCGGGAAAGGTTTCTGTAATAGGTGCACTGTTCAGAGGAAGCTCATGCTGCTCGATTCTGGAGAGATGGTCTGCTACCACGTTCTGAACTCCAGACTTGTCCTTGATTTCTAGATCAAATTCCTTGAGGAGAAGGATCCATCGAATCAGTCTCGGCTTGGCATCCTTCTTCTGCTAGAGGTACCGGATAGCAGAGTGGTCGGTAAAAATTGTGACTTTTGATCCTAGCAAATAGGATCTGAATTTCTCAAGGGGAAAACCACATCCATCAACTCTTTCTCTGTCACTGTATAATTTCTCTGTGCTTCATCTAGTGTTCTGCTGGCGTAGTGAATGGCATAGGGTGCTTTCTCTTTCCTCTGCCCAAGGACAGCCCCGACTGCAAAGTCTGACGCATCGGTCATGATTTCAAAAGGAAAAGACCAGTCAGTCAGCTGTAAGATTGGAGCCTGAGTGATAAGCTCCTTCAGCTGATTGAAAGCAAGGAGAACGTGCTGGTCTACATTGAACTCGATTTCCTTGCACAAAAGTTCTATCAAAGGTCGGGCAATGCGGCTGAAATCCTTAATGAATCGCCTGTAGAATCCCACATGCGCCAGGAATGACCTTACATTCTTTACTGACTGAGGTGGCTGTAGATTTGCAATAACATCCACCTTCGTCGGGTCGACTTCCATGCCACGTTTGGAAACGACGTGACCCAGCACAATGCCTTCAGTGACCATGAAGTGGCTCTTTTCCCATGAAAGCACTAAATGGACTTCCCGACACTTCTGAAGCACTCTGTCTAGGTGCTCAAGACAAGAATCAAAACTATCACCATAAACAGAGAAGTCGTCCATGAACACCTCGAGAAAACTGCCTACCATCTCGGCGAAGACTGCTAACATGCATCTTTGGAAGGTTGCAGGTGCATTCCATAATCCAAAGGGCATTCTCTTGAAGGCGTAGGTGCCGAACGAGAAAGTGAAGGTAGTCTTCTCTTGATCTTCAGGGGCGATAACCACTTGGTTGTACCCGGAATACCCATCCAAAAAGCAGAAGAACTCCTTGCCTGCTAGTCTTTCCAAAACTTGATCAATGAATGGCAAGGGGAAGTGGTCCTTCTTAGTTGCTGCATTAAGACGGCGGTAGTCAACACACACCCGCCAGGATGTTGGTACCCGAGTGGATATTTCCTCTCCTTTGTCATTTGTAACCACGGTAAGCCCATATTTCTTTGGAACTACATGCAGTGGGCTTACCCATTTTGAATCGGAGATGGGATAAATGAAGCCTGCATCACACCATTTGGTTATCTCTTTCATGACGACATCCCGGAGGTTAGGGTTCAGCCTTCTTTGGAATTCGTGGGACAGCTTGGCATCTTCTTCCAGATAGATGTGGTGTGAGCACAAAGCTGGATTTATCCCTCAGAGATCTGATACGCACCAACCAATTGCCTTGCGATTCTTTTCTAGAACCTCGAGAAGGCGAGATTCCTAATCCGGATTCAGCCTGCTGCTGATGATGACCGGATACATTTGTTCTTCACCCGCAAGGAAAGTATACTTCAGGCCTGCATGAAGTGGCTTGAGTTCTGGTGTTGATCTGTCCATCTTGTTGGTCACTTCAGACACTATGCTGGTGGTGGGATGTACTTCCTTGAGGGGGCTGCCATCCTCATCATTCTGTTGAGATCCCAGTAATGTGCCAAACGGTTCTGTGCTAAGCTGATCGTGTTCGGTCTGGAGTGAATGATCAAAGAGATGCACCTGCATCTGAGAACCTGTCTCCCAAGAATCATCGGAGCCAAGGGTAACTGTGCTTTCCAAGTCCTCCTCGTGAGTGAGGATTTCTCAGGTCTATGAATCGTCCAATGACAAGAATGAATCTCTGATTTCTGTAATAAAGTCACAGTCTGCTTCAGGTGTTGTGTGGCTCTCATTAGTAGTGGCATTCAGCTCTCTGCTCATGTTTATAGTGATTTGCTTGGCGTTCGAGCTAAAAGTAATCTTGTCAGACCCGTAATCAACCACGGCACCCGAAGTACGTAAGAATGGTCGACCAAGGATGATAGGGGTCTGGAGCAGGGGTGTTGGAGAGTCCATATCAAGGACTACAAAATCAGCCGGGAATTGCATCTCCTGTACTTTAACTACGTCTTCCAAAAGACCCCGGGGCCGCTTAATGGATCGGTCAGCGAACTGAAGGATCATTCCTGTCTGCTTGAGCGACCCCAGCCCAAATTCTTACATTATAGATGATGGCAAAAGGTTGATGGAAGATCCACTGTCGAGGAGAGTGCGCTTGAAGACCTGGTCAAAAATCTCACAACTGATAAGAGGTGCTCATGTGTCTTGCTTCTTTTGTGGGAGGTTGCTGATGGTTGCCACCGTGACCATGGATAGCACGCGCTTCTCTACATCTCTGCGTCTGTTCTCCTGTGCTGGGCGACACCTGTTGGTACATGCCTCCTTTAGTCCTTTCTTCACAGCTGGCATATACTCCACAACATTCAATAAGGGAATCTCAGCAGTCAATTTGTCTAATATCTCCACAACTCCAGGATCAGACAATGCCTTTTTTCGTTTTGTATTTTTTTTGGATTTTTCTATTGCATGAGGAAAAGGAATATGTACATCTCTAGCAGGTAAAATAGAGTTCTTATTTACATCAAAATCATCGCCCATAGAATGTTGTACATCCGAACTACAAAAAGGAGTACAAATTGTATCCTGGCATGCTGGTACTGCAGGGCGAGCAAAAAGTGTAGCATCTGCTCCGGCGGCTGGTGAGGGATCGGCTGCTGCTGGCGGCTCCTCCAAGGCTGGCGCGGCTTCGCTTCGGCTGCAGGCTTCTTTTTGTTGTTTTTGATTTTGTTGATTTTTTTGTATTTTCGGCTGAAACTGATGGGAAATGCACGGCGGCTGGAATGGCTTCTCCTTCTTCTTCCTCCCCACCCGCCCCTGTAGCTAGCACGGCTGATGCGGAAGATGACGATCCACCTATTTCTTTATTCACCCCATTCTTGATGGCAAGCGGAGGCAAGGCCCTACTGCTCCTGAGAGTAACAACATTAGAATAAACAGTAATATCATTGTAAGACACGGACAGTACATCACAATCTACCTGCTCTTTCTTCTTGAAATTATTGGGGTTGGCTTCGACCTGAGCTGGAATGGTGGTTCTGGTAGCGGTCAGGTCGTCAAGCCTCTTGGTCATATCTGCTAGCCCTTTGACAAGTTGGGCCAGACAATCCATGGTGGGGTTCGCAGGGGGTACCTCGGTGGGTTCAGCGTGCAGACCACGCTGCTGTTGCATGGATGGATGCGAAGGTTGTTGCTGGTGGTGCTGGGGTGGTGTAGGAAGTTGAAGTTGCTGATAAGAGGGGAGGATACTGCTGATATTGCTGAGATGGGACAGCCGCATACTAATGAAACGGATGTGGATGGCGGTACTGCGGCTGCTGGTACGACTGATTCTGCCTCCATTGATTTGCATACTGGGGAGGCTGATGATACTGCTGATGAGGCTAAGAGGACTGTCCAAAGCGACCACCCTGAGGTTGGTGGTATTGCCGGTTGGCAAGTGGCTGACCCTGGGGTTGTCCCATAGGACGGGTCGGCTGTGCATCGTTGGTACATACCCCGTTCACTTCCTGAATCAGGGGTGGTGGTGGGAAAGTTAGATCAGGTCCTGAAAGAAACTATGGTTGGTACACAACCATCTGCTGCTGCGGCTGGCCCTGGTCGGGCGCATGCACGTAGTACACGTGCTGGACTGCCGGTGGCTGTTGGCTCGGCTGAGGCTGAGGCTGCGGTTGTTGCTCGTCTTTCTTCTCAGCTGGAGCTTCTGATGGTGTCGCCGACTGAACAGAGTTGATGGTGCCCACCAATAGTTCAAGGTACTTGTTGATATGATCAAGCTTGTCTAAATTCTGAGTCCTCTTCTCGATCACAGCAAGTTTTTCGAGGTCCTGTGATCGCTTCTCAATAATGTCAACTTTTGAGAGATGGCCCCCGATGATACTGAGGTCGGAGCTCTCATCTCTCTCTGCCTCTTTGGATGCTGCCATGTGTACTTATTTCTGGAGGATCTGGGGCTGCTTCTGATATGCCTTGGATGAAGAGAGGGCGGCCTCTCCTTCAGCCATTTCTTTCGAATATTTGCCAGACTACGTATTCATCCTTGTTGAAATGTGAACCCCCACATGCTGCGTCAACGAGCCTTTGGCTCTCGATGTTCAGTCCCCCAAAGAAGTGCTGGACCAAGCTGGCCTTCGGAATCTCATGATGGGGACACTTCTCCTGCAGATCGGTGAATCTCTCCCATGCTTCATGTACTAACTCATAGGGACCTTGGGAGAAATTACTGATTCGGGCCTCGCATCTGGTTGAGTCGACCGAGAGGGTAATACTTATGCAGAAAAGCTGACTTCAGCTCCTCCCAGGTCGTCACAACCTTCCCTAGATGGTTGACCCAATAGAGGGCCTTGTCTTGTAAGCTGAAGGGGAACGCCATCATCTTGACAGTGTCCAAAGGGACATTGGGATAGTGAGTGGTGCGGCAAATGCGTGAGAATTGCTGCAGGTGAATGTACGGCTCTTCACTGGTATTTCCATGGAATGCAGGGAAAAGAGCAATGAACTGGGGTTTCAGCTCAAAGTGAGCGTGTACCGGTGGAATGAGGATCCACTCGGTCATCTGGCTGTCTCCCGGATTGTACGTCTCTTTTAGTGTAGGCTTTGGTGGCGGTAGTTCAGGTTCATCATCATCAGGACAACCACCTCCACCTCCACCTCCTCCTCTGCCTCCTCTGCCTCTGCCTCCTCCTCCCTCGTCTCGGTTTCATCATATCGTTCAACATATCCTGGAATGCTGTCTGCGTGAGGGTCTGCTCGGTCAGCTGCTGTTGAATGGGCTGGATAGACGCCAGTTATTGTGCATTGACTTGATTCTGGTCTGGCATCTGTCCCTCTGGTTGGGGTGGCTGCTGACCCTTGCCCTTTCCTCCGGGAGCCATATCAGGGTCTGAGTCGGACGAAATGAACTCCGGAGTAGTCTCCAGGGCTTGCTCTGTCTTCTATCTGCAGAATGAGATAGTCCAAATTCAGACCACTTGCAATAGTGTTCAACTGCCGTGATGAAGCTGGAATTCAAGTCAACCCCAGTGTGTTGTGAATGGAAAAGGATGTGGACTGTAATCGACTTCCATTCACAACGGCGAAGACGGGACAAAAGTGATCCCAGTTTATTGGGTGGTCAAGAGAAAGGTAGAAAACGAGGAGTCTGGAGATCGATCCGTAAAGTTCGGATCGGGTTCTCGGGAATCGCCTCGAATTTATTGGCGGAGTTGAGTCCATGGAATCGATGTGGGTGTTGGCATGGTCCCGACGGAAATCATCCATGGATCAACTTCGCGAAGCACAAGAGAAGATCGGATGTTGGAAGAAAGATACGATGGTCAACGAGGAATAAAAGGAGTGTGAAACAATAGAGAAGCTCGGCTGAGCGGGGTGGTCAAAGGGAGAAACAACAAAATGTGCGCAAAGGCGCGAGACTCGATCTTTGAACCTTAATCTAGATCCATACAAACACAATACCAAATTGGGTTCACCAACTCACGCCATGTGAAGCTGTGAAGGTTCGGCTATTTATTATCTTTTCATTTTTAGAGTTGTGATTTCAGGCATATCTTGTAACAAGTCCTTAGTACGCTACCCTATAGGAGAGAGAGTACTGCCAGAAGAGTATCCCGTACTTGTCCTCCTCCTGTGTAACATGTAGTCTGTACTTTTTGGAGTCCTTGTAACCCTTCCTGGATCCCTACTCAGCCAAAGAAATAGAGAGAGGAAGCCGATAGGCGAAACCAATACTTCAGTTCTCGCTCGCAACGGAATCACCCGTGAGCGTGCAAGAACCTACTCGGACGCAGGACAATGAGACAGACACCCCCGTGAAGGTGTGGCCTATGCTCAATACTTCGGACAGGGTCGATGCTCTACACAACAGAGAGTCATCATTGGTGACCAAGTCCTACTCGCCTACGTACGATAGAAGCGCCATTACTTCGGAAATCCAGGCGATACACAAGGCAAGTTGCAGACTGGGTTTTTGGCTTTAATCCTTAGGGGGTCGCACTCGCTCAAGGGAGTAGGGTTTTGGTCCCCCTCCAAGGTACCTGAAAACAATGAGGGCTTTATGAACCCGGTACAATGATAGTCCATTACCGATTTTAATTAAGGTCAAAGTTTATTTAGCAGTCCCCTTGTTTTAATTTTTGGGTTTTCACTTTTTTTGAGTCTGTTTTCATACCAGCGCCTAACGTTTTTGTAGATTCTCATTAAGTCCTAGGTGCTTAAAATCAGAGGGAGATAGCGGAAAAGCCGTGCAAGTGGTTCCATGATGGAAATCTCACCATTGAACCGAATGATGCATGCTGAGTTAGAAGACTTACAATGCATCACAGCTCTCTCCATGTGGTATGCAAAATAGAATTTTTAAACCTATCTACATGTCGGTATGCAAGGCACAAAATCACCCTAGACATTAGCTGCTATTAGCGTGAAGAACCATAAGTCACTCATTCATCTTTAGCCTGAACGGTCCGGTCTTGGCTCACCCCTCCTCTGCTCAACACACTTGAGTTTAGGAGATAGTGCTTTATGGGGCTCAGCTGTGGCACAAGGGCTAAGAGACAAATGAACGGCTTGTTTAAGTTCGACAAGATCCATACTATAGGAACAAGCATTCTTATTAATGTTTAAACCTAACTACCGAATCAAGCAACCTATATCTAGGGGCTCCAAGCACACAAAACAAAGTAAAATAAAGGCAGAAAGCTCCAAACTGCGGGAAACAAAGAAAAGAAAGTGATGGAAAACTCGGAAAACCACGATGAGGCCCCCAGGTGAACAATCACCCGGGCACTAGACCTCATTGTGAAGAGTAGAGTCCTGTTAATTATTACATGCCAAAATTGTCTCTCTCTCACCATAAATTACAAAAATAATTCTAATTGCTCTAAACTAATCCCATCCCCTTATATCCTTGGTGCTCTCTCTAGATGGTCATGAGGTGAAGACCACCCTCCTCCAAGCTCGATTGCCTTGGCTCCCTAAGAAGCCATCCTCACGTGGCGGGCCCTCGCATCAAAGTCACAAAGAGATTCAATTAGTATAGCTCAATCAATAAAATAAAGCAGGAAAGAATTAATCACAAGGAATAAATCAATAAGGCACAGTGATCAATTGCAAAATAAATAGCTGCTCACAAAATTAATGGCACATCAATCTATAAACAAGAATAACAAAATTAATAGGCTATGCTCATTGCTCCCCGGCAACGGCGCTATATGATAACACGATATTCCGCGAGGGTCAAGATAATATGTATAGTGTCGCTGAGGCGACCGCTCACAGAACACCGGTTAATCAGCAATTAACTTACAATAAAAGAATAAACCAATTGAGTCCCAAAAGTGTGAATTAACATTTATTACTCTACCACAAGATGCACAGTGAATAAGTATGTAGAGGTCGAACCACAGAGAGCAATGCAAAAATGAAGTAGCCTATGATGTGCATGTATAACAGAGTCATCCTTGTACAGTCCTATTTTTGTGGGTTTTTCTTTTCTTTTCTTATATATATATAGTTTAATATTATATATTTATATACATATATATATATGTGTAGAATATATATATATATAAAGATATATCCCCATAAGGGAGTATGTATAATATATACATATGGATAGATTATATATATATAATTAATATATTTTTTTAATTTGCTTTTTTATATATATATTTTAATTCATAAATATATCTAGATATCTTTATACACATATATATATATATATATATTTTAATTTTCCTTTTCAATATGGGAATAGGTATATAATGTAGAGAGAGAGGTGATACAATTTTTCTAAAAATATACAAAAATAGTCAAAAATTCAGAAATAAAATCTTTTTGGTATTTTCATGATTTTTTACCGCTTTTGTTATTTTTGGGTATTTTTCAAAATATTTTTGGTATTTTTAAATAGCGAAATAAGGGAAAATAGG
Organism: Ottelia alismoides; assembly: GCA_037367405.1. Classification (NCBI taxonomy): domain Eukaryota; kingdom Viridiplantae; phylum Streptophyta; class Magnoliopsida; order Alismatales; family Hydrocharitaceae; genus Ottelia; species Ottelia alismoides. The sequence goes on along the minus strand of JAZKJV010000737.1, from coordinate 610,940 downwards.
GATTTAGGCTACTGGCTGGGGGTAAAATGGGAATTAAAAATGTCAAACAGCCACAAAATTTTTCCAAACTAATTTTAAAAATAAAGATAATAAAATATATAACGTACATGAACTTAGTTTGCATTTTTAGAGTTTTCTATAATTTTTGGATTTTTTTGAGGTTTTTAGGTATTTTTGAATTTTTAAGGTTTTTCTTTTGAGATTTTTAGTGATTTTTGGAGTGAGACTAAAATTTGATCAAATATACCGTAGATATTTTTTTTGGAATTTTTCGAGGTGTTTTACTATTTTTTTGGTATTTTCTAAGCTAGACAGTAAATAAAATGCATGTTTTTGATTTTAATAAATGCAAAAATACAACAAAATTAAAAATGAAAAATATGGCTTGCCAGAGCAAGCTAACACGAGCTTACATTAACTTTTGTAGAATTTTTCAAGTTACTAAGATGCATGAGATAAATGGACAAAGCATACACAAAATATGGCCAGGCAGGGGCATTTTTGCAAATAAAAATAAAGACAGGGGTATCAGTGCAAAAATCACTACCAAAATAAACATTTATTTTTATTTTCAGAACTCATTTATAATTTACAAAAACTGCCAGGGCTAAAGTGCAAAATTCACGCGCCTCACGTGGGACTGCACGTGAGGCGCGGGAGGACCAAATGGTAATTACAAAAACCACAGGGGGCCTACTGCAAAAATCACAATTTATTTACAACGTGAAATTTTGTTTATGGCATTAAAATATAAATACAAAAAGGCGGTGGGGGGGGGTGTATCTGAAATTTACCCCCAAAGGCGCGCGATCCAACGGCTGATCTTCGTCCACTTGACACGCGTCGCCTCCACGTCTGCCGATGCCGCTTCGATAATGGGCGGTGAGGATTAGATCACCTGAGGTGATCTGACGGTCTGAACACTGCTTCATCTGACGGCTGTCGTTCAATCTGGGACGCTCCTCCTGATCGGACGAGGAGGGAGGTGTCTGGAGGAACATGGAAGAAGCTCGCCCCAGGCGAGCTTCGATCGTGGAGCATGGGCTCCTCTGGGATTCTTCTTCGCATCTGAGATACTCTACTTGTAGCTGGAGGCATTCCGCGTCTGCCGGTGGTCTTCTCATGGCTCCTGGAGGTCCAAGGAGCTCGGACGAGGTCGATGAAGGTCGGGACCTCCAAGAGCCTCTTCCTGGTTCCAATCGAGCCCAAATGGGCTCTTTTTGTCTTTTAACCTGCATAGGATGAACCGAGGGAACGAGGGCTATCTCCTCAACCCCGGGTTTTGAAGCTCTGGCGCAAGGAGTTCCGGCGATAGGCGGAGGTGGAGTTCCGGTTCGCAAGGAGTGGGGGTCCTTGGTTGAACAAAGATGACCGATAGATGGAGAATGCGATGGGGAACGAGGTGAGAGGTGAATGGCGGTCGGAGACGGTCGATGTCACAGTGAAGAAGTCACCGGAGCTGAGCTCCGGCGAACTTCGAGTTGGCGATTTTAGGCTACACTACTTAACTACAGATTAAACTAAGCACGGGAATGAAAAGCTAACATTAAAATCTACCTAAAAAGCGATAAATGACAACTCTTATACCTGGGGGCCACCAGGGAGCAGGACGGATGCCGGAGCTCCGCCGCGTCAAAATGAATCCCTCCTCCGACCGATTCGAGGCGCTGAGATGCTCCCCCTGTCACGAGGAACCTCCCAGGATCAAATTCGAGGCTTTTGGGTGGATGAAATTGGCCAAATTTGAGGAGGGGGCGGAGCTTCTTATTTATAAACATTGGGATGAACCCTTATTGACCACCATTTATTGAGTAATCCAATGAACATCGTGTTGGTCTAAGATATCGGCGGGCATCAGTGATCATTAGGGATGATTTCTTGTGAAGAACGCGAGCACGATCGATGGACGAGATAGCCGTAAAAAAGGGAAGAAATTCAGGGAAAAGACAGTTCTGAGACGCCAGGTCCCGGATGGGACAGTTGACCGGGCGGTCAACAAAGGCTGGCGCCCCATTGGTCCACCTCGGACGCTAGAGGACAAAATAGGAAACCTTATTTCTAAAATGATTTATTTAACATAATAAATGATTTTATTAGAATTTTTTATACAAATGAAAAATGTGTATTAATTCATATAGTATTTATTTATGTTTTTTATTTAATTTTTCGATGTATTTTATTATGGTTTTATTTTAATAATGTATTTATGCATGTATTTACATGTATTTTGTGTATTTTATTTTTATTTTATTTATTTATTTTATTATTTTATTGTCTTATTTTATAAATTATAATTTATTTTTGTGAGTGTGAGGGTATTTTTATTTAATTTTTATGAGTTTATTTTCATATTTAAATAAATAGGTCTATGTATATGTAGGTATACTTATAGGTCTTTTACCTATGTATTATATATACTTTATTTATTTAATGTATTTTCTTGGTTTTTATTTTAGATTTGTATTTTTAGTAAGTTATATGCAATATTTACAATATTATAAAAATATGAAAGAGTTAAAGAATGTTTCCCTTCTTTATTTAAATATATACTTAACATAGGTATTATGCATATTATCTTGCATAGACTTATTTTATTTTATAAATCCTTTTTAGTTTTATTCTAATATCAATATGTACATGTATTATACACATTATTTACAAAATTCTAAAAATATAATTTGATAAAAATAATGGACAATGAGTAAATTGAATATTTTAATCAGGCAGATTGCACAATGAAGACCAAAAACCTAACTTTTGCAGATGGACTCCAAAAAATATGAAACCAATTTTATTAAATAGTTCTTGGAAAGATATATATAATTAAAGGTGAGTTTGAGTGATTTGGAGTTTTTATGTGCAAGATATGGGTATGTGAAGTTGAGATTTTGGCCTTTTATTCTATGTATAAAATGCACACTGAGTATTATGTTTAGGCAAACTCAATTTTGTATTTTTATTCATATTATTATCTACAACTTTCATGTACAAAGTTTCTTTATTTGATGAATAAATAATTATGTACAAAATAGGCGTCAAAAATGCATTAATAAATGAATAAATAAATGAGGTATTTATTGTACTACTGGCCCTTATCTCCCCCTACTTTATTCCTTGTCGACCAATTCCATGCTGGCCTTGGTCTCGGGATTCGGGTCATAAAATATTTGCAATATTTTATTCCTTTTTCTTTTCTTCTCTTTATTCTATAATTTTGGCATTAAAAACCTTATTTAATGTATAATTAATACAATGAATAATGAATGCTTATATGTACAAATTGATGTTACTTACATGCATTTGCTGGGGGTTTTGAGGCCAAAATGATAGAATAAAGGTGATGGAATGGAGATTCATCAAGTATTTATCTTCCACACACGAAGAAAGTCTTTTATGGAGAACACCTTAAATGTACAAGAACTCACAAAAAGGGATTTTTTTCTTCTTGAGAAGGGTTTTTTTCTTCTTGAGAATATATTTCTTCATACATCTCTTAGCCGAGAATAAAGAGGTATATAATAATTTTAATAAGCCTTTGAAACGAGCAAAAAAATAAATGTAAATCAAATTTGAAGTCGGAGGCCAAGGTTCTCGAGAGAGCAAAGCTAGAGGTCGTTGATGCACACTTAGGACCCAGATACTCAGCAAATCATTTCCACGTACATAGGTTCCACATTGGATATCACTTAAGAAGGATAAAATAGCAGAAAAGACATAAATTTGAAACCTTCCTCTCCATTCATTCACATAATATACATGTAATAGTCCATGTCCACAAAATATACATATATGTATCAAGAGATGTTCAATTTCATATACATATACATGCATCTCAAAATGAAAAGCTAAAGGTAAAAGCAGTAAAGACGTGCAAGTCTGTAAGCACGACAAAAAAAGTGTAGCTACACCAAAAGTAACATCTATCCACAAGCCGTTCACTGTTGCAGTTTCTCTTGCACACTTATCGAATCCATGTAGAAGAGTTTGTTACAAGCAATCGCTCCATGTGATACTAAAAACTACAACAAAAGCAAGATACTAAAGTAGAATGTGAAAGAGAAAACAAATAGGTAACCCATTGACACTACTCACAACTCTTCGATCTTTTTTGTCTTTTTCTAAGCATCGTGAATAATCTGCGGCATTGATTCACGTGGAACCTACACTATGACTCTAAGGTACTTAGTACCTCAGGGTTGGGATGCCTCAACATGCATGTGGTGGAGAATAAGCATCCTAACTAAGTTCGCAACATGTCCACTAGCTCTCTACTTTCCATGTTTGTAATTCCATTTTTGTAATCAAGTGGTTATCTCTTCTTAATTTTATATGTGTAACCCTAATTTTACCAAATGTTCCACTCATCAATTTGTATTCCTAATCACGAGATGTCACCACTTGTATGAAGCCGTCACAAACCATCACATTTAGTCATTTTTGTTCCATCCATTTTATATCAAGATAAACCACTCGCTTCCAACACCAATCAACTCTAAGGTAGGAAAACGACACAAGTATTTTATAAATCAATCATGTAAACAAACTAAATCCACTACTCATCAGTAGGGATCTATGATTCACAGCTCAACTTGCTCGATGTAGTCAAAAAGTCACCTACAATTACCTTCCATTTTTCTCCGGATATATGGCAAATCGGTAAACACCTACTATGCTAACCAAAAATCTCGGAACTCCCCTCTTGATGTTACCATGCAGAGTACTAACTAATGTGATCTACATCAGTTATTGTCTAAATATTGGCCCCAGGTGAAAAAGCGAATCATAGACTACCAAGGACACCACTTGGTTTGGGCTCCGTCGAGCGACACCAAAAAGTCATTGGGCACCAAGTGTTACGTGTCACCCAGTCAACATATCTGGGGTCGCGACCATATAGGTTTCTACACAGGGACCAAAGAGTACATGCCCATCAGGGCCGACCCTGGGCATTGTTTTGAAGTGCAATTGCCCAGGGCCCACTAATTTTAGGGGCCCATTAATCTAATTTATAGGTTAGGGATAAAATAGAATTTGTCGTTGAAACAACTTACTGAAAAATAAGCCTCTATAAATTAAGAATGAAAACATATAGGATACAAATTGGATATGCCTATTTCTATTTCCATATTCATTTTATCTCTATCGAATACCGATATGGATATGATTCGGATATGCATTAAGGAAATCATATCCTTAAAAATACCGATACGAATTCGAATCCGAGTACAGATCAAATAAAGAGCGGACCCGAATGTGAATCGAATAAAGAGCCAATCCGAATATGAATCAAATAAAGAGTGAATCCAAATATAGATCCAATAAATATGGAATCCTATTACGGATAGAATAAAGACCACATACAAATACGAGTTGAACTTCTATCAAAGTTCAAAATGATTTTAAAAAAATGACCATGAAATATAAATAACTTGCATCATGACAAGAGGTAGAGTAGAAGTAACATGTGTTCTTGACCGGAAGTAAAAGGGGGGATAGGGTATCGTAACTTTTGTTAGTGCCCATTCTCAAACAAACGGAAGTTTATTGTACCATTATTATATTATATTATATATAATGCTAATAATATCATGATGTTGTGGCGTATATTACATTAACTAATATATAAAACAATATTAAATGTTGTAACAGGATATCCGTATCTGGATCCGGATATTCAAGCCATTACCATAGCTGCATACATATTTGGAAAATTTTTATAACCCATATCCATATTTGATCAGTAGTCGGATACATATGTTTGTATCAGGTAATTTTTCGAATACGGTAAGGAGATATTCGGATATGTTTGTATCCGTTTTCATCCCGACTATAAATTCGAATTTTCGGTGAATAACTCAATGCTAAAGTCAAAAATTTAATGAGATCATATAAGGGTTGATTGTTCCTCGAAAATAGAATGTTTCATTTTATACTTGATGGTAAACACACTTGGGACAATTTGCTCTTATTTAAAAAATTTTAAGGGCCTCTTTTTTTCTTTTGCCTAGGGCCCACGAAATGTCAGGGACGGCACTGATGCCCATCCCTTACGATCGCTAATTTCATCTACCCAAAGCACTGCATGAATCTGCATTCGTGGAAATACAAGCTCAACAATTTCAGTCACAAATCCGCAAAGTCCCATATATGCAGATAGATGGATAAAAAATCACGAATCACACCTTGATACTTGTATCGTTCTCATTTAAGTTTTAAAGTAGAAGACTTGGAGTTATCTCAATTTCAATATACATAGTATTTATCCTTGAGGAACCACCTTCTATAACTTAGATACATCTCATGCATATTACCTGATTATAGAGTTACACTATCATAAAATTCCATCCATTTTTGTCGTGGTTAACACATCAATATTGATCACTAGGTCAATATTGATAGATCAGGCACTTTGTGCGAATCGATTTGACCGATCCGTTATTTCAATTGATCAATCAATCTCCATGATTGATCCATCATCAATTATTTTTCCTTCTGTCTTACCTATGCAATGATTAACATGATCGCCTAATTTATGTAGTTTCCATATGTCTCCATTTACTATAGGCTCACTACATCAAGATTTAAGCATAAATTTCTATTTGGAAACCGTTTCAATCCTATATCAAATTAACACAATTATTCCAGATATTTATCGTATATATTAATGTCCTAGTTCGGTATGCTCGATTCATAATCTAATTTCATCGTTTTAAGGTCCAAATGAGTCAATAGTCTATAATGATTGATCATTATTTTGTTGATCTATTAACATTGATCGATTGATACAAAAAATCATGATCGGTCATTTTGACCACAAGTGATCGATTAGCTAAAACCACGTGATCGATCAGTGCTGATCAATCAACACAATAGACTGATCGATCTAACCTTGGACAAAACCTACAATGGCTTTGGAGACGTCCCACGAAATCGCTCCGATCAACAAACTGATCACACACAATTATTCCCGCTATTTCTCGCATATAAAATAGAATTTTCATTTACAAAAACCAGTAGATCGACGGAAATTCACGAAAACATGAGGCGATAAAATTTATATTCGCCCTAAATCTCATAGTTTTGTGATGACAATACCTCCATAAGGTAGAATATTTTGCCCGAAAACTTGAGTATGAAGATTGCGCTAATTCGACAACAAGAATGGCTTTAAATCGTATCTACTGGAATGTTCTTCCTCGACCTTCCTTCACATGGAATGATAGTTTCGTGATGTTTTGCGCGATATGTACATGCTACCGTTGATCCTCACGACATACTCTTTAAGATGACACCTTCAGAGTTCCAATTGGCCATTTAAAATCATCTCCGATGATGGAACTCTGGCGAAGGGAAGGAGCTCCGATAGGCTGGGTTATTGGTTTGGTTAGCTAAGCCTAATTTACCCTTTATATAGGGATCAACCCGAATCGAATCCAGTTTCAGATCTGGATCGAATAACCATAAACTGGTCCGCATAACCTTCACGTACAAGCTCCGACTTTGATGTTCTTGTGTTCAGTGGAAATGTACCGACGACAACTGTAAGACAGAGTGCTCGTTTACTTGATTTGGATATTGTATTGGATCGAAAGCTTCTAAAGTGTGAAATCTCATACTTAAGGATTTTACAATTGCGAAAATTATGAAGAAACACGAGCGCTTCACAAGTGTGGATTTTCTTTTCAACATAGAAACATACTCAAAAAAGTAGAGAGTAGCAATAGTGAGTAAATAACTTGTGCTCTTGACGTGTATTGGAATGGCAAGGAGCAAGATCATGTTCAAGGGTAGAGGCGACCTTAATAATGACAAAATTTCAATTAATCATCTTGAGAAAAGTTTGTGAAAACAACTCTCTTCACTAGTATACCAATGCATAATGGCATGTATCAGTGCAACAATAAAAAATATACACTATAATAATGGTTCAATAGTCACTACTAAAAAACATAGAACAAGCCACAGTTGAGTATCGTGGCTTAATGTCATATTACCGTTGCCTAAGAATATTGACCACGGTAATATTACCGTGGTTTATACCACCGTGGCTTATAGTTTACCGTGGCCAAAGAGGTTACTTTTTCGCAACAGTGGACGTACTGTGGCTATATTGTTTTGGCCACGGTAATTTTACCGATGATAAAACTTTCTAGCCACGGTTTGATAGCATGACAAATCTATTTGAGCCACGGTAATCAAAATGTGGTAAAAAACATCTTACCAAAGTGCATAGGGTTTGACAACGGTTTAATAGTTGTAACGACAGAGATTTGGCCATGGAAGTTGTACCGTGGAAAAAAAGCAGACTTTAAAAAAAATCAATGCATGTATCAATTACTCATTTAACAAAATCCCCTATGATAAGCATATGGTATTCGATGTTCATTCCCTGTACTGCCATAATCACATGGTGAACATGCATACACATGATAAATCTACAAACAAGGTAACAAACAAACTTATGACAAGCATAAACACACAAGTTGAATAAGTGCATAATCTTCATGTCAACATAAGGTTTTTAACAAAATAAGAGCTAATTAAGGTTCAATTAGCTAATAAAACATTAAAATGTATATGACCTTTGAATCTAATAATATTAGATGTAACGTAAAGATCAATCTAAAATTAAATGCTATTCATCTAAAGCGAAATCACTAAAATCTGCATCATCTTCTGAATTTTCATCATCATCTCTTCTTGCACCCATGTCTTTGTTCACTGCATATGATGAACACTCTCTTTGTGATGAACGACTGCCCTTCGATGATGACGCCTCTTGTGCTTTGGCAATGACAGCAACTGATTTTGCTATCTCTCCTAGCAAGACCTCTAATCTTGTGACTCGATCATGTAAGTTACTATCCAGTTGGTCTCTACGTCCATAGTACTTGGATGGATTAACCCCTCCGCCCACTCCCCTCACGCGTCCTGTATGTTCAGGTCCAGTAGCTTCTAGATATGCTGCGTATGGAGAGATAGAAGACCCATCATCTGGGTGTTGAAGTGCCATCATATGCTCCTGATGCAATGAAATAAAAAGAATTTGAATAAATACATATATTAAATTGAATTTGAAACATAAGTAAATTAAATTACATGTTGCTTTTGCAATTTCTTATCATGCCACATTCTTGAGCCATCTTTTCCTTCTCTACTTTTTGAGTATATAAAAAGATTGCAACAATCAGCATCAATACCCTTTTTCACCTGAATGTAATTATATAAATAAATATATGAGGTAATGCATAAAAATTACTTAAATTGAAAATAAAAATAAAAATTACATACCAACTCGTGCTTTAACTGCTTGGTGTTTTTTCTACCCATGCGATGAGCTGCATGTATTAACTTTGATCGATTATGTGCATTTCTGCATTGCATTGCCTACAACAATATAATTTCCATAATTAGCACCTATTATTTTCGAACAGAAATCTAAACTAAACAATATCTAGCAGATCTAGTTGAATGGAATGTTAACAATATCTATCAATATCATCGATAGGAAACATAGCCTAATATAAAGCATAGATTATATGGATGGAAACTCTATATCACAAACATAAACATAACTTCATGATCTATCTTGTCAAATTGTTTTATGGTCATATATTCATGAACACTATTGAACTAACCACTAAATGTTTGAATCTATACCTTATATTCTTTGGATGTCCAATAATCAACCAAAGTTCTCCAATCTTCTTCAGTTGTACCTTCCGGTACATTAACAAGTAGTTGACTTATTGGGATGTTCTCATCAAAGTGCTGCAAATATAGATAACAAGTCTGGATTATAATTCTATACAAGAATTCATTCCAACGATAAACCTATAATGATTAAATAAATTGATTTTCTTACATGTCTCTTAATCCGAAATCGCCAACTTCGATGCAACTCTGAAGCATGCGAAAGAATCATCTTGTCCAACTCATCATTGACTTCCCATGAAAATGATTCCTGCAATATATTCTGATTAAAAATTTCATATAAAAAATATCAACAATGTTCCTAAGGTATATATTAACATTACCCTCAATCTCTTCATAAGTAGATCACGCATCTCTTTTGTAGCATCTCTTTGAAAATCCCGGATCGTAATTAGGATAATACTACGAGTGAGTATACCTAAATGACTTTGAAAAAGTTCACTATTGATTCCAACAGCATAACCGTCCACAAGATCTACAAAAAAAGTCTCTCCTGGTCTAAGGCGGTTGAGAGCAACTCCTTGAGCAACACCCCGTACTCGTGGTCTTTTGGACTCATGTGTACTTGGAGTCCCTACATCCTCCTCAGATGGATGAGCTGATGTAGATGATGGTCTCATGGTAGGAGATGGCGAATGATGGTCATCTGGTGTGTTCTGATCATGTACTCTACGATCAATTTCCCGTCGACGAGAGGCTACAGGATGATAAACAATAGATATTATTCATATTATAAAAATGATGGAATTTACTGACAAATACGATTTTTATCTTGATACAGCCTTAAATAGCACAACTTTACCGATGCAGGCGATGGCCTCATAGGAGGAGAAGGAGTTCGATGATCATCTGCTGTGTTGCGATCATGAACTCTATGATCTATTATTTGTCGACGAGAGGCCACCTGGTGTAAAACAATATAAGTTAATCATATTTTAAAAATGACAACCTTTACAAAAAATACAATTCTCTTTTATTCATACATCCTTTAATAACACAACATTGCCGATGCAAAAGACGACCTTGAAGGAGGAGATGGCGAACGATGTACATCTGGTGTGTTGCAATCATGTACAATATCATCGCTCGTCCGTCGATTGGAAACCACCTTTGTTACAACATGGAAGACAATAATTTATGCAAAAGTTCATATTAAAGTGAATACTTAAATATAAAGATTTACCAATGATGGTCGTGTAGCTGGAGAGGGTGAATGTTGCTCTTCTTGTGTGTTGTGATCATGTACTCTGCGATCAACTGCCCGTCGACGAGGAGGCATCTGCATTACAACAATCATGATATTATATTGAAAAGAGTCTGCAAAGCATATCTCATATATTGTAGCAAGCAAAGCAATAATAATTAGACATAGAAATAATAATTGCATATATTATTACCTTTACTAGCTTAAATTATCTTCTTGATATGCTTCACTTTCCTCATCGGAATCATTTGTATCTCTTTCATGCATATTGTAATAGGCTCGCGGTATTGTTCTAACCAGAATTATCCATCCAGGTCTTTCAATATCGCCAACAAAAAAAATTTGTTCCACCTGACTTGCAACTGCAAATGGTTCCTCTATCCCCAATATACGACTTCGATTTAAACTAATACTATCATCTTTGTTTTTTACAAAACCTCTATCTTTATTGAATACATCAAACCATATACATTTGAAAACAACAACACGCTTTTCGTGTGTGAAACTGATGTCAATGATTTCAATTACCTCTCCATAGTAGCCATCCAAGCCTGATTGAAGATGAGATTTCACAATTACACCACACATTTGTGTTATTCTATGTAAGTCAACAGATTTGATTCGAAACTTAAATCCATTAACTATATAAGTAGTATATGTGTGGACAAATGAAAATGGTCTTTCAGCTAAAATCTGCAACTCAGGAGTCCATCTACTATATTGACAATCTTTGAGCTGGTTCAGTTTAGACCTAAACCACTGCAAGAAGTTATGCGCATAGATAGACTTTCGTCGTTCAAGATTTTGAAACATATCATTGTACTCTTTGAAAAACATATCAAGTTGTTTAATCTGCATTAATATGTAATAATGAGCCAAATTCATCTCATCAGCATCTAAAAACTTTCGAGTTGTGCCACTTGCTGGCTTTCCATAATCTGAAAGAATAGATAAAATACCATCATCATCATTGTCAACGTCTATGTCATCTTTACTTTCTTCTACAGAGTTGAAGATATCATTTTCATCGTCAAGATATAATGATGAAAAATTAACACATTCTTCGAAGAGATAACCCTCTACTATAGAACCTTCTGGATGCGCCATATTAAATACATGGTCTTTTAACTTCTTAAGAAATCTCTCTACTAGATACATCCATCTGTATTGTACCGGTCCTGCAATTCGTGCCTCGTTGGACAAGTGGACTACTAAGTGAACCATCACATCAAAGAATGATGGTGGGAAAATCTGCTCCAACTTGCATAATGTCTTTACAATATCAGTCTCCCATCTTAGTAAAATAGTAGGATCAAGAACTTTAGAACAAATAGCTTTGAAATAAAAACTGAGCTCCATCAATGGTTCTAGTACATTGTCAGGTAGACTTCCACGTAGAGCTAATGGCATAAATACTTGCATATATATGTGGTTATCATGACTATTTAGGCCGGAAATTTTTCTATCAGCTATATTAACACATTTTGATAAGTTTGCTGCATAACCTTCAGGAACTTGAATCGCTTTCAAAAACCTTAAAACAATTTCTCATTTTCAAGTGGCAATGTATAACATGCATTTGGTTATTCAAATGTATTTTCTCCGACCTCAATTGGATGCAAGTCACTTTTGATACGCAATTGTTGAAGATCTTGTCTACTTCTAAGTGTATCCTTAGTTGTGCCTGATAAATTTAAAATGCATAGAATGTTGTCCATGACATTCTTTTCAATATGCATGACATCTAAATTGTGTCTAATTTTTAAATCTTTCCAATATGGTAAATATGCTCTTTTTCCTCCAACCGCCTGCTCTAATTTGTTTAAACGGACGTCCAAGTAGAACTTCCTCCAAACATTGTTGCTGATTCCATATTTCTGCTCCACTGTAACGGATGCTTCCCAAGTTCAAACATTCCCCGGCTGAATTACCATCAAACTTCTTATTGAACCGACGATCCCTCCATTTATGTGTTTCTGGAAGAAAACGACGATGACCCATGTAACATTGTTTTAAACTGCCACTCAGACGTAAACTATGTGTTCGATCCATACAAATAGGACATGCAGTATATCCTTTTGTACTCCACCCGGATAAATTTGCGTATGCAGGAAAATCATTAATGGTCCATAAAATTGCTGCTCGCATACAAAAAGTTTCGTTTTTTTCTGCATCATATGTTTCAACACCATTGATCCACAGAACCTTCAACTCTTCAATTAATGGTTGTAGATATACATCAATTGCATATCCATGACCTTTACTTCCAGGTATTAATAACAGCATCATTTTAAACATAGATTTCATGCACATCCACGGTGGTAAATTATATGTTAATACGACAACTGGCCATATAGAGTAGCTATTGTTCATGTTACCGAAAGGATTGAAACCATCACTTGCAATCCCAAGTCTAACATTACGCATTTCACTTGCAAAATCCGGATGGATCAAATCAAATCTTTTCCACTCCTCAGTATCAGCTGGATGGCGCATAAGACCATTACAATCATCTTTTCTTATCTTCTTATGCCATGACATCCATTTTCCAATTTTTTTTGTGATTGATAGAGGCGTTGCAACCTAGGAATTAAAGGGAAATATCACATAATCTTTGCCGGCTTCTGTCTTCTCTTTTTGTTGACTAAAGAATCGCAAACATCCTTATATCTAGAACTTTTACAATGTGGACAAAATCCAAGGTCGCTATTTTCTTGTCAAAATAAAATACAATCATTTGGACATGCGTCAATCTTCACACAATTCATTCCTAATGTATGAAGAGTCTTCTTAGCCTCATACCAACTTTGCGGATAATTTGATGGATTCTCTAATACCTCAGAAATAAACTGCAGTATATCTGACATTAAGGCGGTTGTAGCTCGATGCTTAACTTTCAATTTGAATAGTTTTAAGATGAACTTGAATCGAGACATCTTTAACCCTTTGGCAATAGGTTCCTCAGCTTCCATAAAAGCTTTGAGAAATTGATCCCTTCCATTGTCAACCTTCCCAACATTGTCCAAATTACCTTCGAATTCAATAGGTTCATCTGCTACCATAGGAGTAATAATATCTTCCAGTGGCTCTTCGACTTCTGCAACTTCTGATGTTATTTGTAGCCATTCCTCCTCTCCATGTAAATTCCAAATAATATATCTTTGCCACCACCCATTCAAAATAATGTGATCATATACTTCCTTTCGTTTATATCTCTTGTAGTTCATACACTTCCGACAAGGGCAATAAATACAATCCTTGTTACATCCATATCTGAAACGTGCTCTATCAGAATGGAATGCCCAATCTAAAAAATCATGAACTCCTCGATTATATACTTCTATATCTGACAACCTCTTAGTCAACCAAGTCTTGTCCATCTACATAAAGTATATCAATCCATCAGCTAGATATATACAACATGAGAATATATAAATACGGTATGGTCTAAACGGACTCTTCCAAAAGTTGTCTGCCTTGCTTAAGAAAAAAAAGATATTTTTCTAAAGAATTTTTAATTAAAAAAAGATGATGAAAAATGCTATCTATTCTTGTATCAATCAGGACACAAATCAGAAGTTATCCAACTTATAAAATCAAATAAAGATGAGATCTGAACTTACAATGGGTCGAATGGAGGACCCTTGATCTTTATCTGAGAAGGGGGGCGAGGCAGGAAGATGGGGAGTATGTGGGTGGCATATGTGGGGGCACGAGGGGTTAGGCTTCGGGAGAGAGGGTTTGAGAGGGAAAAGGGAAAAAAGGGGGAAAGAACCAAATCGAAAATTTCATCCCATAATGGTTTTTCGGCCTATATTTTTTGAATTCTATGACCATTAATTGTCATGGTAATAATACTGACTAGAAAAAAATTTGACCATGTTAATAGTATTGTTGCCTAAAACATATCTCTAGGGGGTTTGTGGATGTACTGACGTAGATTGAGCACCAGTCCACAATACCCTCGCATCACTTGAAAGCAACCCATGTAATTTGTAGAGATTTTTAAAGGATCAAAATGACCCACTTGGACTGCAATAACATGAAGGAATGGTCATGGCCATCATGGTCAAGGCTGGGAGCAACAAACGTGGTGCAAGCATCGTCGATCCAAGGATGGGCAGAGCTGCTAAGTTGCCCACAATAGGCTGGAGCCCCAACGAACCCAGCAACCCTGAACGTGAGCAGGGGCATGGGCATTGACAAGCTCGGTTGCGAGCTGGACTCCACCTGCAACAAGCATGGTGATAAGTGCAAGCCCATGTCGATAGGTTTATGTGTGTGTGGCTACGGAAATAGGGGGCATCTGAGACTAAGATGATGGTAGGGTTGATGTTTCAAAACGAGGTCTGAAGCCACATGGTTAAGATGAATTACTATATTTCATTGGTACTCTACTATTCTATTTATACATATAGCAAGGTTTACTGTAGAATTATATAAACACGGAATGAAATCATGATGGAATTATAAAGACCTCATAATATCTTATAGGATATCCAAAGATCTGTATGATCTCTATAGAATATTCTAAGGATTGAGGATATATTCTGGATAATCGGCTCAAAATTTAAGGAAGGTATAGAGTTGCTTACATTTCCAATGGAACTCTGTTACAAAACACAGATGGAATACTCTTGAGAAAAAATCCAAGAGAAAGATGAGTCAAGTTTGTGCAAACTCTACCTTGTCATACAAAGCACAAAATCAGGATTGCCAGGAGCCGACTTTCTGAACTTACTATCAGGCAGATAAACATCAAATGCAGGTCTCACGTGATGTGGAAATGGAAGCGATAAACAGGAGATTTGGGGAAAACGATTTCATAGCGCAGACATGTTGATTCATGGCTGGGGAAAGTCCATTAATTTCCACATGAGGAAACCAGAGTAATCGGATGATCTAAGATAACATGAAATCGAGATTGAGAAATTCCATTTACATACATCTCTAACCTTATGCGGTGTGGGGGGCTGCACCTGCACGTTGAGGGAGAGGCGGCAGCAGCGTGGGGAAAGAGCAGCGTTGGAATCAATAGTGATCTTGTGGACGGTTATTGATTTGGCCATAGACTCTTCTGACTTTCTTTATCATAAGGATAAGGATAAAAAACACATTACAAGATATGGAGTTTTTTTCCATACGCCTCTGTTAATTTCATTAATGAATGAGATATGGATATTATGCCATCACTAACAAAAGTATTTGCATTAAAACTGCATGTATGCAGACCACTCTCAACAGGGAGAGAAAACTTTAATCCAACATATTTCTCACTTTAAAATAATGAAACAAGATAAATTGAGAAAGACAAGAATACGAGCCTGAATATATCAACAATGACACCAGAGATGTCGCATCAGCTTATCCGACCTGGAGGAGCCGTGCAAGTCACCAATGGTGCAGACCTAGTAGAGAACAAGTCATAGCATCGTCTATCACAAGGAGGAGGTGCGTGAGGCAGCCAATAGCCGCAAGGACCTGGTATAAAGCGAGTCACGGCAACATCCGTTACCTGGAGGTAGTAGGCGCGGTCGCCAACAACGGGATGCTGACCGAGTATAGAATGACTTGTTGGGGCAGCCGTGACGAGACGGAGATGGGTGAGGTGTCGATGTTGGGATTTCACGAGCAGAGGAGGAAGACGGTGTAATGGTGCACAGAGGAGGAAGGGAGGGGGCACATCAACGAGGGTGGAGGAGGGGAAAGGGCACGTAGAGTTTTGAAAATGGAGGGTGGATTTCTAAGAGCAATTTGGAATGGAGGGAACAGTTCGTCAAAAGGGGGAATGCAAAATTCGGGCGGGGAAAAAGAATTTTAGGGATGAAAAGGAATGTTTCATTGATGAGCAGTAGCCTCGATAATAATACCGTGGTAACAACCTTAAGCCACACTAACTTAAAATTTTCAACCACAATAAATGTATCGTGGCCTAATGATAATGGTTACGGAAATTACTGTAGCCAATACAAAAAAACTACCGTGGCCAGTAACATTTTACCTCGGGCAAATTTACCATGGCCTTATTGCGTAGCTAATGTACCCTTTTTTAGTAGTGAGTCAATGTGTGTGAGCGTACAAAAATATGTGCGAGAATGCTGGTACAACTTTAATTACCATTTAAGGCTCGTAAATGACCGAGTTCAAATGATTAACACCAAAAGAATACCATCATATATGGATATGTAGCGGTGTAAAATAAGCAAAAATACATAAATTTGAAATGTCAAGATATGTACCGGTATATCAAGTTACATGTGCATATGAAATACTTGCATCAATGCACATGGCAATAATACTTGAATTATGCGACATTGTGGATAGTCAAGACTCAAGAGTATCCCATCTCACAAAGGACTTCTGCATGTGCAATAGTACTTAGAATGTGTGTATGGGTGTCTTAACATGTTAAAAGATTTGTACAACTTTGAATTACTATGTAGATTATTAAAAATCGACTCTACAAAATAGAAAACAAACTTCTACATATCGCTTTTGTCTCAACCATCTTCATTGGCAGCTTGATCTCATACAGTCATGTGTGAAGTATATTGTTTGTAGTAATAATGCTAATTGCACATAAAACTAGCATTTGTTTTATCAACTTAATCTTTTACTCATTAATCAAAACATTTGAGGGTATATGTTTTAGCACCTCCTTCTATCCTCTTTCGAGTCACTGCTATGCCCACACAATGGTCACATTGCTTGCTTCTTTCTGATCACTATTACGCGGATGTTGAGCTCATTCTGTCATCATTTTGCTACTACATTGCTACTATATTTGTAGTCACAAAAGTCGCATTTTATTGTAGCGAGAACTCCAAGGCTCCATTAGGATTCGTTGCAACGCGCTTGCGAGCTTTGATAATGCGAGTCCTCAAGTGGACCCGACTCATGAGCCTCCGTGTTAGGCAGTAATCACCACCAACTTTGGTGATATTGGGCACTGCCCTCGCAGTCGACACCCCCCACCCTATCACCACCGGCTGCTGCTACTACGATGAGTTGTTACCATGTCACTCCACATAGTTCCATATCCGAGGGTACACTTGAAATAAATTTTCTCTTTCGATATTTTTAATATTTTTTGACTAACTTGTGATTTCCTTTAGCTCGTTTATTTTTCAATGTAAATTTCTAAAATACTTATATTTTATTTCAAAAAAAGAACATCATTTCATACTTGACATTATTTATGATTTAGTCCCTATCAATACAAGTTTGCAATTTCATAAACTTCATTTATTTATCTACCGTTTACAAAATAAATAAATAAAATAAAAACACATCACAAAATTTCCGCAACTTCCCTTATCCCCATGCTTGATCCTTGTACTTGATCTATCCGCCACTTTAGTGTAGTTTGACTAGCTAATTGCAATTTGAAATTTATTGAGATTTTTTGTGAGCATGATCACACATTACTACCACTTTTAAACACACGTATTTTGTGTGATTTCAACGACTTCTCAATATAGGTCACATGAATAGGATGTTAATCGAGATGCATGTACAATGCACTATAGATTGTACACTAGTGCGTACCTGCGCTTCGTGGTAGCTCAAAGAATGTAGTGTTAATGTAATATGTATTGAATTAAATGATAAAATTCTCATCATTTAATTATCTTGTTAATTGATTAGTTCGTATAAGTCTATTACGATCATTGTCACATTTTAACTTAAATAAACCTCTAAGACGTGAAATATAAAGTTTGATATAAAATAATGAAATGTCTGATCCACATATATAATTATTATTAGGTACAAACTTTAAATTTATAATCATAAATTACAAAGGATATTATAATAGAAGAGTAAATTTATGTGATAAAAATGGAAAAAGAGAATATGATAGCTAAATAAAAACCTCGTTAAGTTAAAGGAAAGCGCCAAAATAATATGCGACAACTATATGAATTAGTGATAATATTGGAAAAATATTAAAAAAATCAAAGACATTAAATTTACATAATTTTCATATAATAAATTGTGAATAGATCATATTTGCAAAATATACAAATACGATCTTTCATATATATTTTTATCTCACAACAATATTTTATTTATGTTTATATATATATATAATTCCAATATAAATTAGTTAACATTGATTGATGATTGGAAACAAAATTCATAATTATAATCCATCTTTATTTTGATATTTTTTTACTGAATTCAAATGTTATCCAAGTCATTATCTACATTAATAAAATTAATTTTGTAGGGTGGCATATCAAACTATATTAAAAAAATAAAATACTTGCAATTGAGAGATGCCAATGGAAAACGATCACATAATTTCAAAACGCTAATGTGTAACTTATGTAAATTTTTATCTTTCAATATTATGATATATATATATATATATATATTTATATCAAACATGACTTCGATGTATATATTACAATATGCATACCATATATTAATATTTTCTTACTATGGTTATATTTGTTTGTATAAATTTTAGTTTTTTTTATAAAATTAAGTATACTTTAATGTTCATTTATGTTAATATAAAGATATTTAAATAAAAAATGAAACTTAGTACATACATGACATTTTTTCCAAAATATTAAACGAAAAATCTCATAACTTCTATATTTATAGAACATTATGTCAAGATGTTCATATATATATATATATTAGATTAAGACTTTTAATATATTTTATTAGAAAAATGAATTATATTGTTATTATATGAATTTATAATTTAATTGAAATCATTAAGATAAAAATATTCATTCAATTTTTATTACTTGATATAATTTATATATTATATATTAGTTTTATTTAAGATATTATTTTTAACATAATTATTCAAACTATGATTGCCAATATATGCTTAAAAAATCCATAAACATTTGAACTTTACGAGAGGTGGTAAAAAATATATCTTTTCATTCGATTGATGGATATAGTTAAAATGAAATCTAATATTTATATGTCACAACCAGATTTGAAAAATGAAAAAAAACAAATTATATATATATGTATTATATATTTTTAAAAATATTTATCATCGCATCATTTTATATTTTTTAATAATTATCATTAACAAAATATTAAAATAAATTAAATCATATCATTATCATTTTCATGAAAGTGGATAAATCTGATTACAGAGTACAAATAAATGACACAAATAGATATGCATGTATAAATATCAATATAACAAATACAAAGGAAAGATATGAGATTTATAATATTTATTTTAATAAATTTAACAAATATGTATATATGATTATTGATATAATAAATATAAAGTGAAAAAAATAAAATTTATACTTTTTAACTTAACAAATATATTAGAGGTGAGAGAGAAAACAATGGAAAGGGAGAGACATAGAGATGGGCGCGTTTGAGGCATTTGAGTGAAAGAGATAGAGAAGAGGAATGTAGAAGAAAGAGGGAGAGAGAGATTGTGGTGGAAAGAGGGGGGGGGAGAGAGAGAGAGAGAGAGAGAGAGAGAGAGAGAGAGAGAGAGAGAGAGAGAGAGAGTTGGAGTGTGCGTTTTGAGGGAGGGAAAGATAAAATGGGGAGAGAGAGAGGGAGAGAGAGAGAGAGTAAAGGGATGTAGAGTGAGAAATGGAGTAAAGGGTTGGAAAGTGAGAGGGAGAGAATGGGAGAAAAGGGGAGGGCAACGTCGTAATAGGACAAGAAAAACTTAGTATTAGTACATGTTATAAATAATTGCATGATTATGTACACCTTAAGGTGAAAGAGTCATCTTACTCATCATCATCTCAAGGTATCTTGTATATTCCATATGTATGAACATTTTAATCATATACAAAACTCAGTATTAGTATATGTTATAGATAATTGCATGATTCTATACATCTTAAGGTGAAAGAGCCATTTTACTCATCATCATCCCAAGGTACCTTGTATATTCCATACGTATGAACATTTTAATCACGTACAAATTATTAAACCATCACGCCTTTTTAATAATCAAAGGATGTATTCACCGCGATCGTTGAAATACGTGTGAAAGTAACCATGAAATTAAAATTCAACCCAACGTTTTAGAATAGACATCAGATGTAATGACATGTACGGGCTTCGATCACCATTTCCTTTATATGACCATGACATAGGAAATTTCCGCCGATGGGGATTTCATAACACTAGATGATCACGAATTCATGGTAGATCGTAGCTATGCGAACACATTGTTGTTCACTCTATACATCATTTCACATAATTTTGAGCACGTCGTAGGAAGTCTTATGAATCATCATAGACTTACATCCGAGTTTTCCAAAATTTTGTGATATCCGTTGGTTTTGTAAAACTGCAATGGATTAATTACGGGCTTACGGTGAAAGAGAAGGCAGTAGCACCTCTTTTCATATCATTGCATGTGAAGAAGATATTTCTAGCTAACAAGTTGTACAAATTGTAAAGTTTTTTTTCTCTAAAGTGATAAAGCAAAGTTTACTCCTTGAGAAAGAACAACATGTAAGGTAAAGCAGTATAGTAAATGCTTAAAAAGTAATAATAAGAATTTACTACTTGACAAATAATATTTCCTATGTAGCGAACAATGATTCAACATGTGAAAAACTTATAATTCACCTCCTATTGTTAGCATGTATTATATATACTCCATAAGGTATTGTGCTGCACCGCATAATCAAAATTTATTTGTCGTTATAATTTAATGTGAAAAAATGCAATGGCATGATTTGTGGATGTATCCTTAGATTATAAGGAAATATAACTAAACCTATCGTAGTAAATTCAATAGTGTTGCCATTTTTTTATGACAACATCCGTTTGGATTGATGACCTGTATTCTTTTCGCCTTGTATGATAAATTAAATAAGCAGCAATGATTTTTACTCAGAGACGGTAACCACATTTCTTGGAACTACACTGTGAGTTCGTTTGGTTGCTGGGTTGGGTTGGATTGGGTTGGAGTACTATTCACAAGGGTACTCCTTCTTCACAGTTTACTATTCACCCAGCCCAAACCAACCCAACCCTGGCTAACCTATAACCTAACGAACCCTGTAGGTAAGTTGAGAAAAAAAAAACAGGAACGATTATTTTCTTCTTCAAATAATTGGATTGTTAATTGCTGAACTTATATCCAAGCAGAGTATACGAAGATATAATTCCTTATAGTGCAAGTGACAAGTGCAATGACGTGGGACAAATATAGTAGTCCGGACCAACCCCCTCTACCTTCGTAGCGTCATGCCTCGATTCGAGACCCATTGCCAGACGCCGCGCGACTCCTCTCCTCCTCGATACAAATAATTTACATTCTATATACCAGGGCGCACCGGACCCGGAAGGCGAGATTCCCCCCCTTTCTTCTCTCCCCTCTCCTCCCTCCACCTCTATCTACCCGCCAAAAATCCGCCGAAGTTCGTCGCTCCCCGTGTTCGATACACGCGGGAATCGCTTTCCAATCTCCACGAAACTCTAATCGCGTTTCGATCCTCGGCGCGGATCCGATCGCGGCGGCGTCTTTCGCCTCCTGATCACAATGTCGTGGCTGAGATCTGCCGTGAGCAAGGCAGTCGAGGTCGGCGGCAAGAACAACATCACGCGCGCAGTCAAGAGCTACGCGGACACCGTCGTGCACCACGCCGGCCAGGCCGTCGCCGGCGGCGCAAAAATCCTGCAAGAACGCATGGTTTGCTCCTTTTCAGCTGTCCGTTAGATTTTTTTAAATAATCGGGTGGAGGGGTGGGGGTCGGTTTGCGCGAATCGCAACCAGTTTTCTGCAGATTTGGGAGAAATTTGCTTTTTTTTTTTGGCAAAGTATTGCTTAAAACTCGTTAAGATGACACGCGCATGGTATTGTGCACAAGTGAAATGCGCTGATTTAGTTTTAAACAGTAGTGTGAAAAATCTCATTGCACCGCAATTGGCAATATATACTATTGTAAAGACCTCTAACATAATCACTCAGCGACAAAAGGCCTACATTAGCCCCGCAGTCCAATGCCCATTAACAAATCAAGACTTCACCTGTTTCCTTGACGGCCAGCCCATAATGGAGCACGTGGGTCACTGTGAAACCGAAGTTCCTACTTTGATAAATGAGGGGAAGGGGGCCGGCGACGAAAGCCTACAGACACAGGAGACAAAGACTAGTCTCCAATCGCTGAATCATATCGTCCGTTTCCTCCTTGGAGGAGGAAGACATGGTTTATCTCCTTTTTAATGCCTTTTAAGGGTAGATGGGTAAATATGAATAAAAAATACAAAAGTACCTCTAGAGGTTAGTTCTAATATTTCTCTCAAACTGGAGCATATCTAACATGGTCATCTTGTGACATTCTTGCTCAAAATAGGGTCTTGGAAGTGCCTTAGTAAACATATCCTGTTTGGTCCGTGGAAGGAACGCTGGAAGTCCGTAATAGTCCTAGTTGGGTAAGATCCCTAGTTCATACTCGTATGAAAAATGGTGTTGTTTGCTATATGCATGGCACGATGTTGTCGTATCTCAATTCCATCACCGTTCTATTGGAAGAATGTCAATGATCATAACATGAATCCACTGCATATTTATTGTTGTTCGAGCCATTGCCATATTATTGCTCTATAGACTTGACCGGAATATTACCACTTGTTTTTTTGCATCTTCACGTAACAATGTTGCCTTCGAGATAGAAGCTAGTGGTGGACATCTCGCCCGCAAGGTATCATGCATAATATTCATCATAACATAATATTGAGTGATGCACCTATCGTGAAGAGCAACCCCATTCATGGAGCAATCTTGAACACCTCAAGACCGTCATATTTGCTTCCCAATGGACATGAGTAGGCTGACAGTCATATTTGCTTCCCAATGGACATGAGTAGGCTTGCTAATCTACTGCAAGGGAGATGCCATGTATGGTGATGGTGAGTCAATTATATTACCTCTCATCTATGAGCTTGTCTTTATACAAAAAAGCTTTAGCATCCATATGAATATAGGTCAGTTTGGCACCTAACATTTCGCTCTTGTAACGATCGATATCACATTTCCTCTGCGACAAACCGGTTCCCATGTGGCGATGAGTAATCTCTAACCCAATGAAATATCTTGACAAGCCCATATCTTTGATCACAAAGTGATCAACAAGCATCCCCTCTACTTCTCTGATTTCCTTCATATCATTATCGGTCAGGACTATGTTATCAACATAGACCAACATAGCTGTAATGCCTCTACCTGTCCTCATGATAAGTAGCAAGTGGCTCGAGGATGAGGATGATATGACAAAGCCATTGCTTTCTAGAACCTCTAACAACTTCTAGAACCATGCTCTCGGACGCTTCTCAATCCATAAATCCTTCCTTCAATAGAAAAATCTTCTGACACTCCCTTCGATACTCAAATCTGAGTGGCTATTGCATTTAGAAGACCACCTCTAGATGTCTATACAAGAAATCATTCTTGACTTCCAACTGAAGTAAAGACCATTTATTGTTTACAACGGATGAAAAGAGGATCCAAAGAGATGAGAGTCGGGCCATCGAGAAAAAAGTGCCGAAGAAACCCACCCATATGTTTGAGTGAAACCCCTTGTAACTAATTGTGTCTTGTGGTGTGAAGCCATCTTAAATGGGTTGCATTATATTGTGTTGGTGGAAATGAGTAATCTGTTTATTCCATAGAACCCTAGGCTCTCTTATATAGAGAGGACTCATGGGTAAATTACATAAGAGTCCAGAAGAAAAGAGAAAATATGAAATTGTACAGAATAACATAACATAAATATCTATAATCCCCCTCAAGATGGAGCATAGATGTCAATCATGCTCAGCTTGGAAGAACATCTCTGAAAAGGTCCTCTGAGCAATGGCTTGGTAAAAATGTCGGCAATCTGCTCCTCTAAACTAACATGTGAAGTAGAATTCAAGCCCTTCCAGATCATATCTCTAGTGTAGTGGCAGTCTACTTCGATATGATTTGTTCTTTCGTGAAATGCTGGATTGTTGGCAATAAACAAAGCTGCTTGATTGTCACACTGTAGCTGTATGGGTAAAGGTACATCTATATGCAAGTTTTCTAATACGGCTCGAACCCACATCATCTCCGTGCTCACTTGCACCATGGCCCTATATTCAGATTCAGCGCTGGATCTCACCACAACAATTTGTTTCTTGCTTTTCCAAGAAACCAGAGAGCTCCCCACAAAAACTGCAAAGCTTGAAGTACACTTACGATCGTTAGGACACCATGCATAATCTGCGTCTGTACAAGCTGAAATAGATAAATCTGTGTTCGTTCTAAACAACAACCCTGAGCCCGGAGAAGACTTTAGATACCTCAGTATCATGTATATAGCATTCATATGTACCTGTCTTGGCTGCTCCATAAATTGACTCACTCGACTTACTGCAAAACCAATAGCGGGTCGAGTTATAGTGATGTAAAGAAGCTTACCCACCATCTCTCTATATCTTCTCCTGTCCACCTCTTCAGCATCATTGTCATACAATTTCATACTTGGATTCATAGGAGTGCTCGATGGTCTACATCCAACCATGCCGTTTCAACCAGCAAATCTGTAATATATTTCCTTTGGGTCATCACCAGACCCTGTGCATTCATGGCAAATTCCAACCCCAGAAAATACCTCAGGGTACCAAGATCCTTCGTGACAAACTGACGGCCCAAGAATGCTTTTACCCTCTCTACTCCCTGAATGTCATCTCCTGTAACCAGAATATTATCAACATATACCATGATGACAACCGTACCTCTAGAAGTCTTCTGAATGAACAACGAGTGATCCACATTTGATCTTTTGAATCTCTGTTGTTCAATTAGGTGGGAAAGCTTCTGTAACCACGCCCTTGAACAAGGAAGGAAATATCGGTATCGATATCGTTTCGATACAATGTCGATACCGATATATCGCCGATATATCGGCGATATATCGACGCATATCGCCGAAACCCGGTATCCACCAAGGCTTTTTCTCCTGTCGATATCCGATATCGTCCATATCGGCGATATATCGGTGACCTGTCGATACCGATATATCGCCGATATATCGACGATATATCGCGATATGGCGATCCATGCCCTTGAACTCTGTTTAAGTCCATATATCGCCTTGTGAAGTCTATACACCATATGATTCTCCCCCTCAGCAGCGAACCCCGGTGGCTGCTGCATGCAGACTTCTTCCTGCAAATCTCCATACAAGAATGCGTTCTTGACATTAAGTTGAAATATGGATCAGTCACGTAACACAGCAACAGATAGAAGAATGCGAAGAGTAGAGTGCCGAGCCACTGGAGAGAATGTATCCAAATAGTCCACACCATAGGTTTGAGTAAAACCTCTCGCAACAAGTCGTACTTTGTACCGATCAAGACTGCTATCTGCATGGTACTTAACTGTGAACACCAATTTGCAGCTAACAATAGATGCGTCAGATAGAGCGGTAACCAAGTTCCATGTACCGCGGGACTGTAAAGCATGCATTTCTTCTTCCATAGCCAATCTCCAGCAATCAATTTTCATAGCCTCTTGATAAGTCCGTGGTATCTCCACGGAAGACAAAGCCACAACAAATATCTGGAGGTCACTTGTAAGACGGTGAACGGAAACCTGGGAAGCAAAGGTATAAGACGCGCAAGTCCGTTTTTCCTTCCGAATAGCAATAGGGACGTCAAGATCATCGTCTACTGTACTCGATGGTGCACCCTCCTCCTGCAAAGAAGAATCCTGCACATGCACATTATCTGACCCATCATTAGTAATAGCATCTGAACATACCTGAGGCGTAATGGATGCATGACGTGCCGCCTGAGCAGAACTTGACCGACGTGTATAGAATTTAGGTAATGGTGGGATAGGTGGTTGTGGTGGTGGTGATGGTGGAGATGATGTCAGCGTGACAACCGAGACAAGGATGGACACATGTGGACTCAGACTAGGAGGAGGAGGAACATAAACGTCATCATTAGATGTGGAAGAAGCCAACCTGTCACCTCCAGGGAAAAAGTACATAATGGACTCAAAAAATGTAACATCAACGGTGACAAAATATTTCATGTTTATAGGATTATAACAACGATAACCCTTCTGAGTCCGAGAGTAACCTATAAAGACACACTTGACGGCTCTAGGAGAGAGTTTGTCAAGTCCAGGAGACAAGTGGTGAACAAAGGCAACAACATCAAAGACACGAGGGGTAAGTGAAAACAATTCCTTATCTGGGAAGATAACGGAAAGAGGAATTTTCTCACCAAGAACAGAGGACGGCATGCGATTGACAAGGTAGCAGGCCATAAGGACAGCATCCCCCCAAAAAGGGATAGGCGCACAACTCTGGATAAACAAGGTTCGAGTGATATCAAGAAGGTGACGATGTTTTCTCTCTGCCACTCCATTCTTTTGAGATGTGTAAGCACAGGTTGTTTGATGAATAATACCTTTGGATGAAAAGAAATGGGAGGGAGAGCGAGTGCAGAATTCCAATGCATTATCCGTACGAACATATTTGACAGAAGAAGAAAAAATATTCTGCACTTCGATGATAAGATTTTTGATAACATCCCTTGCTACAGATTTATTCTTTAAAAGAAATACCCATGATACACGAGAAAAGTTATCAACTACAACTAGATAGAACCTGTGTCCTTGATGATCAGGAACACGACTCAGACCCCAAATATCAATATGAAATAACTCAAATGGGGAGCTACTGCTCCGACTCTGACGACTAGGGAAGCTAGAACGATGATGCTTTCCCAATTGACAGGTGTCACAACGAAACGACGAACTCGGAGAGATCTGAGGGCCTGAGGCAAGAAATGACACATCTTTTGAAGCGGGAGGTGACTAAAGCGTAGATGCCAGGTGTACGGAGAGACTGATTCGGCTGAGTGGGAAGAGATGCCAGCATATGAATTCCGGACCAGAAGATAGAGACCATTCTGCTCAGAGCCACAACCAATCACCCTGCCTGTTAGTATGTCCTGAAAAATGAGAGAAGATGGGTCAAATATAGCGCGACAGTGCAAATCCTTCGTAATCTGACTAATGGATAATAGATTCATGGAAAACTCAGGAACTTGTAGAACATTATGTAAATGCATAGACGGTGACAAGGTGATCTTCCCCTGTCCAACGATGGAGGAATGAGTCCCATCGGCTATGAGCACTGAGCATCCATGTGGAATGTCTCTGTATGACTCAAGTCTATCCCGGTCACGACAGAGGTGATGGGTGGCGCCGGAATTCATAATCCAATCTGAGAGATCATGATAGGATGTAAAAGCAGTAGCACTACCTGAAGTACTTGCAGCGGCAGAAGTACTGGCAGATGCTGAAGCGGCAATGTCTGAAGATCCACCTGGAGAATCAGTAGAAGATTGATGCATAATATCACGCAGGCGTGCCACAAGCTCTTCGAACTGGTGATCTGAAGTGGATGCCGACGGAGATGTAACATGTTCGGCTACACGCACTGATGCTGGAAACCCATGCTTAGAATAGCATGTATCCTCGGAGTGACCTGTGCGATGACAGAAAGTGCACGGTTGGCGAAAACGGCATCCTCGACCACGAGGTCCACGTCCACGAAAGGAAGACTGACCACCTCTCCCTCGCGATACAGCCATGGCCGAAGGGGGTGGAGTAGATGTGCTGGAAGAAACAAAGATGCGGCTGAGCCTCCGGTAAACTTCCTCTATAGGAGGAATAGTAGCATCGACAAGTATCTGAGAGCGGTCTGCCTCATACTCAGGATCAAGTGCTGCTAGTAGTACTCCCACCATGTTAGCATTCTGGAAGGTCTTATGCTGCTCAGGAGCAGTCGTGAGGGGTATAGTGCTATATAGTTTCTCAAACATCCCCCGCAGGGACGCATACAAAGAGTGGAGCGACCGTCCATTCTGCTTCATCGTGAAAATGTCATGCTGGAGCTGTAACATCTTGGTCTCGTTCCGCACCTGTGAAAATGTGGCGGCCATTATATCCCACATCGTCTTGGCGGTGGGCTGATGGAGGACATCATTGGCAATTTCCATAGACAGTGTTCATGATAGCCAAACTTTGGCATTAGAATCATCAGCCTCCCAGGAGGCATATATCCCAGTCTTCTCTGCCGGCTCTTCCTCGATAAGTATATGCTTCTTACCGTTCGACTTCACGAGACTTATGAACTGCATCGCCCAGAGCTCATTGTTCGTCCCATCCATCTTGACTATTGGCGCTGGACATTTGAATGCGCCTATGGAGGGCATATCGACTTTGCTTTCTGACATGTTGCCGGAGACGAAGAACTAGGGATTGTAGACGAGAAACCAGTGTCTACATAAACTTGATAGGATTTGAGTGCATATGTAGACTTTATGCACTCAAATCCATGGAGAGATAGCGGCCGACGGAGTAAGAAGTGTCGGCTTTGAAGAGAAGGGAACCCAGTGGCGGAGGTTCCCTACGTTGGAAGCCAGCGGCGTTGAAGGCCGGCGGCGTCAAAGGTCGGCAGCAAGAAGGGTGCCGGCAGTGAGGAGGGGTTGTCGGTGGGGGGGGGGGTCGGCGGCGGCAGCAAGAAGAGTTGGTGTTGACGGCGGCGCTGAAGGGAGCCGGTGGTGAGGAGGAGTTGGTGCCGGCGGCAGCGTTGAAGGGAGCCGACGGTGAAGAAGGAGCCGGTGGCGCCGCCGAGGGTTGGAGAGAGAGAGGGACGGCGACGGGATGGGGGCCTCATGGGGCTTTTAGGGTTAGGGTTTTGGCTCTGATACCATGTTGGTGGAAATGAGCAATCTGTTTATTCCATAGAACCCTAGGCTCTCCTTATATAGAGAGGACCCATGGGTAAATTACATAAGAGTCCAGAAGAAAAGAGAAAATATGAAACGGTACAGAATAACATAACATAACATAAATCTCTAAATATTGTTAACGTTGGTTTGGAACCACTCATATGCACTCCTTTGGTCGATTTAACAAGCTCTATTTACCTTTGGATTTCAGAGCATAACATATTGTAACGTTCGTTTGGAACCAATCACTATGCACTTCAGCTGAGGTAATTCTCTACATATTGTAACGTTCGTTTGGAACCAAAAACTATGCACTCCTTTGGTCGATTTAACAAGCTCTATTTACCTTTGGATTTCAGAGCAACCTTCTTCATAGCCACCTTCAGCTGAGATTGTAGAAGAGCATGAGAATGGAACATTAGTATCTGTATAGTAGGTAAGACTTCTGTGTTCTGTCTGTGGCTGTCATTAAGATGGACGGACGACATTGCCTTGGAAAGGTATTTAAGGCGCACCTATGAGGCTCCTTCCGAAAAACAATCAAAATAGCATGTTCCTCTACACTATTTGACTCCTCATAAGTACAAGTGCCACTAGCAATAATATCAGACCGAGAAAACTCGGAGTCAAGAATCACCCTCGATGAAGGATTAATCAATTTCTCAGGAGGAGGGGGTACACCGTTTATATCGTATCTTTGAATATGTTGCCACATGATGCTGGAAAATCTGTAATATCTTGATGCAATGACACATAAGATATAAGAGATTGATTTCTAATGATATCATCAGTAGGACCAACTGAGGCTCAACTCCCTACAGTAGAAAACAATGAGCTTTTCTCAAAAAAGGTCACATATACATTAACAAAGTGCCGCATGTTGTTGAGATTAAGGCAACAATATCCTTTTTGATTTCTAGCATAATTGAGAAAACGCATTTCATTGTTCGCGGGGGCAAGTTTGTCCATTCTAGTCTTAAGATGTTGCACTTTTAAACACCGTGGGCGCCATGGAAAAGTCTGAACAATCAAGGTATAGTACCTCAGTGGGGTTTTTTTTAAATAAATGAGTAGGGAAGGCGATCGATGAAGTATGAGATTGGGAGCGCTGCATCTTCCCGGTTAGATGAGGGAACATTTGTTTGAATAAGAAGAGGCTTGGTTACATCAAGTATATGTCGATGTTTGTGTTTTGCAATACCGTTATGTTGTAAGGTAATACTGGTGAAATCTTGAGGCACACAGTATCTGTTGTGTAATCCCTAAGGAAATGTAGAAATCTTGAGGTTGCGTGGAACAAAACTCTCGAAAATTACACGACCTAACAATTTTTGTGATGGCGCCAGATTGGTTCTTTATTTCATTGACAATCTGAATATGTTTGAGCATACATATGTCTTATTCTTTATAAGAAAAATCCACGACAAATGGGTAAAATCATCGACAATGATAAGATAATACTAGTGATCAAGACGATCATGAATCTAGACGATCATGAATCTAACAGGGTCCCATACATCCATGTGAACAAGATTAAAAGCTGAGGATGCATGTGGATGATCGGAGGTAGAAAATGAGTTCCGCTGATGTTTTTGAATTTGTATTACTCACAATCTAGTATGGTAATTGGAGTCAGCTGAGATAGTATGCGCTGAGCTTGCTGATTGATGGATGGCTTATATGCTAATGCCATAAAGACGTTGAAATTGTAGAAGATTGATGATATGTAGCAGAAGCAACAAGTGGGATCTGAAGAAGATGATACCGCCTTCTTCACGACCCCGAGCAATCGTCTTCCCTGTCATAACATCTTTAAAATGCCAAGATACAATGTCAAAAATAGCTCTATGATGCTTAGTGTTCCAAATTTGACTAACAAGTAACAAGCTAATGAGAAAAGCGCAACACATCTGACATGCTGAGGGTGTGGTAGCGATAACCTCCCTCTGTCCCATTACCATTGATAGGCGGTCATCTGCTACCTGGAGGGATCTATTTGATATTATTAAACTATTTCCTATCTCCACGTCTACTAACCATTCAAGAGCAATAAAATGGACAACCTGTAAACTTGAAATAGTTGTGGAAAATAGTGCAGAGATTATAACTACAACGCTTGTTTCTAGTGGTTTGTCATGAAAAGTGGATGATGTCTGAGAGAATCATCTAATCATATCGTCCAAATTTACACGAGAAGGGTCACAATATCCCATTTCTATAACCAATTGATCAGTATGAGATCTTTCGTGTTTGGTCCAATATGTATACTCGATGTGGCCTAGCTTGCCACAAAACATACACAAGCTTTACTTCTTTTGGTAGATCCATTAGAACTTGTTTTAAGTAATGGGATCATGCTGAGTAGATCTCCAGCAACCCCTTCCACGTGTTGTTCCAGATTGGTTTCATCCTCCTTGACTAGATGATACTGCCAGTGATGTAATCTGAGATTCAGATATCTCTTATCCTTGAGATATACAAGGCAGCTCAGCCTATTGTATGCCTCTTCTAGAGTTGATAGAGTAGTGAACATCATCACGTGGTCTCGTGTTGCATGATAGACATGTGTTAACACATCAAGAGATGTCATCACTGTTGACTCCATCTGAGTTACCTTTTGCATCAGACATGTGGAGATGGACCTCTCGGAGTTGTACTTCTCGCCGAGTGACTTGAATTGTGAGTAGTATTTGACAAATGTGTTGCCCTCCGACCGAAGATGCTTCAGATCATAGTATGTTTGGAATACATGACTGATGACTCACATTTGTCTTTTGCGAATACGAGTCCTTGAGAGTGTTTCAAATTGCATAAGCTTTAATGAATCACCTCATTTGCAATATGAGGTATGAACCCATTCAGCTGCCATGCACATACTTTGCCATTGTCTTCTTCCCCATGTAGCGTGGTAGCTTGTTTTTATCTCAGGTTTCGGCTTTAGGAGGCTACATGATCATTGTACATAGTTGGTGTCGTCCAATTTGAACAATTTGACCAGAAAATGGATTCGTCATGCTGCCCATATCCAATGGGGATGCCACTTCTGTCTTAGAATTCCACAATATCTCTTCTTTTTCCATAAATCTTGAGAAAATAATAAAAACAATATTCGGGACACACTGAACACATTATATACGATGTGCTGGGATCAAACTAGGGATGTCGATGTTATAATTCACTAATAGAATGTTCAAATGTCTAGCAACTCATCACAGAATTTGTTACCCAAGATGTTGGCAGTAATAGTTGTTTCCAGGAGATATCAAGTAAACAATTGGTTTTCGGAGCTTTTGCAATAGATAATTATTTCTGAACTTGGCAGTATTTACTGTAACACATGAGAATAATAAACCAGGAGACATTTGTTTCCAATAATAATCCAGATGCTATTACTTTCCATATCAAGCCTCAAACAATGCTGTGCATACAAAGGATATATGACATGCAGTTTCTGAAAAGAATTATTCATGTTTATACATGATAAACCATAAGATAAAGCTCACACATGAGATATTGGGTAACGCGAATTCAGCAAGTGGTTATCGAGTTTAGGAGACACGATAAGAATTCAAGAATATTAATATACACTTAAAAAAAAACGATTGATATTGTCATTCATTGGTCAATTGAATATATATTGCTTAACACTAGAACTAAGAAGAGAGAATTGTGGGAACACATTCTTGGAGTATCCATGTCTTCCAGTGTGTAGGACACTTAAGTATTAAGAATACTCAAGGTTGATACGGTCATAATAGTTTGTATAACACGACGCTTCCATTCAGAATAATAAACATGATGAGTTTTAGTAGCCCTACCTAAAGATATGCTGAATATTTGATTAGATTGAATATCAGTTCAACGAACCAAATCAAGTTCCAAATGTTTTGGAGATTGAGCCGAACGAGTTTGGATTGATTAGAGATATGTTAGAAAATAGAAATGCGGAAGCGAAAATGAAGAGCATAAGAACGGGAATATGAAACATGGAACACCATGATTTAACGTGGAACCCTACTCCCTAAGGAGCGGGATGAAACCACAGGAGAAGCCCTCAAAAGGGCGGATATTGCATTCCTTTTTCTCTCAATGGATACAGGAGGTCTGGGGCTCTTTATATAGCCTCCGCAGAGCCTCCAAGTCCCACCAATGGTAGATGTGGGACTAAACTCATGGATAGGATAAATGGATCCTGGAGAGATCCATTTACCCTCCTACAACTCATATGGCGTACAACCAAGTACTCCAACAGTCCTCAAGCTGGAGCATGCAGTGTTCAGCTTGGACAAACAGAAAGAAACTCAACTCACAATACATGACACCAACGCGCACAACTGTCGGCTGCTGTCGAGGATGTTGCTTCTCATGCCGTGCAGGTGAGGAGGACAAATAGGCTGGAGTGTGAGTCAACTAAATCTCCTCGTCGGAGAGCATGTGCTCTGTACTGCGCCTGTCAGAGTCACTGCAACTGAAATGAGTCTCCTCGTCGGAGTACTCTGGCCCGCCACAATAATGTGGACAACTGCTCCATCTCTGAAAAGGACCGAAAAAGGCCGTGGAGTGCAATCCTCGTCGGAGTCCACGGTCGTTGGAGAATGGAGTTTGAAATAGTCTCCTCGTCGGAGAACTGGGTCTCTCCCATCTGGCACAGAGAAATGTATTCTACTCTGGAGTCCCTATGATACCACATAAAAACCCTTGCCAACATGGCACAGGGAATGGTTCTCTGCTATGGAGTCCCTATGGCTCACATGAAAACTCTGGTCGACAACAACAAGAATGATGGGGACCACGACAAAAGATGGAAAACATTTGCACATCTGAATGAAGGCCACATACATGTGCGTGTCTGAAACTGAAGACTCGGAAACATCTAAAGTCGAGTCTGAATATCTGCCAACGGTAGAGTTTGGAAATCTGGCTGGTTTGAAATCTGACAACTGAATCTGCAACAGACCTGTAACTCTACACAATACTCCCCCTTTCTGCCATACTTGTCAGAAAACTTGGACATCGACCAAGTTGGGAGAAGACAAATAAATTGGAGAGAACAAAAACCATCACAAATATCGATTTCATTTATTTTTTTCTCGGCTTCTCAAATCATTTTTCATTTTTTTAAAACACACAATTTTTTTTGCATTTTTTTGAACTTGCGTACGACTTTTCTTTGTACGCGCCTTTTCCCAAACACATTTTTTATTCTTTTTTCAAACTTTTTTTGTACGTTTTTTTTTCAAAACAATCCATCGGCCCACTTGAGCCCAACATGCTATCATTCTTCCTCCTTTTTTTATTGGATGGCCTTTCTCTATTGCAGCCCACCAGCCCCCCTTTCTTCTTAAAAAATCTCTCTCTCTCTCTCTCTTTAAAATCACACGCAACCTTAGGGTTCTGGGAACCCTCCATCGCAAATAGACGTTGTCCTTCGCAAATAGACGCCGCCCTCGATGGGGAGGCCTTGTCATTTGCGCGCCTCCCTTGAGGGAGTATTGAGCCGTGCGAAGATCTGCAGGAGAGGAGCCTCCTGCGCCACCACAGGGACTGGAGAGGAGCACGCGGAGGGTTGCCACCCGAGGACCTAGACTTGCAGGAGCTCTTGCACATGGGAATCACACGAGGACATGAAGGCAACCCTCGTTGTTGCCGCTGCCGCCGTCGATGAAGGAGAAGAGGACCGCGCACAGGTTGGTGTCCTCGAAGAGCCCCACGATGTATGCCTCCGCGACCTTCTGGAGGTTTTGCCACCTCTGAGAGTTGTCGCTTCTGGCCAGGGTTGATCGGATGGGCCGCCTGGAGATTAGAGTGGCGCAACTGCTTCGCATTAGGCTCTATCGCACGGATGGCATGAGACTTGATGCGTCGCCTGGGATGCACGCCGATGGAAGATCTCCGCTTGTGCCTGGGAGTGGGGGCTTGTTGCGGCAGAGGAAGCCGCGACTGGAGGGCTTTGCGCGCAAGACTGTGCCACCAAATCTGAAGGAGTTCGGAGGTGCTTCGCTGGAGAGAGGTGGCTTGGAGTGCGGCCGCTGTCATCTGGGTTATGCGGCCTTAGGGCTTGCTGCCCACTGTAGATGCCACACGGGGCTAGATATGATGCCATCGTGAATAGGGTTTCCAGGAAACCCTCCTTTACACATTGAATAAAGATTGTCACCGTCTTGAAGACGCTGCACTACCGCAACCATGAACTAGGAAGAGGCGGAAATCTTCGGAGCATCGAGAAGGAATCATAGTTCCATGAATCCAGACAATCTAGGGTTTTGAAACCCACAAATGTCTAGAACTTAGATCATGAACATGAACTTCAAAATAATCGCGAACCTCGAACAAAACAATAAAGAACATAAAAATCCTCGAGAATCGACCCGCTCTGATACCATGTTAGAAAATAGAAATGCGGAATCGAAAATGATAAATAGAGCGAGCATAAGAACAAAAATATGAAACATGGAACACAAGATTTTTACGTGGAACGCTACTCCTTAAGGAGCGGGATGAAACCACGGGAGAAGCCCTCAAAGGGACGGATATTGCATTCCTTTTTCTCTCAATGGATACAGGAGGCTGGGGCTCCTTATATAGCCTCCACAGAGCCTCCAAGTCCCACCAATGGTAGATGTGGGACTAAACTCATGGATGGATCCATTTACCCTCCTACAACTCATATGGCGCACAACCAAGTACTTCAACAAGATACAATTCAGTATCCAACACATTAGTCGAACGATTTGGGTGGTTATTATCACTAATATCTGATTTGATCGGATATCAAGTTAACATACATGGTTTATACGATATTCTTATCAATATCTCCAAGTATCCGCGTTTATGGCAGAATTAAATGATATCCAATGCGATTAGGACATCCTTATCCTTGAATAACACTATCTCAGATTTAGATACGCTAGTCATGAATCGAGATATCTATATATAGCCAAATCATGAACAAATCATGATGTTTGAATTCACTTGAATCGTATATAACGCTATACATTATATCACTATCCAAGAAATCTGTCCTGGGATAACATGATAAAAAATCTATTTATTGTTGACTCAAGGGTTGAGTGTGTGATTTCGATTCCCAAATGTTAGAGGATTACTTATCTGAATCGAGTTCACGTAATATTTTGATGTATTTAAATCAAGGTTCAATTAATAGTTGACCTATAAAAATTGATCCGAGTCAATTTAGCATTAAGTAGTAAGCGTTGGACCCTGACCAAATTGGTGGCACCCACCTTCGCTCCTCTATATAAGAGAGGGAGGGTGGACGACCACCGAGAGAGAGTCTTAAAGACTCACGTTTCTATAGTGCTGCTTGTCATCTCTCTCATCACTCTCTCATCGGCCGTCCACCACCCTCTCTTCTCTACATTGTTTGTGCTTGCATCTCAAAGGAGAAGCCCGAGTGGAGAAAGGACTTAGTGTGATGACGTTCATGGCGAGGAGAATGAAGATCACCCGGGATCTCCTTAGGTGGCTAGAAAGAAGAA
This sequence comes from Ottelia alismoides, assembly GCA_037367405.1. Lineage (NCBI taxonomy): Eukaryota > Viridiplantae > Streptophyta > Magnoliopsida > Alismatales > Hydrocharitaceae > Ottelia > Ottelia alismoides. Next base: position 573,779 of record JAZKJV010000737.1, on the reverse strand, counting down.
CAGTCCTGGTGGCTTGGTAGATACACGTCTCATCGTTGTGCCTTTAAAGGTACAATCCCTAGACCCTTGTGGTGTAATAAATTATTGTTGCTATACACTTATATGATGGGTTTCTAATTTGATTTTATTAGTTGTTTTTTCCGTGTTTTTTGTGATATGTGATGTATGACTTCCTTTTTTTTAAATAGTAATCCCCGACATTTTAGGGGTCCGCGTATCCCCCTTTTATTAATCAAAGAGAGATATTGCAATGATGCACTTATGAGGCATAGCCTTAACAAGAAACACTTAGCCCACATGGCCTTTTTCAACATACGTGGCCAACATGGCTTTCGAACACGACACATGGTCAACATGGCCTTCAATACCACACAGGTCACTAGCCTGAAATTTTCTCCATGTCCTTTCATAGCTGTCCACTATTTTGGGTAGTTCTGTGCTTCTAGAGCCCTTCGTTTGTTGTAGAATAAATCTTTGTCCTAGACGTTCCTCGTGGGATTCGAACTCTGGTCCTTTGAGTGGTAGACTCACTGCACTATCACTAGACCATTGAGGAGGTTCCATGTATGACTTCCTTAAATACATAACTCTTTGAATATTGTAATTGCACATATGTCCCTTAAAAAATTATTGTTAGCCGTATACCCTGCTGCCATGTCATCATAACATCAGTTGCATCAGAGGATCACATTTAACATGCCAATAGTTTGGTTAGTTAGCCTCACCATCCCTTCTAACGCAGTTAAGGTCATGATGACAAAAGTGAATATACGCTACCTGACTATAGTTTAAGGCACCTGTGTAATTAGAAGGTAAGCTATATCATATCTGTTTTTAATTAATGCATACATGCTATGAATGTGTAATATGTCCGTTTGTTTCTTATGGATGCAGCGAAATAGTACGATGTTTGGAATGTGGAGGTTTTGCGTTAAAAATGTGGTTTATAGTGCATCGGTTTTTGTTGTTGTCATTGGTGTACGATGTTTGGAATGTGGAGGTTTTGCGTTAAAAATGTGGTTTATAGTGCATCGGTTTTTGTTGTTGTCATTGGTTGTCGTTGGTCTGTTAAATATTTTGTTGAGCTGCAAGCTATTTGTATCTTCATCAATTGATTGTGGGTTTGCCATTTTAAGTTTTTAAATTTTCAAATGTTGAAAGTTTCTTTTCTTCTTTGCTGAATATGTACTCTTCTATTAATTTATCTAAGGTTTATTTTTGTCCTTAAGGACACAATTCGTCTGCAAATGAAAACACATTTATGATAGCCTAGATGTTATTAATGTCCAAACAATTCCTGTATTTAAAAAATTCTTTTACCAGTCTACAACTTGGAATTCCACAGGGTGCTCGAAATTACAAAAGCTTCAAATATACTGTTAAACGATTGGAAGAAGTTGCTATTTCTTGCAGAGGATTGGAAAGAACACAAATCTTGACAAGATGGTTGGTTGCACTGAAAGAAATTGAAAGGGCATCCGAATGTTCATTAACTGAGAAGAGCCTTGAAGAACACCTAGTTTCCGATGAACCCGGTTCACCAACCAGAAATGCTTCCCTGGTAACGTTTTCAGATTTTCATATCCGAGGCATGCGATTTCTCAGTTAATATGATCATCAAAAGAAAAATCCTTGAAAGCATTAAAGAACAAATTTATGAGCATTTCATTTTGTATATGTATTCATTTTCTTATAGACCATTTTATTTTTTCACCTATAAACGTGCATTTTGTTTTCGTTTTTAGAATTTCTGCAAAAGTAATTCATTTATTATTCATGCCCAGTTGTATAGTTCATTTGCATGAGTTGCGGTGTTAATATAGTATTTCTTATTATATTTTTTTTACCAATGTTGGGGTCATCAATCTCATAATTTAGGCAATATAATCATTTTTCTAGAAGGGGGTTGTTCACTGTTGTATGTATAGTTGAAGGTTATACTGTTTTTTTGGACAGAAAAAAACAGAGGTAATAGTTGACCATTATTCTTAGAATAATATGGTTGAACTATTTGGTATTCATTTGTGTAACGGTGGCATTCTGGTAGTGAATTGGTTTGCATCTTTAATGTCATTGTCTTGATGGTCACATGTATGCTCTATTCTTAGTATTCTATGTAGCACTTATCTTTGTTCATAGTCTTTACATCCCGACCATTTTAATGCTTTATTTGTCTGTTTATTGACAGAACCTCTCGTAGAAAAAAAATGTTAGGTCAGGAAGACTGCATACAATAAGCCCCAATTGGTCCGACCCTTTCCCAGTTCCCACGGGGGTCTTATGCACCGGGATTCTAATATTTTGTTCAGTGACTGAAATTTTGAGAGCATTGTAGCTATATACACATTTGCATATCTCATATTGCATGTCACATACTTGTTTTACTAAACTCCGTCGATATGATGCGACCAACAATCATACTTGTTTTGCTAAACTCTTTTGATATTATGCGACCACCAATTTTGACTATTGCTGCGACCTTTTTAGCAAACAAAAATTCCCATACATGTAGCGAAAAATTGAATTTTTAATTATCTCTCTATAATGTGCAGATTGACCACCATCTTGAGTTGGAGATTTTGGTTTGCGCTGCAAAAAGTTATCTTAAATTGTCATTTTCATTTAACCTAACACCCTCATAACTCAAAAAACATTGGTCTATGATATGATTGTCCCAAGCTTACCCTTGCAAATTCTGCTATATTCTTAATTATTTTTGAGCTATGCTGTAAATACTGGAATATTCATATTTAAATACTTTATTCACATTAGCGAGGAGTTTATATTGTAGTGTTTTTGTGTCCATTATTTGTATTATAGTGTGGATTGACCGACATCGTGAGCTGGGGAGTTTGATTTATACTATAATTAGTTGATAAATAAGTTTACATTATGATTTTAGTCTATACGCTTTCAACAATGCCAACCACCGAGCTTTTCCCTACTATAGGTGGGGGTAGGTTATATGGATTCTTTGCTTCCAAGCAAATCCAGTTCTGCGTTCGAAAAAATGAAAGGCGAAACGAGGCGTTTTCCCTGGAGGCGAAGCGAGGCGTAGCCTCGAGGCGGTCGAGGCATAAGCCTCAGTTTGTATAGAAAAATACTTACAAAAAGCATAATAAATATATTTATGATGAAATTATCTTAATTGACATACATATAATATATAACATTGTAATATATGATGGAATTATGAAGATAAGAATGCGAAGGAAAGGATATGTAAATTCCATAAATCTATCTACTAAATTTCTACCCAATCAAAAATAAAATCGTTAGCTATAACTGTCATTAAAATATCAAAGACAACATTTTTTCGCTAAAAAATATTGTGGTGCATAAAAAATTATGATTAGATATATTTGTTATATGATTAATATATAAAATACGACAACATTGACATGCCTTGAATCTAATCTTGTTTTTTCTAGTTGGTATATTACGTTTCTCATTATGTCACCTCACTTAACACTAGCTTTTCTTTAAACTTTATGGATTGTGTATTTAAAAATGTAATATTAAGAATTTCTTGGAAAAATTAGATAAGTTTAATGCTCAATATGAATATGAACAAACTTAAAATTCCAAGCATTCATCTTCTAAATATATATCTTAGACAACTATACATTTATAAGCATCTAAAACTACCAATAAGACAATTTAAATCCTTAAAAAATGCCTTAAATTCCAGAAAATGCTTCACAGACCGCCTCGCCCCGCCTCGACCGCCTCACCGCCTCGACCTTCTGAGGCGTGCGCCTCATCCATTCCATCTGAGGCATGCACCTCGAGGCTAAAAAGCCCCTCCTCGTTCCGCCTCGACCGCCTCGATGCTAGCCTTTTAATACCATGCTCATATACGTGCTTAGATAAAAACTCATATCCTTCTTAATAGTTTCCTTCCGACATTTTTGTCTTCCCCACTCCCTATATTAAGGCTCCTAAATCTTGAGACCAAGTCAATATTGACTTGGTCGATTAGGAATAAAGTAGGGAGAGATAAGGGCTAATATACTGTATAGGAAACCCTAATTTTTGTTTCGAAAATAGCCATTCTTGCACTAATTTATTCTTTATTTTATACACTCCAAATAATAAAATATTCTACATGAAACTTGTACATAAAAATATATAGAAACTTATAAAGATAATTGACAATAAAAATAATGCACAGTGCAACTGGGACATACATATGAAAAAGCCGCAAACCGAACTTCACATAACAATATCTTCTCCATATGAACTCAAAATCACCAAACTCACTTCCATTGTATTTAAACTAAATTATCTATCTAATGAAGGTGTTTCATTAAAAATAGAGTTAAGATGCAAAAGCCGGCTTTCTGGGGTACCATTATACTGTGTATCTGTATATATATTCATATATTTTATTCTTTATATTTTTACTCGTATATTTTAGATAATTGTATATATTATTTGAAATATGATAAAAATAAAAACACAAAATGAAACCATTAAAATCACAGAAATAAATAATACATTAAAATATATAGGAGGTGTACTATACCTATAATGTATATACATACAATTATTTATGTATATAAATAAAATTATAAAAACAAAATAAAAATAAAATAAAAATATGTAAATTTGTATTTAATTATATTAGAAATATATAAAAACATGTAAATATAATAATAAGTATTGAAAACACAAAATAAAAATAAAATACGTAGAATATATGTATTTATATTTATGTATATACATGCAAAAATCAACACTAACAAATAAAGTTATAAGAAGAAATAAAAATCACCATAAAATAGTTGAAAAATAAGAAACATTTTTCACATTGTAGGTTTTATCTAATAAAATCATTTACTATTTCATTTTCTATTTTCTTTCAATTTTATTTCTGTTTTGTCTTTACTCGGCTGATGTAGACCAATGACAACCCAGCTTTTGTTGACCGCTTGATCAACTGTCCTGCTTTCACTTCTGACCCTGTCAGAAGTCACGGGAGGCCATCTTCTCCAAAATACCACTCTTCCTCTATGACTCCTCAGACCTCGAGACCATCACCTTCCTGCAGCCACCTCAACCTTCTTCCACGCCCATCCTTTAGCCTTCACCAACCCTTCTCCTCCTTCACGCAATCATCCTCCCAAAGTCTCCATTCGCCTGTGTATAAATAAAACCCAATTCCTCCTTTTTTGATTTTGATCCCTTTACACCCTCAGTAACTCCAAACCTAATAGAGCTTGAGCTCCCTAGTGACGGTAGGAGGTTCGCCAAGGTGCCGGCGAGGAGAAAGAGTTGCCAGAGACGTGATCCGACCATCACCGAGAGTAGCTCTAGCGAGGTTCCCCAACCTCCAGGTAACTCCTGTTGAGGCCTAGATTTTAGGTTAAGTAGGGCGAAAGAGATGGCGACGGTGCAAGGACAAGGTGGAGGGGGCGACAACATCGGGTAGAGAGGGGGAGGATGGCGGTGTGGGTGGTGGGGAAGGGGGTGGGGGAAGGAGATTGCGACGACGCGAGGGTGAGGTGTAGGGGGCGGCGATGCTGGGTAGGAAGGGGAAGGGAGAAGGGAAAAGGGGGAGATGATGGGGCGATGGTGGGTAATGGTGATTAAGCGATCGATGTTGTGGGAGCGGGATTCAGTGGGGTTGGAGCTTCCAGAATTGCCTGGACAGTAGTCGTGCGGATAGTTTTGGGGACGGAAGGCACCTGCGAGGTGGCTGGGGGGTTCACCAATGGTGGGGGGTTGGCGTAGGGGACCCGCATCGGTGATGTTGATTTCGCCGACGTAGGTCGGCCGGAATCTTGCTGGCATGGAAGGTCATAACAAACCTTTGTGAAGGAAATGCCTGAAAAGAAGGATATATCACCATATCGATACCGATATCGGTCTCATCTCGATATCGATATATCGGCGATATATCATCGATATATCGCGATATTTCCTTCCATGCTTGCTGGACAACAAGCAGAACGTCGTCGACACCCCTTTTCTCTTGTTTTTCTTCATCGTAAACCTGGACAACAGCTTCGATAGCGGGAGGTTTTGATCTGGCGACGCTCAAGATCTGAAAATTAGCAACCAAATCCCATAGATTTTATTGAAATTCGAGCAATATGGACATCAAGTCTTTGTTGTAGGCTTCGTCGGCTCGCCGTTTACGTTCCGATGAACGATAGCCTTTCATTGCATGCCTGTGCGAACATCTATATAAATTGTTGGATCGTGAGGCCGATCTCTAGACCATGCTCTGATACCAATTGATGCAAACGACAAAATTGTAATGGTAAAAAAAAACTAATTTTGATGGTGGAAATTTGGTGGAAGAAGAAATTAGAGTAGGAAGAAGTGAAGGCTCGCTGGATGCGAAGGATTTGGAGAAAGAAGCACGTAAATCGCATAGAGGGAGAAGTGAGAAGAGGAGAGATAAATGAGATAATTATCAAATTTTGTAAACTCCGAAGACTACCATTCCCTTTATATAGGAGGGGAGGGATTACAAAAGTAGAAACAGAATCAAATTCAAATCTAACTTATCCGAATTGATTCTAACCGACTAACTTCCTTATATAATCGACTAATTAATTAAATCAAGATCACGTGTGATCTCTTTATTTAAAATAAAATTGCAATGGACTAAATAAAATGACTCAACCCAAATTTAATTAACAAAAGAAAAAATAAAGCCCTATTAAGTTAGCTTGTATTTTCATTCCTCAGTGTAATCTTGCATTTAATTTTAGTTTTTTCCTTTTCGTTTAGCGTAAAATTATAAATCGTAGTTTGCCTGAGCTGAGATCTAGCGACCTATTCTGCCATGCTTCTGACCCTAGTCTTCCGTCCCACCTAACACCCCCTATACCTTTTCGTCGCTTCTCCACCCATTCCCTGCGCCAGATCATCTTGATTTCACGAAAATCAGTGAATTCGATGTCCTCTTTCCACCGTCGTCAGAGATCACCACGCCACCCTCATCCCCGTGCTTTCAGCTCCAGTTTTCGGGATGAGGAGCATCACCCTCGTGTCCTTAACCATTTTATGCTAGAGAAAAGACTTGGGAATCCACCTGGAGCTTGAATCGAAGGAAATCGTGATTCCCAGGTCACTTGAACTGAATTGACCTCCAAAACTCTTCACAACGAGGTCTGGAATCCATTGAAGTCTCCATCTGATATGGAGCGACCCCAGGAAGGAGGAGGAGCGATCATCGTAGCCGGAGACGGTCGGAGGACTGAGGATTCAACGGATAAAGATTCGAGAAGAACTTGTTCTTCCTTGTTCTTTTGCCCATCTCCATCACCGTCCGATTAAGGTTATGACCCAGATCTAATCTGGGCCATTCATTTGAGGCAAAGCATCATTCCCTACTGGTCACACGATCGTGAGTGGGTGCTACGCGACACACCCTCAGCCATGGATCAAACCTCACGCACCCCTCACGCGAGCCTCCTTGGTATATTGCGCTGCTACCCTCCACATATTTTGTGTTTCAATTTAGTCGTGCAAATATTATTTCCAATGTAAAAGAATTAGGTTATTTTGTGAAAAAGGATCCCATACTTTATTGTAATTGAATTTTTGTTCTTCCGCCTCACGTGTAGTCATGGAAGGCCATATTGGTATCGATATCGATATCCGTATTGTGTCGATATGATATATCGTCAATATAATCATGCCATATCGTCGATATCGAACCGATTTCATGAAGAAAATGGCCTTCCAAGGTCAAATATCGGCCATATCGGTGATATATCGGTCACCTGTCGGTACCGATATATTGTCGATATATCGCGATATGGCCTTCCATGCGTGTAGCTACACACGAGGCACTGTAAATTTTGCATGCATACCCTTGTACTTTTGGGACATGCTATTAAATGAATTAAAACTTTTTTAAAAATTGCATTTAGGTCACCATAACATTTTATTCTCTTTTATTTTGTACGTATTAAATATTTTTATTACTCTAAAAATTATAGGAAAATATCACTGATGCTTGATATCATGCTTCATCACGCTTATTTTTTATTTGGCATTTTAGCTAATTTTCATTTTTATTAGAAGTATGAAAAACATGCATTTTCGTTCTTTCTAAATATTAAAACACATAAAGGAAAAGCTTTTCCGAAAATTCCAAAAAACTATATTGCACATTTCACTATTATCTACCATATATCCAAAAATCACTAAAAAATATAAAATATAAAACCTAAAAATCATAAAATCCTAAAAATCTTATAACAATTAGTAAAATTTATCTTAAAAATTGAAAAATACTTCTTTCGCTCTATGAATTTTATATATTATATATACTATATTTAAAAATAAATCTGAGTAAATTTTAAACATATTTATATTTATTAAACTAAAAACAATCTTAGATATTTATTCTGTGTACCATTTTGTATCTTTTGGAACATCAAAAACCTAATAAAATTAGTAAAAATTCTTAAAAATCACTAAAAATAGAGAAAAATATGAAAATCACAAGCATTTTATTTTCTATTTTTAAGTATATTTTTACTTAATTAAAAATATAATAACCTATTTTATATACATACTATATATTACTTATAATATCTATAATACCCATATTATTATATATATATATATCTTATTTTAAAAATAAAAAAGAATTAAAAATTTGTAAAATTACAGTAAAAGACAAAATTTAAGAATAAAAATAAAATAAAATAAAATATGAAACAATAAAAAATCCATAAAAAAATAAATATAATTAAAAATTCACATATAAATAAGCAAGGTTGCAGAAGTCGGCATCCGGTACTCGGTCAGCCGGTCTAGACTAATCACATTTAGTCGGGCATTAGTCGGTTTTGAATTTTTCTTATTTTTAATATTAAAATCTATATTTAACACATATACTCTCATATATATATATATATTTAGCAATTTTAATATTCTTAAGAGCTTAAAAAATTATAGTATGAAGAAAAAATCACAAGAAAAAATCACAAGAAAAAATCACAAGAAAAATTTTTAATATACTCACATATACGCACTCGATGGAAGAAAAAATGAAGCAAGTTAAGAACAAACAAAATCACAAGTTGAAGTTACTAATCAACAAGCAAAATCACAAGTTGGAGTTACAAATCAACTAACACAAAGCTAATCAACAACCACAAAAGGTAAATAACCTAAGTTATCTAACCATCATGCAAATTAACAAGAAATATGTAAGTTAATGAACATTTAGGGCGTAATAACCACAATTCTAACCTCATATATGTTAACCAACATGCAAATCAACAAGAATGTCTAAGTTTTTACTCCTAAAATAACCTAACAAGCACACCAACATGCAAATCAACAAGAAATATCTAAGTTAAGCAACATTTGGAGAATAATAAAGACAAAGGTAATCTTAACCAACATGCCTTTATCATGAAAAATTAAGTTTTTACTCCTAAAATAACCTAACAAACTAATCAACATACAAATTAGTAGAGAAAGTCTATGCAATAACATCTAAGATCAAGCATTAAAGTATTAAAACAAGCAAGAAAATTTTTTTAAAAAACCTAACCAAGTCGTTAGAGGCCGAAGAACACAGAGGAGGGGACGATAGTGGACCGATACCAAAAGGAGTCGTCGTCTGGATGCCGGCGACACAGAGGAGGCGGTGACACGGCGGAGGCAGCGGTAGAGCGGGTTTGAGGGGGCGGCGACACCGCATGGGGCTGGCGTGCGTAGGGGGGTCGGTGGGAGGGGTTCTAATGTCCAAATCACTATTGGGTTACTGTTAAACAGTAACCTCTAAATCCAGTAAACATGCTACTGGATATTTCCCTATGCAAAAGTCGGCCGACTGGGACGATCACTCGCCCTTTTAATCGGGTCAGATCGACTATAGGTCGACTTGGCCTAGTCGAGTCGGGTACCTCTCGATTCGACTAGTCGGGCCAACTAGTATGCCTAGTCGGTCGACTTTTGCAACAATGAAAATATGAAAAAGCAAGAAAAAATACAAAATAATAATTATTAATTAGAAATAATTTTTTTAATAATTATAACCTACACTCGTTTGCTCCCTGTGTTCGACCTCTACACATACTTGCACCTATACACATCTTATGCGGAGTTATAATAAATTGGACTCTCATTTGCACTTTGATTTATTTATCTATCTTATATTGTGAGATTCAATTGTTGATTGGGAGACACTTGGTCACACAACGATTACTAATTGTGTTTGATTAGCTGTCCAGTGCAAAAACCTTTCTATCATCTGGATAGTCATAATAGTAAGTGCGCCTTTAGCAAGGACAAAAAGTAATGGTACTAAAGGACATCCGTGTTAGACCCCTCTTCAGGGTTGGAAGAAACCACCCATAGGATGTTCATTTATAAGGTTCGAGAAAGAGGACACAGTATGATAGTAATGCGTCGCTTCATCCAAGTAGTCCTTACATATGTGACACCCCACTTCATAAGGGCAGACACAGAAAATGCTACTCGACACAGTGATACGCCTGGGAAAAATCGACCTTCCACAGTAAGCCCTTAACCCCTTTATTTTGGCAATCACCCACCATCTCAGAAGCCAACACAATGCTGTCTATTATCAGACAATCAGGAATAAATGCACCGGCCAATCAAATCCTCCAGAACCAGGTGAAGGCTGTTAGTCAGCACTTCGGTGATAATCAAATAGATCTATTGGATAATGCAGTGGGGGTGGAAATCATCAATCCTCTTAGAATCCTCCTTGGGAAAGAGGAAAAGAAGCGCTTTGTTGATCCTGTGAAAACCATGGTTGGACATAGGAAACTCCCTCATCACTTAGAGTAGATCAACATGCGGCAAGGTCCCAAACTCCTTGAAGAACACCAAGGAAACCGTCAGGTCTTGGCACCCCGTCTGCATTCAGCTGCCAGATAGCCGTACGGATTTCATATGCTTGAAAGTCCTGCGTAAGCTCGACTTGCTGGCTGGAAGAAATAGTAGATGCCACCTTCCTAACTAGCGCTCCTTTCTGTTCTACGACCGACAAGTCGGAAGTATTCCACTGCAGCTCTGCTCACATTTGGTTGCCTTCCGCCTGCTCCATGCATTTAAAATAGCCTGAATGAAGTTGCAACGACGTCTTCCATTGGCCACAACATGAAAGAATTTCATATTGGCATCACCTCCTTTGATCCACTGTTGACTGGTTCTCTGATACCACTCTACCACATGTTTCTTGTCCTCATCGTGCAAGGTATGCTGATTTGCCTCCCTTTCCTCTAATCTAAATGGAGAAAGCTCGCGAGAGCCCTCCACCCGACCCAATTGTTCAACTGCTTCCGGGGTTACATTATGATGGGCACCATGACTCTTTCTATCATCTTCTTGTAACAAAAAAAACTTCCTTTACATGGCCTCTAACTTTTAGAAAAGTCTGACTATGGCCGTGCTCTTTTGACAGAAGAAGATCATAACTCTACGATCTGGTCTTGAAACCCCCCTCAAGAAGTCATGAATTCTCAAATATGAAAAAAGAGCATGGGAGGATGGCCTCCCTGATGACCACATGGTGGGGGCGTGATCTGATTTGGAACGAGGGAGAGAGGAAATACAAGCCAGAAGAAAAGGTTACTGGAGCTCCACAGAACTAAGAAACGACCACTCTATATCTCGATCGTGAACTACGCCAGGTAAAATGGCAATTCAAGGCTTCCAACACCGCGAGCTGTAGGTCATCAATAGTCTCCACAAATCAGACGAACCTTGACCTTCTCCCTCGTGCAAGTATGGTCAGTCACTAGAGAGCAATGCGACATTGAAGTCGACCCAGAGGCGTCAACGCATAGTATTGGGACCATAGACACATGAGAAAACATTGCACAAACCACTTCTCTCGTTCCTTGGCAGCATAGATATCACGTGACTACCCAGGAGCTCAGACTCCCACTCAAATAGGTTTTCATTCCAAGCCACGAGCAAACCTCTTGCACTACTAGCAGTTGCCACAACCCTGTACTTTGAGAGTTAATTACCCTTATTGAGGACCAAAACTGCTTCGTCCAAGATCGAATCTGTCTCATGAGGAAAGATGAGGTCTCCATGCTTGGATGTTCCTCCCTTCTCTGCATCACCCAGACCCCTGACATTCTAGAAGACCTTCCTTAGGAGATGATTGCCCCTGTGGATTGGATCACTATCGTGTTTTTGGCAACATCTTCGAACAACAAATCACTGGAAATAGGGGTACATACTACCAATTCTAGATGGGGTTGTCCACTATGCTTTGCCTTAGGGGACGGAATTCTGAGATGTTTATGGATATAACTCCTCACCCCAACCAAATCTTCAATTACAAGCGGTGGTTTTGGGTGACTAGGAACCCCATTTTTCTTCTTCAGGCATTTTGGGCCCTCGTAAATGTCGACATAAGGGACCGTGAGGGATCAACCCGAATGTCGACATAAGGGACCGTGAGGGATCAACCCGGTCACAACAATTCCAACTAAGAAAGATGCTCGCAATTTTGTCTCCCCAACAAGATAGGCGCAAGATCCGCCGATATCAGGGGGTTTAATGGTGACATATTGCGTGGCGCCTTATAGGAAGAGGACCACCTGCACTCAAAATTTGGAGGCATGAAGAACATGAGTAGCTTCCCGATAACCACATGGAGGAGCTCTAACACATTGAGCTCAATGGGGAAACACGATTGGGGAGATCTTCAGCTTGAAAGACACCACTCCTGATTTTGAATTTGTCCTTAGACGATCTAGTAACCACTTGCGGTAGTCAGACAGGAAGGAAACCACACGTACCTCAATTATTGGGGCCCGAGTCAACTTCTTTACATCCATCACGAGGTCCAGCTCATACACCTCCTCAGTTAAAGTATCAATAGTTGCATCACATTGTGGATCATGTATAGTCAGCGATGGGGTGGGCATAACACCTTCACCAACAGATCGAAAGTGGTTCGTCCCCCTACTATAGAGCACTCCAACTTTGCTAACAAAGTGACGTGACTCGGGAGCACTAGAACCATGGCGTTGACATATGTCCCGGGAACACAACTATAAAAAAAAATTGCATAACTTCCCCCCACTTCCTTGAGAGCCCTCTTCAAAGAGGGGATGTCTTTGGAAAGTCAGAGAAATGGTGGGCAATAGAGTGCTCGCCATCCGAGAATCGCAATCTCCATCCCATAAGGTCCCCTAGCTTGGGATCATCCAGTAAAGCAGAAAGTTATAGGTTGCATATGATAGACCCGTCACACATAATTCATTCCACTTGAGAATAGCAAATCCCAACGAACTGGTTACCCAAAAGCTCATTTGTCGCCCTCGTTGCAGCATTGAAATCAAGGCAATTTGATCAGAACACCCCATCAAGATCTCGGAGTAATGGTCGGGGTTTGGATTAAAGGGAGATCTTGCGACATCCACGAAAGGCCGCATCATTGGTCTATCAGCCACCTCCATTTGTATAAGTGGTACCTTCAACACAACCTCCCATTCCTGCAGCGCAACCACTTCCTATCTTACAGCCACCTCCGATTCCTATACCACAGCCTTGGGGCCCATCATTATTCGTTTGCTTGCCTCTACCTCGAGTTGGTGAATCCATTAATGGTAGCCCTATGGTGGTCGGAGGCACTGCAAGAGAAGCATCTTCTGATATCGACGCACCGCCCTGTGGTCCGAAGCACCACATCTGAAGCAAAGCAGCCGCCTAGCTGACCTTGACTGACGGTGAGAGACGTACTCCTAACCTCCATTTGACTCTCTTTCTCTCTTTACGGTGGCCCTTTATCCTTTATGGAGTTTGGCAGACCCGACGACGCCCTCGAGAGGCGGATGTACGATCTCCGAGCGCCATCTCGCTTGCCATCTCGTCGCGTAAGACACATGCCTCTCCATTTTCCACTGCCACAACCATTACTACCATCATACCTAGTGGGAGAGATAAATATCTGATTAGTTTTTACCAAATTATTTTTCTCATCCTTGTTGAATTTCTCATAATTATGATACAACATTTGAGATATTCATATCTGATTACCTTGTTCACATTTCTGCGATTAAGTAGCGAGTTGTTTAAATCAGAGTGCTGTTATATGCAAATCTATAAACCTTTTTAAATATGGGTTTTCCCAGTCTACGTGAGACATGGATAGGCCCACTGGGCTCCTATACCATTCTTTGTTTTCCCCGGCTCTTGCCACTAATCCATTGCAAAGAAGGCCATGTCACTCCAAGTTCATCATTCACAAACGGACATGTTACCCTTAGGCATTGCCCATGTTCTGCCAACCTTTTTGGGTACGTTACCCTTGGCACTGCCACCTGCCTATATCCACATCCATGGATATCCATCCAATTTCCATCATCACTCTCTCTTTATCTCTCACTCCCCACCAAACCATATCTTTCCCTCTCCCGGAGGTGAGAGTGAACTGCATGCTGAAGTAGGGATGGTGCTGTCAAGGAGATTGTTGGAGGAGAGGTTGGGGCAGATGAGGTTGGTGAGGGTGGAGAGAGATATAAGGAGGGAGCCGATGGAGGGTCTAGACACATCTTCCTCCTTCGCCCGCTTCCCTTCTATCTTCCATGCCTTCCATCTCCGATGGATACGCCACTTGATATAGGAGCTTCCTCCATTCACCTTTTTCACTATGCCTAATATCAAGATTGATGGTTTAGACCTCGAACCATCTTTTGCTTGCAAGAATGCAGCAACTCCGACGTCAGTTGTGCATCGATTGGAGGAGGGAAGTAGATCGATCTTCAACCCGTGTACTGATGTATAACACAGACTATCCTTTCTTTTGACACATGGTAGCCTCTTTCCCCCCTTTCCCACACTCCCTCTCTCCTCAACACGGGGGCGGTGCGGTCCCCGTGTTGAGGAGGGGGAAGAGGGTGCGTGAGAGGTGGAGAGATGACTTTCTTAGCTTGAGAGGCCTATCTGCAATGGCCTTAGGATTGCTAGTCCGGAATTACCTGCCACTTTCCGGTCTATCTTAACCCCTTTCTCTCCTAGCCATATGATCCTTTTCCTTCGAGTCGGGTCGCCGGAATGGCCTGTGTGCCTTCATTGTCGGTGCCTAATCGCGCTAATTTCCTATGCTCTTAGCCTTCCTAGCCTTTTAGAACATATATTTCAAGTCTAATCGCTCTCTTTCCCCTCTTGAAAAACTCTCTTTTCACGATGATTTCACAAAAAGTCTTTTCTCTGCGGGCTTCTTTTCCTGAACTCTCGAGGGACTGCTCTTTGGCTCTTCCCTTGCTTTCATCATGGAAGGGATGACCTATCTAATAGAATAAGGGCATATCGGAGAACAAGAACCTTTCTCTTGGGAAGAAGAAAAGAGAGATGGTTCAAAGCAACTCTATTTTACCTACTCATAATTTGGTCCGGCCTCCGAATTAGACATGGGCTCTGGGAAAAGGGGATGAGATTGAGCCCACAAAGAGGGTTCAAACCATACACAAGAGGGGGGAAAGCACACATTGGCATCCCTAGGAAGTCATGGGATCACTAAAACCTAATCTTCTTCGGGAGGAACCTCAAAGAGAAAAAGAGAATGGATTTGACCGATAGTCACTTCCGGAACCTCTGTCTTATAGTCCCTTAGCCGATGATTCAAGGAACTATTTAACATCCTTCACTTCTAGAGATAAAGGTAGAAATTCGCTTACATTTTTTATATGTTATATGCAACATTTGTATTTACCTCTTTATCTTATTGCTTATAATTTTTATTTTAGGTTAATCATCTTTCGTAGCATAAGATGTAGCACAATTTACATCATTTGAAAAATTGGATTTTAAAAGCTTTTATCACTTGTGCCCTTCTTAATTTTGCAATATTAGTTATGCTCCTTTATTTTTTGTAATATCATTTATGCCCCTATATTCTTACAAAATTCACTGTTCTGCCCTTTTGTACTATCATTTATGCCCCTACTTTACATTACTGGAAGTGCAGTACTATGAATTTCGGAAGAAGGTAGGGGCACAAATGATATTCCACAAAAGAGAGGGGCATAACTTATATTGCAGAAGTTAAGAAGGTGCAAGTCATAAAAACCCTTTTTTAAATTAACGAATCTAAGAAATCACGTTGTTACTTATGTTTCCTAGGCTTTAGGAACTGAGTGAGCCTTCCGTATTTTGCAATATGTTCGTCACATGAAATGACATTCTTTTTGTTACCAGGTGTTGTACTTCGATTCTGATTTGGGAGGCGAACCTATGAACTTCCGAGATGTCTTTCTTCATAGCCAAGCCCTTGAAGGATTGACATTGTCAATGGTGAAATCTCTTACCCTTGGGAGCTTTTTTTGGCCTTGAGTGTAGTGATTAGGCTTTATAGTTATGTACGTGATTTGAAAGTAGGATATCTTTAATGTAGCATATAAGATCTAGTTTATACTTATCAAATTTTTTTGGTTACCATGAAGTCAGATGTCTATTCTAAACGCCAGTTATACTAAGAATTCCACTTATTCCAAACAATAGTTTACCATCGCTGTAGAATTTTTAAACGTATATTGCTTAGATTCTAGTCTATTGCAGTCACTATTGCTTGAAACTATAATAACTGATCTGTATGTGCATCACGATGTGGTTAACTGTTCTTTGGACAGTTCTCCTTTATTTTTTACTTTGGGGGTATATGGGATGTGTGTTTGTGCATACTTCGGCACTGGCTATTTGCTTGCAGTGTCACTATTATAATTTTGCATTTCCATGAACCTATCTATATATAGTTAAATTTCTTGTTCGACATTTTATTTCACATTTTAGTTATGAAATGCAGCGTCTGATTATGCTTGCTGCTATAAGTTAACCGCATTCTTTCCCATAATGATCAGATTCTTGACCCACCGAATGATGATGAAGTTTCTCTCCTTCTGGAACTTTTTGGGTAAGCGTACTTCAAAAGGATTTTGTGGTTCTATTTAATTTTTAATTTTTATTTTTTTAAATTTTATTTATAATAAGATTATTTTTATAAATATTTAAGAACTGTATAATCGAAATGAAGTTCTTGTTGATTGTCAAAGTCACTGATATGACCATTCTAGCATTTTCTATCGACTTGCACTGCTTGTGGTGCCAATTCTGCCTTTTTTGCCATCACACTGCTATCTTTGCCGAACTTGATCTAGAAGCAGGAAGATGGGGCTAAATTAATCTGATGAGATAGAGTTGAGAACTCTGAAGGGATCATTCAAGCAAGTATTCTAAAAATTTCGGGATACACCTGAGTATAGCTTACAGTTGAAATTTATGTCTGTCTCTCTTAATGAGCTCTTAGCAGAACAGCTCACACCCTCTTTCAGAACAATGAGATTTAAGAGTTCAAACTCTCGCCAGCAACAATGGTGCACAACTTACCGGATTTTTAAAACCTTCGTACAAGCGCACAACTTACCGAATTGAGGGAGAAAAGGCGTGACATCGAGGATATGACCACTCGTATGCTTTTATATATTCACATTATAACAAATAGATACAAGGAACAAAAGATCCGAAGGATTTTTGCATGCTCTAATTCATTTTCCATGTACATTCTCTCTTCCTGGAATATGGACCCAGTCCGTGCTAGCTACATAAACCATACAATAACCGCTACCCAAGTCTTTGTGGGGCTACTCCCATGTGACATGTCCCAACCCGGCCAAAGACTCCTAAAACCTATCCCAGTCTCACTGTTGACACCGAGTCAACATGCAATGCTGCCCACCTCCCTTGTGATAGAGCAACCAAAGAAGAGATGCTCAACATCCTCGTCTGTTGACATATAATGCTAACATGTGCTAGTTCCGAAGAAAACTAGCCAATCCCTTCTCTGCAACCGTTTGAAAATCCGAACCCATAGTGAGACCTACCCCATATTTCCTTGAATTGATACGAGGAAATCCCTATTATATCAAATAGAAAGCCTTGTATGGATTCCACATGAAGCATCCACCAACCCAGTCACAATGGTCATACTCATAGTGTCAGAAAGGCCCCCGCAAGCCGACAGGTCCTCTAGAATATTTTTTTAGAAAAAAAGGGGGTAACACGCTGTGGTGCCCGCCCCAAAATTATATTAGAAAATTGAAAAAAAGGAAAAATAACGGGACAACCGGTCACACCAGAAGCTAGTCATCCGCAAAACCCGCTGATTGAATACAAGCATTCTCCCTATAGAACCTTTGACCGGAGAATAACAATGCATTCCTAGCCAACCATATAGACAACAGTAAAGATACAGGACGAAGAAGCTCCCTACGCTTTCGCTGTCTAGCTCCCCGCATCGCACCCCAAAATGCGTCGAAAGATGTCGGACTGACCCATCCAAGTCCGAGGTCTTCCCACAACCCAACAATGCAAGAGCCGGCAAAGAAAAGATGGTCCACAGATTCGATACCGCTCTCGCACAAAAGGCATCGGTCAGAAGTCGAACCGAAGAATCTGGTGCAGCGATCCTGTGTCATCAAGCACTTGCGTCTGAAAAGCCAAAGGAAGAAACCAATCCTCTCCGGTAACCAAAGACCCCAAACAATGCTGCAATCCCCAATAAGATCATCAGTACGCGCAGGAGGCGGCCTGCGAATCGCCCCGTAAGCCCTTCTGACAGAGAAAGAAGATCCCCTCCACACCAAGTGATCCTTGCCCCCCACAAGGCTCTCACAGTCAACCAGGGAGTCGCACAGAAGAAGGAAGTCCTCCAGCCGCTGGTCAGAGAAGTTTGCACAAAAGAGCGGCATCCAGTTATCGTCACACCAGCAACTAGCAACCTTGGCGTCCCTGTCAGCTGCCAAGGCGAAGAGACGAGGGAACCGGGCAGCGATCAACCCCTCACCCGTCTAGTTCTCCATCCAGAAAGCGAAAGATTGCCCGTTCCCCAATACCGGTCTAAAAAACTCATGAAAACGAGGTAACACAGACATAATTCCCTTCTAGAAAGGGGACGGCATAACTCCAACAGCATCCCCATCCGACGATGTTCTTGAAAGACCATAAATGCGTCTTACCAGATCACAACAAAGATCATTGCCGCTCCCCTACAACCTGGACACCCATTTTAACAACAAGACTTCATTTATTGCATCAATGCGTTGAACCCTAAGATCTCCGTCCGCCTTAGGCAGGGTGACAGTATCCCATTCAACCAGGTGCATTCCACCAGCATCTTGACCGATCTTGCTCCATAGAAATCTCCTCATCAGGCTTTCAAGATGCTTGCGAATCCCGCAAGGCAGGAGGCGCATAGACATGAAGAAAATTGGTATAGCAGCAAGAACCGCCTTCACAAGAACCAAACGACCCCCCTTGGAAAGAATGGAAAGAACCAACTTGACTCTGCCGGTAGTCAGCGTCAGACCCATATAACATATAGGCAACATCCCACACGTTGTACTCAGTTTGGCGCCACACACGGCCTCCTCCTCAGTAAGAGCAAAAGGCACCACGGTAGACTTGCCTCGATTGTGCAGGAGGCCCGACAACTCGCCAAAAAGCTCCAGAACTACTGCCATACCGCTCGCTTCCTCCCTGCCTCCCTCAATAAAGAAAATAGTGTCATTTGCATACTGAAGGAGAGGAATAAGTAGCCCATCTCTAGAGAAACCCGACGTGATCCCACATCTCTGAACCTGGTCGACCATGCAAGCGAGCACACCAACGACGATAATGAATAGAAGAGGAGCTAAGGGGCAGCCCTGTCTGACCCCCCGCTGTGGCTGAAAGAAACCGCCCCCTCTGGCCGACCATTAATGAGAACCGCCATCTACATCGTCGTAACACAATGCTTCATCCAAGATACCCAAGAGTCTGGGAACCCCCACCTATGCAAAACCTCCCATAAAAAACGCCAGTCAAGCGTATCATACGCCTTTGCAAAATCCACCTTCCAAAGCATCGCCTTCACACCACGCCTTTTCCAATCAACAATGATCTCCGAAGCCATAACCAAACTATCTCCAATTTGCCTTCCGGGTACAAAAGCCGATTGAAAAGGGGAGATAATGTGTTCCAGAACTCTGCTCAAACAGACAACGAAGACCTTAGCCACGATCAGATATAACCCATTGAAAAGCACAATTGGTCTGAAATCCTCAACGCGCTCGACATCAACATCTTTAGGAAGGAGAAAAATAAATGCCTTATTAACTTTGTTAAAGCTAACGTTACGCTGACAAACCTCCTGAACCACCTCCAGCACCTCCAAGGCGAGCAGGTCCCAGAAGTCCCTATAAAGGGAGATCGGGAAGCCGTCAGTGCCAGGGGCCCCATCCGCGTTTAGGGACCAAACAACAACCTTCACCTCCTCCAAGGTGACCGCCTGAAGTAAGCTCGAACAATGGTCCATCGAAATCTGCTTTGCGCCTGCCCTAACCATCTCCAACGCCGAACGTGGTCTCTTGACGAGAAAGCATGGAAGTGGTCCGCAATTGCCCTTCCCACCTTACTATCTTCATCAACCCGGACCCCATCAATAACCACCGAATGGATGTAATTGCGACGACGCCTCCCGTTAGCAACCCTGTGGAAGAAAGAAGTGTTTGCATCTCCCTCCTTGAGCCATCTGTGCCTAGATCTCTGCTTCCACTCCGCCAGACATTTCCTATCTTCCAACGCAACTTTTCTAAGCGCCTCCGCTCTCCTAGCGAGCTCGTCCGAACTAAGAGGACCGGAGTCCTCCAACCGATCGAGGAAAGAAAGATCATCCTCAGCCACAACCCTAACCGCACGACGGGCCTCCCGCGACTCCCTCTTAAACACACAAATTCTACCACGTAGAGAAGCGAGCTTTTGAACAAATCTCGATGCAGCATAATCCGAAACCACCGTAGAGGACCAATGGGACGAAACCAGATCACAAAAGAGTCCTCCAAGAGCCACGCCTTTTCGTATCTGAAGAACCCCCTACGGGCAACTGCTCCCCAGAATCCCAGAGCAAGGGTGAATGATCCGATCGAGTCCGAATTCTACTCGCAACAAAGGATAAAGGGAATAACTCCATGAGCTCAGAGGATGCCAAAAAACGATCAAGGGTGATCGAGAGCCAGAATTTCGCCAGGTGTACTTCACATCCGCAACATCCACCACTTCAAGTTCTAAACTGTCCACCACTTCCACAAAATTCGCCGATCCCGGATCCTGACCACCACATAGACCCGGCCGATCCGAAGATAACAAAGTAACATTGAAGTCGCTCCCAACCAACCAAGCGGTCTCGAGGAAAGAAGATCTAATCGCACGCAGATCCACCCAGAGCTGCGGTCGCGAAGCCGGCTGGCACGACCCATAGATGCAAGAAACCGCGATAATCGAACCAGTAGCGAGGCTCTCCAAGAGCACAATGAGAACATGAGTGCCCCTCATCTCTGACTGAAGCCGAAAGGCATGATCTTTCCACGCAACAAACAAGCCACCCACGGACCCAACCGCGTTAATCGTACAGAACCCATTCAGGGATCCAGCGTCCAAAGAGCACTAGACCTCGCCCGGACATGAGTCAAGCTTGGTCTCCTGAAGCAGCACGATGTCCCAGCCCCATTCAATGAATCTAGTTCCCAAAATCCTCCTCTTCTCCGAGTTACCCATACCTCTTACATTCCACGATAATATCTTCATTTGGTACCATTGGATTTGTCCCATAGGCGGATAACTCCTGCCATCACAGCCATCTGAGCCATACGCTCCGACACTGGTTGGGGGGCATCCCTCGGCCTCCGCGAGCGATGGCGCCTCTTGTATCTTTTGCCAATCCTCCAGTTGCCAGCAACCCACAGGTGCTAGAGCCGAGCTCGACCCCTCCGCTGATCCTAATGGAGAGTTGGACCCCGCAGCTGGCAGGACCAGCACCTGCTCCTGGGAGCACAGATCCACAACACCGACAACCGGTAGTTCGACAGAAGAGCAGGCAAGAATCTCTCCACGACTCACCCGCAGACAGAGAGGTTCCGCCCTCGGAGCTCCCCCGAGTGGAGCCGCGAGCGAAGAGGGACGAAAACGGATCCCTTGGCATAATGGGACCCGAAAACGAAAGACGGGCCGCAATCGGATCCATTGACCCATCACCGCTCAGAAAGTCGCCCGCCCGCGAAAGAAGCACGCGAGACCCCAGATCCGGGGAGAGAGAAAGGTCAATATCCAGTTGCGCCTTCCAGGGAAGCCCAAGCGGCAAGGCACCCGGACGCGGAACCTTTTTCTCCCAAGCTACGCAATCAGACGAGACACGAGTCTCAAAGCAATCCACCTCAAAAGGCCCAAACTGGAGAGTTGGAGGAGCCAACTCAAGGCCCCCTCAGAAAACGGAACGACGCATGCCGCCCAGGAGCTGAAAGGCCGAGCGTTACCCGCACATCCATCGACAGCGGAAGCGTCGCGACCGCCCCGCCCCCCGGATGTGGCAGCGACAAAGGATCAAGGAAAGAAACTTGTCGCTGAAAGTAGAGCCATCCGATGGCCAGCTCCGTCGGGGAAGAAGGACAACAACCAACAGGACAGTTAACAACACTAGAGTAACCTCAGGGTCCGACCCTGGCAGTGTGCCATCAGCCAAAATCTGCATCACCGATCCCAGCTTTTTAAGAGGCGGGCCCAAAGAGGAGACCTTGCGCGATAAGAAAGGCACCCCATGCACCTCCGCCACCTTCCTTGACGGACGATCCACGATCCCATCTGCAAAACGCGGAGGTCGCCACAGTACGCCCCCCGCCCCACTCGTCGCAAGTAGATGCCCCAGTTGAGGCTTCGTAAGGCCCCTAACACAGCACCTACTCTCCCCCAAAACCACCACGTCGCTGTCGAACGCATCACTAAATTCCAACGAGAGGGCTTCCCGCACCCCCAGCACCGACATGGTGTCCTCCAGCCAGGAGCCAATGAGGAGGCCACTGGCAGGTTGGGACGCCGCTTCAACCACCGAAGCAAAAGATCGAAAACCCCTACCCGTGTTTGGCCAAGGGTTTGGACTCTCGCCCAGCTTCGAACCACCCGACACCTTCTTCCCCGCCACATCAGCAGGGCGCCGCGAGAACGAACAAGAGATGCGCCGATGCCATACCTGCCCGCACAAGAAGCATCTAGGAGGAGACACACACTCCACCGCCAGATGCCCCGCATGCCCGCATCTGAAACACTTCTGTCCACGCTTCTTATGGGAAACAACCTCCCATACATCGCGGGCCTCCTGAGACTCCTTAGAGCAGCCACGGTCAGCAGCAACACCGGGAAACTGCGGATTGGAAATCCTTCTCCATTCCGCCTCCCCGGCCAGAATCTCCCACTTAAGCCGCTCCCACCCTCTCCTTTTCATCCCCCTCTCCTTTTCAATTAAGTTGTTAATGAATGGAATCTATATAAAATGTTGATTCACCAAATCGGTACGAAAGAGAGGAAGTTAAATAACGTCCTCCCTACTTACCCTCACCACATAACTAATGTTGGATGCCAAAGCGAAAAGACGAGGGAAGCGAGCCCCAAGCATCTCCTGTCCGTCCAATCATCAATCTAAAAACAGAATCGAGATCCATCACGTAGAGCATGCTTTATAAGTGGAACCGCATGGGGGAGAATCGAGCAAATACCCTTCAGAAGTTGGAAGGCATGTACACAGCAACAACCTGCACATAGGGATCCATAAAACTCCATAGATTGAGCGTATCATCCTGCAAAACGAATCAGACCCTCTACCCCAGATGCAAGTCATCCACTTTGTCAATAATGCACCAATTATTGCCTCCAAGCTCGAGATCCCTAGGCCGTCATCTTCCTCCCTAAACTTCCACCCCACCAAGGACATCCCACACTGGAATGCAGCAGCAACTGCTGCCTGGAACAACAACAGCAACAAGGAGCAGTAGCTGCAGTCCTTTGAGGCTTTTGAGCAGCAGCTCACCTCCAGCTGCTGTGCAGCAAGGAGGTGGAGGGCTTAAGATCCTTGGTTTGGAGCTTGAAGAGGTGTTTGGTCTTTCTTGGTGAAGGGATTTGGAAAGTTTGGGGAAATATATTGGAGGAAAGAAAGGGGAACTTGGGCTGATATTAATAAGGCGGGAAAGATCTCCTTTCTTGACATGTGTAGTGCTTTTGAGAACCACTTCGATGGGGAAAAGGTTATTCTGTACTGTACAACTTTTGGAAAAATAAAATTTTTAAAATTTAATTAATTTATTTTTATTGAATATACCAAAGCTACCCGCATTCACGCCTCGGGTCTTGGATTTCGATGCGCAATAGCTCGATTCGATCGTCTCTGAATGACTATCAATATTAGTATAATATTCATAAACTTTGGATAGAGTTTGAATCCTCGAACTTTTTGAGATACGATTTTGTTTTGCGGTCAAATTTTGTGATTTAAAAATATCAAACGATCTCCGATTGACGAATTGTCGATTCTGTTGGTCTTAACTCGTCGAATTGGATTTTATTGCGATCTCGATTTGTTTCGCGGTTTCCGATTTCTTGATGCAGCTTTTCTGTGGCAAGTATTACGATGCAATCGATTTTTGGTCGATTGCGATCGAACGACTTTTGATTAACGATCTATTGATCGATTTAAGTTATTTAATGCTAATTGATAACTTTATTGAATTATACAGAGCTTAATCGGGTCGGGTTCGGGTTTAATCAGACCCGAAGTTACAATATGCACTCTCTTCTTTCAAAAAAAAAAGATTATGCACCTTCTAGCAGTACGGATACCTCAGTCAACCATGCTTGGGTGGTGGGGACTTGGGCTCCATTGTTTCATGCCGACTTCACTGAACCAAGATTGCTCGACTTCCTTGGCATGATTAGCAATTTGGAAGAGTTTGAGGGTCCCTTCGTTGGGAGGGATTACTGGGTGTGGCCTGACTGTTCTTTTACGGTAATAAAGGCATACCGGCCCTTGTCTTGGTTACACCTCCCAGCACAGGAGGACCTCATCCGTGATTGTAGGATTATTTGGAAGAGCAAGTTGTCGCAACACATTAAATAATTCCTTTGGATCTTCATACATGACCGCTTGCTCACTAAGGCAAGGAGGAGCAGGCTTCTAGAAAACAGAGACGTGTACTGCCCAAGATGTAATGAAGACATCGAGGATACAGATCATATCGTCTTTAAATGTAGGTCATCCAAAATGGTTCGGAAAGGTACATGCATGACATTGCTAAAGGTTGAGGATGTGAATACCATTTGGCACTTAATCGGGGATGTTTGTGGCAATTCACAAGAGGATAGCTCCTTTTCGTCCATGCTACTGCGGGCCATTTGGCGTGCTCGAAACGACTTGGTGTTCTGCAGTCAGTCTTTCTATACAGGGCCGCGCATTTGGGCCTGGACAGCTGTGTATTTTTTTAAGATAATGTAGCCTTTGTGGTGGGCCCCACGCTGGGGTACAGCCTCTTTTTCATTAAAAAAAAGACAGTCAACGAGGTTGATGTGCTGACTTGTCAAAACTTGCCTTAACTTATATAGTTGGTTGCAGCCAGATGTATTTTGGTTGATTTACACGTTACTATTTTCTTATTTGTTTTTGCATTGTTTGGGGTCATCTGTTAATTTGTTTTGGTGGTTGAATATGCTCTTAAATAGTTTTTTACCTCCATCAACAACTAATTGCACAGACCCGCTTAAATGGTCTGGTGGTAGTGCAGTGTGCCTACCACTAGGGTTCAAATCCATCCTTGTGGGGGTTGCGTTATGTAGTCGACAGTCAGTGTAAAAAACAGTCGAATCTTTCAACATGGATTTGAGTAAGAATCCATGTAGCCGACCCTACTTATAGTGGGAGAAGGCTTCGGGGAAGGCTTCGCCATTTTTTATCAACAAATAATTGCACGCTATATTTTCTGTCCCATAAATAATTTGCCCTGGAAGAAATCTCTCGTATCAATTATGTGTTTAGACGCGACAACCTCAAAATGAACGTGCAGATATTGGAAACTTGGAAATATTGAATGCTCCCTCTGCCATATTGAATGGAAGGATTATTTACCATTTTAAGTATTATTAGAAATATCTAATCTTGGCAGTTCACCCTTAGCTCTTGAAATGGTCTGTAGCACCAGGGTGAAATCCCTACTTCATCTATCTCGTGTTGCTGAAGCTTTGTTCATCTATATATTATTGTATCAAATTTTATCCGATCTCTCATTTTACCACAGCTCCTTTTACGCTTATATTACTAGAAATGGCATCTTTATTATATTTTGTCTAAGGAGTTTTTGGGTGCTTATTATGCTGGGTGAGTCACAAGAAAATTCATTTCATTGGTGCCATTTTCTTTGTGGTGGTAATTATGCAGTGATGCATTTTTTGTATCTTTTCCTGCTAAGATGGAAAAAGGCTTGCTTTTTCTTGCTTTATGTTGGATAAATTCGGATGCTTGATGGTGTGAAATTTGTAAAATACTTTTTCTTCTTTGCAGTATATGTCTAACTGGGGGTAAGGAAGTCCATAATGCTGTCTTGAGTAGTATACAGGACCTGGCAAATGCTTTCTCTAGCTATGAAGATGAAGTGTTGGTAGAGCTTTTCATTCATTAAATTTTAGCTGTTGCCACTGGTAGGCTAGATTAGTGTTCCTTTTTTTCTTTGTTATAAAGGTGCACGCAAGTTTTTGCATACTAGTTGTTTACACTAATGGGACATTTCATGCAAACAATAACATAAAGGTGATACATATGTTGTCCCCATTTCTCGATGCATTTAAATCCAGTAAAATTTTAAGTTTATATGATTTACACAGATCATTTATTAACTTTTTTGGATTGCTAGTCATGTTTGATGGCGTTAACCTCTTGTTTACATCCGAGGGGTTTACATCCAAGGATTTGTTTTTTTAACAATCCACTGATCACATAATGATCAAGTGCCTACTTATTTCACATGCTATAAAAAATGGCAGTGTTTTTCTATGTGATTTACATTGAGGTGCAACAGACGCTTCTATTAGTGAAAACCTCTATCAAAAAGTTCATCTACAGACATCTATATTAAATGTGCATGCATCCCATCGTAGAAAAATTGTTTCCACCAAATTTAGAATAAAAGACCATGGTTTTCCTACATCAAATGGGTCATACTTTGAACGAGTACTAGAATTTATGATAAATTGTTTTTTTGGGTCTCACCATGCAATTGATCTCAGAAAGAGGTTTCTATTTTCGAGAATTAAGGCTCTCGACATCATGCAGAGCGTGGAGTGGAAGGTCTGGTGAGGGGGGCGACAGAGAGGACGACTCTTCGGAGGGCGAGGCGAGCTGGGAGGGGGAAGGGGCATCCCCCTGCGTGAGTGGAGGCCCATCTCGGGTCGAGAAAGCCGCGTGGTTTCTTCGTCGACATGCTTCAAGTGTGGAGACGTGGGTCATCTTACGACCGGGTGCAGAAATGCAGCTATTTGTTTCAATTGTGGTGGCGTCGGCCATTGCCGCTGGAGCTGCTCGCAACGGGCGGATGCAGGGAATCGTTCAATTGTTATAAGGAAGTAGATGGCGGTGGTTGTGAGATAGGCCGCTCCTCTCCTTAGACCGGGAAGGTCGTTGGATGCGTATTGGTTGGAACTTGCTCCTCGCCTTCGGACTACCTGCAGATGGCTATGGATGACATTGCGAAGAAGATAGGTTTGTCCTTTGGTGGGGATGTGGTGCTCCTGGATCCCTCGATGGTTTATGCTCGCGGTGTTTGGCGACGGAGGCCTCGTTGCTCATGCCATGTCTTGGGGATGGGGGCTCGACAGAGGTTCTTTAGCGGAAGCCCTCCCTGCGTGATGGGACATCACAAACTGTGATCTTCATGGTCTTGCGGATGAGGGGTATGCCGCTCAGATGTGGGAAAAGTTATCACCATCTTGACAGACGGCTTATCGAAGGGGACCTCGCTGGATGTGCTGGTGAAGGTGGCAGCCAGACGATCATGAGTACCCTCGGAGCTCGTTATGAGGGTGGGCAGGGCGTCATTCCCGGTGGTAGTTTCGTAGGCTTCGACCGCCGTGACGAGCAATGGGTCAGAGGGGGGAGGCGATGCGACGGGGCAGGTATCGGGGAGTGCATGCATCGCAACGGTTGGGAACCATGAGGGGCGTGCCTATTCCAGGTTGCAGGGCGCGGTTCAATATGGAGATCTTTCGAAGCAGGAGTGTTGGAGTGGCACTTCGACTTTCACGGGCACATTTATCTCGAGCGTGTCGGGCGACGTCTGCTTGGATTCGAGCATCATCTACTCGGATTCGGGCGTCGACTGCTACCTGTTAGGTCGGAGCCCATGGTCCTGGCGGACATTTGGACATACTGGATCCATGAAGGGTTCAACTCAGCTCTTGGCCGATCCGTTGTCTCCCTCTCTGACTAAATGTGACACGGATCTTGTTATGGACCCTATCCTCTCGGGAGGTGACTCCTCGTGCCTATGGGACTCGCTTCCCTCTCCTGCTCCTGCTGTCTCTGGAGCGGGCGTGTGGCTATGGCCTCCCAGGCTTTGGTGGAGTCTCTGGCGGTGGAAGGCCCCGAACCCAGAGACCTTTTCGTGGGGCAGTTTCAACTGACGTGGTGTTTTGGGTGACATTCCAGATGGACAACGAGGGAACGAAGATGACAACTTTGGATGGATATTTTGAAAGCTCTTAAGGAGGAGGACGAGGCTATAGTTGAAGAAGACGATCTCTGGGGAGCCAAAGGCATGGTTCTTGTGAACCATCGCTTGGTTGAGAGGGTGGGAGACTCCAAGTTTGAGGCAGATCAACCATTGGCGAATTCAATTGGGGTCATCCCCCTGCGTGCCTCGCCCCTCTCCCTATGAAGATTCTGACTTGGAACATTCGCGGACTTGGGAGCCTGGAGAAGAAGGCGGCGATCTGTAAATTGTATTTTGACATCATGGCAGACATTATGCTCATTCAGGAGACGAAGTTATCCACGGAACATGACATCACGTGGGCTGAGCTCGATGGCTCGAACTTTTTCGATTTCCGTACCTGGCCCTCCATTGGGGCATCGGGTGGCTTGTTCTTGGGCTGGAAAAGTGACGCATTTGAAATTATTAGAGATGCTACTTGCGAACGAAGATTTGTCTCTGTGATGCACAAAAGGAGATCTGATAACGTGACATTTATTGTTACCAATGATTATGGGTCGTGTAACGGAGAGGGATTGGCTAATTTATGTGAGGACTTGAGGAAGATCCGTGATGCGTTCCCTAATGCATGCTGGATACTTGGGGGAGATCTAAATACCATCTTGTTCCCCAATGACCGCTCTAGGAGGAGGGGCGGAACTGACTCTGGATCAAGATTGCTGGCCGATTTTCTGGAAGATTGCGATCTGGATGTGATTGATGCTGACGGATGTAGATACACTTGGAGGAACACTAGGTCCCGATCGCGCACATTGATAGATTTTTGGTTTCTACGGAGGTGCTACAACGATTTCTGAGGGCTCATGCATGGGCCCTGCCACGTGCATACTCTGACCATACGACGCTTCTTTGGTCTTTCGGTGAGGGGGGGGGGCTTTAGGAACTTTTTCAGATTTGAGCGTGCTTGGCTCTTGGAGGAGGGGTTCAGAGATATGGTTACATCTTTCTGGAGAGGGTTGCAACTGACCGGGTCGACGACGACCCACTTTGCTACCAAGCTTTCCTTATTACGACATCACCTCACGCAGTTCGGTAGGCAAAATCGAGAGTCTAGGATGACAGCTAGGAAGTCGACCCAAGATGAGGTGGTCCGCTTGGACCAGTTGGAGGACACGCGTGAGCTTTCAATGGAGGAGGCAGGGCATAGGGTCAAGTGTCTGCTTGACATTCATGTTGAAGACAGGAGCAGGAGGCAGAATGGAGACAACACACAAGACAAAAATGGCTTAGGGAGGGTGACGAGAACACGAGGTACTTCCATGCGACGACGAGTAACAGAAGAAGACGTAACTTCCTTCACCAGCTGTGCATTGATGGAGTGGACATCAGAGGCGATATTGATTTGGAAAGGACCCTCAAGAATTGGTGTGCTGGTCGCAGCAGAAGTGTCACCGGGAGTGGATGGGGATGGAGAGGGAAAGGGGTTCGTAGCATCTATGACAACCAATCCGAGGCACTTGTGGCCCTATTTTTTGAGGAGGAGGTTAAGCGAGCGACCTTTGAGCTGAATGCTGATGGCACTTCTAGTCCGGATGGTTTCCCAATAGCATTTTACAGAGAGTTCTGGGACTTGCTTAAGGAGGAGGTTTTGGAAGTTCTGCAGAAATTCAGAGAAGGGAACCAAGGCTTTGAAAGGTTGAACAAGGCCCTCATTTTTCTACTGCCAAATAGGGACAACCTGACACGAGTTGAGGGTCTAAGACCTATTGCGCCCTCGAATGGTATATACCTTATTGTTGCGAAGGTTTTGACAAATAGGTTGCAAGGGATTCTAGATGGCATCATCTCTCTGGAGCAATCAACTTTTATTCCTGGAAGGCTTATGGTAGACAGTTGGGTTCTAGCTTATGAAATTATTCACGATTGGCATCGAAATCAGGAAAAAGGCATAATTTGGAAGGTGGACTTCTCCAAGGCCTACGACTATGTGGATTGGTGCTTCGTTTGGGCTTCGCTCGAGAAGAGAGGATTTCCGAGTCTCTGGGTCGCATGGATGAAGAGGTGTATTACTATGACATCCTACACTGTCTTGGTGAATGGTCGCCCTGAGGGTGGCTTCTTCCAACCACATAGCGTGACGTCAGGCATGGCTGTCCCTTGACCCCTCTGCTCTTTGTTTTTGCAGTTGATGCCTTAGCGATCATGATGAGATTGGCTGTCGAGGAGGGTCTCTGTACTGGATTCCGAAACGAGGCATAAATATACCGATCATCCAATACGCTGATGATACAGTGATTTCTTTTAGGCCGATGTGCAACAGACTAGGCGGGCATCGCAAATCTTAGAGATTTTTGGCAACATATTAGGGCTTCGTATTAATAGAGATAAGTCCTCTTTCAGGACGATTGGGGTAGGGCATGAGGAGACTCATGGGTTTGGTGATGCATTGGGATGTAGGAGGAGGGAGTTGCCAATCACATACCTTTGTTTGCCTTTGGTGGTAGGTCATCTTCGGAAGTCGGATTGGAACCTGATACTTGAGAGATTGGAAAGTAAACTGGCTGGATGGAAGCCTAAACTTATCTCCAAGGGCGACAAGGTGATTTTACTCAAGCATGCCCTCTTGGCGATACCCATTTTTTTCTGCTCGACTAGGAAGCTCCCTGTTGGTGTTTGTGGGTGGATGGAGCGCCTTATGCAGAGCATTCTTTTGTCACGGTAAACTGGGTCATAGAGGGCTGCATCTTCTGGGTTGGGAAATTGTGATTCACAGGAAGAAGGATGGTGGACTTGGCATTCTTAGACTTCAACAGATGAATAAAGCTCTGATCACCAAATGGGCTGTGAGGTTGTGGGGGGCGGAGGAGGACTTGGTGACTACACTGCTACGGAAGATTTACCATATTAAGGGGAAGTTGGAGCTACAGGTTATTCGTTTTCCCTCTTCCTTGTGGCTGGGGCTAAGAGATGCCATGCCGAACCTGAAGGAGATGTTCCATCCTGTACTTGGCAATGGTAAAACTTTTAAATTCTGGATGGATGACTGGACTTGCCTCGAGGCGTTGAGAATCCGCTTTCCACGACTATTTCCACTATCTACAAACAAAACGGGTGTAGTGGCGGATTTTTTCTCGAATGGTGTGTGGAGCCCCGGTTTCTCGGCGTCTCTATCTGAACAACGGTTCTAGGACTATTTGCACTTGCGTGCAAGTTTGGAGGATATGGACGCCTCAATTACGGGCCGTGACTATTTTACATGGACAAGCGGTAAGTTCACGGTAAGAAGGCTTACAATCTCCTCGCGCATGGAATTTTTGAAAACCAGACGGAACATGATCGGGACTTCACATTTTTTTTGGAAATCAAAGATCTAACAAAAAATCAAAAATTTCCTTTGGCTTACAAGGCATGGACATATTATGACAAAGAAAAGACGTACCTACATTCTCAATATGGATGATATCTTATGCTCGAGATGCAATGAAGAAGAGGACTTGGAACATCTTTTCTTTGGGTGCAGGACTTCGGCTCAAATATGGGAGGAGGCTGGAATTCGATGGTTTAATGTGGAGTCAAATTCCTAAGTAGTACCTGGGATTAACTTAAATCCCCAGGTACTACGAAATGTTTTTTTTACTCAAAAACAACAGAGGTGTCGCATGTTGAACATGCGACACACCTGAAGTTTTTTTTACCTCAGAAACTACATATATGTCGCATGTTGGACATGCGTTATATGACAAAACTCATGTCGCATGTTCGACATGCGACATATGAGAAAAATCCTGGAAAATGACTGGCCGTGCATATCGGCTTTGACATTCCAGGAAATTTCTCACATGTCACATGTTGGACATGCGACATATGAGAAAAACCCTGGAAAATGCATGGCCAGGTCTGGGACATATGTTTCCAGGCAATTTCTCAAATTTTCTAAAATGTCCTCGTAAATACCAAACACAGCCATTCGGTCTCTGCGTACAAAAAACCGACCATATGAAGCTGGTGGATTCTTTGACAATGAAGTCATAATGTGACAGAATGTGGTACTTCTTCACAGCATAAACCAAATCTTCCCTACATTTGAACGTTCTACCCTTGCGGAATTCGTCAGCGACACCATCAAGTCTAGACTTCCGTCAAATGTCGTCTTCATATGTTGAACGAGTATTTGATCCTCTAACACCAAAAAAGGGTATACGGGGTGTAATAGTATGCGTGCTTTGTTCATCAGCTGGGATCTCCTCGTCTACCGCATCATCGTCGACATCTTCGCTACCTTCTTCCAGGTCATCATCGGTCCCCCAAGGGATGAAATCATCCAAAGCATGGTTAACCTCTCGCAGCAACGAGTCACTCATGCCCAAATCATGATCCATGCATGGTTGCGTTACAGGCGCATCAGTGTCAAAGCAGGGCTCCATGCTTGGGTCATTTATTGGTTGAGTGCTGCGGACAACTGCTGGTTGTGTGCTCGGGACTACAGACGGTCCCTTGTTAGTCACAACATTGGGCACAACATTGGGGACTTCGCTCACAGATACATCTTCCACAATAATGTCAGTAGGCATCGATCTCCCAATGGTCCGAGCATACACAAGAACTGCCTGCACATCATCATCATCGATAATAGATGAAAATGATGGTTCCTCCCCTGGGCCTTGAGGGATGCGATTTTATAATCGGATTTTTTGACTATCGGCATCCAGGTTGAACTTACGGTAAACCAAGTTCAACATCTCATCGAACGTCATATTAGGCGTTAGCACAAACCCCCTTACGGTGGTCGACGATCCGCACATGAGTGTACCCCTCAAATGACACATACAATACAAGGGCTCCATTCTGACCTAATACGAGACACAACGCACAAGTACACTTAATATATTCATGAAATGAAGAATAATATGCATATGATACAAACAATCATCTAAAGAAAATTTTTTACCAAGTCTATGTGTTCGCAACAACGGCTTAGCCCTAGTGGGAGGCGGTGGCGGCTAGGACGGTGCCAAGCACTGGAACTACGGAAAAGGAGTGTTCCGCGGGGTTAGGAGTGAGCAAAATGGACGTTTTTGAGAGAGGAAGAGATCAAAATACGCGGGTGGCGCGATGGAGGGTCGACGGCGACAGGGATTCGGCTGCTGGAACGAGCGGGGAAATGGCAAGGCCGATGTGCGCGTCCCTTATTTAGCCCCTATGTCGCATATTCAATCTGCGTTATCTACATCGCGTACTGAACATGCGACATATATGTAGTTTCCGAGTAAAAAAAAACTTAAGGGGTGTCGCATGTTCAACATACGACACCTCTGTAGTTTTCAAGTAAAAAAAAGATTTTGTAGTATTTGGGGATTTAAGTTAATCACAGGTACTACTTAGGAATTTGACTCGTTTAATGTGAACAACGCAGAGGACTTTTGGACATCTATTGGAGTGGTTGGTGGCAATTCTCAGGAGGATGTCTCCACGGCGTACTTGCTCCTTTGGTCAATATGGTGTGCACGGAACGAAAACATCTTCAGAGGGCAACACTTCTATCCTGAGAATGTATTGAGTCATTTTACAAGATTGCTAACAAACAGATCTTAAAAGGCTCAGGTGTTTGCGTCATTTGTTTTTTCAATCTTGGTACATTGTAACGTCTATCTCGTGCTTTAATGAAAGCTTGAGGTGAGCTCCAACTTGGGGACTCACCCTTTACATTCTAAAAAAAAAGAGGTTTCTATTTTCTATATTTCTTACATTCTGTAAAATCTGTAGAACCAAGGGGATATACATGAGGGCAGTGGGGATGGGGGAATGGTGTGATTCAGATGTAGCTGTCATGATTCAGTCCTCTGTTTGGGTGCTGGAAGGTCTGTCATTGGGTCTTGTATAATTTTCATGTCATGCAAGTGCATGTTTTGGGGTATGCTTAAGAGGGTGCCCAGTGGATGACATTGTGGCATCAATGGTGGGTATTGTAGAGGGGTTGGCTGGAGGCCAGGCCTTGTAGTAGTTTCTTGGTGACATGCTTGGCGGGGAAGTTCATGATGATCTAACCACTGCTGTTGGAGGTTGGAGAGGTGTTGGGTGAATGCTTAAATGTGAATGGACGTTGACTGACGTGTCCCTGATTTCCCAGATCAACTTGCTTTTGAGGTTGTACTTGGCGGACTTTGTTGCTGGCTGTCCTTCTGCTGCCGGGAAGAGCTGCATGCAGTGGCCATATGTGTGCTCTCTTTTCATTGTACAGTCCGTGATATGACCACACCTTCCATGATAAATCAGTCAACTGTTTGAGGGAATGGTGACATCTGACAGGTGTCAGAATGAGGAGGGCACATCATGTCAACTTGCTGCTAATGGTGGCATCTTTGATGTTCTGACCAACAATGACAATGGGGGTGGGGGGGGGGGATGTTGTAGATTGCTTCAGGTTTTGGAGGGCTCTTGCCAAGATCATTTGCATCTTGGATTAATGTCTGATGTCATCATCAATCTCTTTAATGCTCTAGACCTAGGTTGCAAAAATCGGTAGTCAGTACTCGATCAGTTGGGTCACTGACTAAGGAATAATCGGCAGTCAAGCGACTAATCGGATTTAGTCGGAATTTATATCGGTTTGAATTTTTTTAAATATTTTAAATATATAAATCTTTTTTATATGTATATATGCTTATATATTTACATAGATTTGTTCATTTTTATACTATTATAATGAAAGAAAATAAGTAATTGAATTTTCATAAAATATTAAGCGCATTAGAATAAATTTGCTTTTAAAAAAAGTAAGAAATAAAAAAAAACATGACATCTCCAAGCAAAAATCAATTGAATAGTCCATCTAGTCGGAATTAGTCAATATTCGGTCGGCCACCCCATTGACTAGACTAGTCGGACCAGTCATGGGACTTTTACAACAATGACCTAGACTGTGCTTACGGTCCCGCTATTAGTTTAAAGCTACCACCTGGTGGTGGTTTCAACAATGGCAAGATATGCTTTTTCGAGGCCATGTAGGAGCTTGAGTATAGGAAGTTATGGCTTTAGGTTCGTGCTGCATTGTATCTTTAATGTATGATGTCACCACTCACCATCTCTAGATGACATCCTTTATGCATCGAATAAAGAAAGAGCTATATTGTTTAGATACAAATTTTAACATGAAGGGACATGTATCATGCCAAAATTTTGATCTAAAATCCTTAACTTGCTAATTTCTTCCATTGGTTTCATGTTCAGATAGAGATTATCCATTCTTGTTATCCTTTTAGAGACCGCTGGCAGTGCTGCATGTCATGAGTCTTTTTATTAAACATAAAGCTGCACTACCCAGAGGATAACAAGTTATACTAATTGGTGTTATTTGTTGTTTTAATGGGTTCATTTGTTCACGTGGTTGGTTAGCATTTATTCTATTAGTTTTTCTGCTCAACTTTAATCAACCTATAGTTTTCTTGAGCATTGGGCTTTGTATCCAGGTTAAGCGTGATGAACTGCTACAATTTGCTCAAGGCGCCATTACAGGGCTTAAAATAAATGACAATGTGTCAAGGTTGTTCACGATTCTTGCAGCATCTTAACATGGTGATTTATATATGGCATCTATAATTTTATACAAGCTGTTGTTAGAAGGTTCTTATCTCTCTGCAATAACTAGCTTTAATCTGATTTTCTTGTAATACGTGGATGGTTAGTTCCTGACTTATTATACTTTTTGATTCTTAGAAAAGGTTCAAAAGTGAGTTTGCTAATGATGAAGATTACAATCATAATGCATTTATTGGAATTTAAAAAAGCACTTCCTACTTATCCTTTAACAAGGTGAATATTTGCGACTTTTGAGAGGATATTGCTTATGTCTCTTTTTGTCTTCCTGTTGGCAATGACTTTTTCTTTGTGTTCATCGTTATTGCATTTACAACCTCTTTATATCTCAGTCAACTGGATGTATTTCGTTCTAAATTTTCTAATTGAAATGCTCCCTTAAAACATGTTAAGTAATATTTTTTTGTTTTGTCCTGTCTTTTGGCACAAGTACTTAACATACGTCATTATCTTAAACATTGTTTTTTAATGAAGGAATTTTGAGCATGATCTTGCGTATGTAACTAGTTCTGGGTATTACTGGTCATAGATTCGGACCAGGACAAGGAATCCATTCAACCATGCCTCCTAATGTGAAAATATGCTGTGTTTTGGTGGTATTTAACCGTGTTTCACACACCAAATTAATGTATGAAAGTCACACTTGTGCTGTAAAAGCTCAACCTTATAAGCACTCAAAACATGCAACTGAAATGACTTAACATTTTCCCAATCACATTAATACTTGCCGGGGCCTTGCATATTTGGAGCTTCATGCACTGGATAGCCCTTGTCAGTGTGGTTTCTGTTCATTATTTATTTTGCTAAAAGACTCACTTTGGGTAATGGTTTGATTTTTTTTGGCCACTTTGGTCAATAAATGATTTCCTGGTGAATGTTGTTAAATGGCTCGTGCCCTTGTCTTATTTGTTACACTTGTCAATTTATCTGGATCCAAATATTGTTGCTGAAGTTGACCGAAGCCATTACCTATTTTGTAATTAATATTGTTATCTGCTTTGTAATGGATTTGGGTATGCTGTTTTCAGAATGGACACGGAAAGCTGTGTTCTACAGCAAACGGTTGATGGACTAGGATCCCCACAAATGTCTTCTGATGCGAATCATGGAAGCATGTCTGAGAAGTCTATTCTTGCAACTGTTGAGGTAAACTTCTTGTTGTGACATATGCCTCTTAGTTCTTGACTATTTGGTTTGGCATTGAAATGATGCATTTGCTTCTGTTGAATCTTTATATAAGCTGACCATGACAAAAGAAACTACTATCTTGATGACTTAGTGGACATGGAATCTAGTTAACAGTTTTTCTTTTTATGTAGTCATGTGTTCACGTTCTTCCTGAATCTTTTGTTTATTCCAATAAGAAACTCGTATTGCTACCATGAACCTGGAATGGATTTGCATGATAGATGATTGAAGTTAATTTTATTATGCGGAAATTTACCATATGTATTTATTCATAACAAAGGTAAATGTAACATCCGTATCAGATGAAAACCAGAATCCCGACTCGATTAGGGTCCATATAATTCAATAAAGTTAGTAATCAACTTCAAACGACCTAAATCGATCTATTGATCACGAATCAAAGGTCGTTCGGTCGCAATCGACCAAAAGTCAGTCGCATCGTAATGCGTATCCGGAAAAGCCATGACGCAAATTTGGAAATCGCAAAACAAAACCGAGACCGTTATGAGATCCGATTCGACCAAACTAGACCAACGGAATCGACCATTCGTCAATCGGAGATTGTATGGTATTTTTAATTCACACAATTTAACCCCAAATCGAAACCGTATCTCGAGAATTTCGGGAGTTTAAAATCCAATTAGAAGTATATCAATATTATACTCATTTTGATCGTCATTCGGAGACGATTAATTCAAGATATTGCATGTCGAAATCCGACGCTCGATGCACGAGTATGGTCGACTTTTAAGTTTTTCACAAAGTATATATATAAAAAAGTATACAATAATAATACTAAATACTTTGTGACTTGTGAGGTCATGGGTGAGGTCATCATTGGTGATGTCATTGGTGACATCATTGATGAGGTTAATTTTTTTTTAAAAAGTGAATGAGAAGCTTCTTGGAAGTTTCCCCATTCCATGTCCTCTCTCATCTTTCCTACTTACTACAAAGCCAACGTACATAGTCCTTTCCCTCTCCTCTTTATTTCCTCCATTCTCCCCCAAATTCCCCCCATTTTCTTCCTTCCATTTCTCCCTTCTGAAGTCCTCTACGAAAGTTACTGTCCAACAACTTGGAAAAACTCCTGGAGCAGTCCAAGAGTCTTAGGATCCTGCATGCGGCATCCTCTCCAAGCTTTGGAGGAATATGTATACTCTCCTCTCCCTCCCTCTTTGCTGCTATGCATGATTAATCATGCCCCATCTTGCTATTATACCTCATTTTATATGATCTATCTCTATTCTTGGGCAGCTATATATGTATATAATATATTTACCCATTTTGTGCTTTCTGCATCTTTTTCTGCTGAAAAGAGGGTGTCTTCTAGCTCTGGAAATTTGGGATTGGTTTGTGGAAATTCAATAATTTGATCACTGTCTGTTTTATAAAAAATTTTATAAAGTCTGAATCCGTAACGAGTGTGTCCCCCTTTTTTGGAGCCTCAAAAAAAAAAAGTTCTGAATCCGTAAACTGTTATGCTA
This sequence comes from Ottelia alismoides, assembly GCA_037367405.1. Classification (NCBI taxonomy): domain Eukaryota; kingdom Viridiplantae; phylum Streptophyta; class Magnoliopsida; order Alismatales; family Hydrocharitaceae; genus Ottelia; species Ottelia alismoides. The sequence goes on along the minus strand of JAZKJV010000737.1, from coordinate 534,994 downwards.
CTGTCTTAAAATATTCAAAATGCGTAATTTTTACGGACTTTCCCTAGAACACCTTTCCCCTTCTGAAGAAAAAATGATGGATAGAATGGGCATCATGCAACTTACCTATACATGTAAAATCTTAGGTTATAAATTATCATGCCATCCAATTGGGGTGGAATCTTAAAAAGGACTCCTCTTTTCCTGACTGTTCAATTTACATGGACCATTTCCGAGGATAATCACCGATGACTCTTCATCAAGCTACTGCCTAGTTCATCACCAATTTACCATTCAATTGGGTGTATTCATCTGCACATATATGTTAATGTTATTTATGAACTTAAGAACATATCTCAACCTTTATATAATTCATCTATTTTTTTACCATTTCCATGCCTTCTAAAGATTTTCCGATATTTTTTTACCATTTCCATGCCTTCTAAAGATTTTCCGATAAGCTCATCTCTTGAAATACGAAACAACTAACTCATAATGAGAAAAAGCACTACGTCTAGCTTGTAATGAGAGAATGCACCATGTGATTAATAGCCATTAAAACTCCCTAGCATCTACCATCTTCTTCCTCCCTGGATTTTTAGCCACTTTTGCTTGATTTGGTAGGATTGGTTGTCGGTCTCCATGAGAAAATGAGATTGTTGTTCTCTGTATATGTTGGTAAATTGCATCATCTTAATATCAAAATTTTAGATGCTGTTAGGACAATATATAATTAGTTATTTATGTTATATCACAGAATGAATGGGCCGGTATTGATCTTGATGGTTTAAATTGATACGTGAGAGTTCTGGGATTTCATTCTAGTTACCTTCTTTTCCATTTTTGAGGGGTATGGATTTAACATTTCGAACTGAAGGAGGGGATAATGCAACAGTAACATATTGCTGATAAAGTTTGACCGAATTCTGGAATTGTTACAACCATTTTCATTAGTAAGGTTGAGATTTATGACTAGAGTTGTAAGTTAACTACATAAGAGATTTAGAAAGAAAGGTGAAATCATATACATGCCTATGATAGTGAATTATCGATGGCTGTTATATGTACCGGTCTTGATGACCCTTACATCTGACCGTGCGAGGGCGCGGTGACCTTCAACTGGACGTGAGATAGGAAGCCCAATTAGGGCAGCGACCACCAAGTGCACGGGTATAGGATCCCTGCCCTTTCACGGTTTTTACGCGAGCTCGCGGTGTTTTTACGCCTCGTTGGGATCTCGACTTTTGACCAGTCTGTTGACCCTCTGTTTTAGGATACCCATTGGGGGATCCTCGGTTTTTAGTTTTTCGTACGAGCTCGTTTGCCCGTTACCGGTCGGGCCCGTCTAGAGTAACTTTTCCGGAGAGTCTCTCTCACCCGACCCTGAGGCGTAGTTGGAATTAGACCTTTCCCTCTATTGGACCGCACTTCCAATAAGAGGGCGAGACAGAAGAGTCTCCTTAGGAGACTACTTCACCGCTTGAGTTTCGGTTACTTTCCGCCAACAGGCTTAGCGATGTTACATCCGAATCAACCGTGTCTACATATAAATCATCTAGGGTTACATCTGAGTCAGTTACAATCGAGGTTTGGTGGAGTTTCAATCAAGTTGCTTGGGTTATAATGAATATGGGTTAAGACTTAAGAGATGAAATCAATGATAAGTTGAGTTGGTTAGAAGTGACTATAATTAAATTGAATCGAAATCCCTATAAGCTAGTCGACGTGTTGGTAACTTAGTTAGGATGCATTATACAACACCGCATGCTTACGAAGGCACCCCAACCCTAAGGCATTATTCACGTCTTAGAGTAATAGTGTGCGGTTATAAAAAGACCAAGACCACAGACTATCCACTAGACTTAAAAAGATAGATAGAATTGCAAATCCGATTAATATATTATTAAAAGTAAAATAAAGTATCACCTCACTAACTTTTTATTAAAATCCCATGACCTGACCACAATGATAAATAAACAACATATATTTACTGGTCTCAAGTACTATAGGAAAATGTTATAGATGAGAAATATTGGGATATTGAGTAATCAGGAGGGAAACACATGCAGAACAATTTGAAAACCTTTTCTACGCAGGTAGTGGTAGATTTTAAATTCATAAATGCCATTCTACTAGCTTTCTTTTGAAAATATTAAATGCATGCTTATTATAATAATATGACATATGGGTGTACCAGCGCTCGCTGTCGCCTCTTCTTCCTTACATGTTTTGGCATGTAAGGAGCCTGCAACACAGTAGCAGGTTGATGACTCCTGGAGATCGTGTATATTCTAGACGATACAGTTTCTTTTGTCTCGAATTTTTGTTCCGTTAAGATGTAAATGTTTATTTTCTTCTTCAGTCAGATTTTGGGATATATGCATAAATGTCAACTCTCATGTAAATGTTGTATATAATTATGAAAATTAATGAAAAGGAATGTTGGTGGCACTTATTGGTGTTTTGTTCTATGTTGGTATATTATTACTTGAATGTGAATGTCATATGCAAAAGCAAAACGCGAAAAATTTTCTCTGATTTTTCATTAACTTAGTGCGATCGCTTGTGAGTGTAATAGTACGAATGCGGCGTAAACAGGTGCCCGGATTCTAAGGCGTAATAGTAAAGGTTGGGTCTAGGCATGGTGTGGGGGTGGAGGGTGTCTAGACTTTATATTAATTTGAAGGGGCAGACACCGTAGCGTGTTACCCCTTCTTTTGGCTTCAAAAAAAAAACTTGGGTCCAGGCATGGAGTGTTACAAATGATACATGAGACATTGAGGTATTGTCTCAAGGATATCCTTAATAGGACCTGTTGAATGATGTATTTATCTGTCTATTTTATGTATTTTCTTTTCTTATTTTTTCAAGTATGTAAATTTTCCAATAGACTTTCTCTCTATATAGGAGAACCTTAGGGCCTCATAAATAATCAATTCAATATTCTCTATCGACATGGTATTAGAGCGACTATCTTAGTCCGGATTCTCTTACCCCTCAACCTAGCCCCAATCACCGCCCACCACATCTCATTGCAACCGTCGGTTCCAGGGGACCTCACTGCTGCCTTCCTTATAGGCTCCCTTCCTCTCGCCACAACATCAGCCATCGTCGCCAGCGAGGTCCCTTCTCGCTTCTAGGGTCGCTTCTCTCGGCCTGGGATCTTTGACGACATCACCATGGTCGAGTAGGGACTCTCGAGACCGCTATCACTTCTTAGGGGATTCCTCATGTGCTATTAAAACCCAACGGCACTCCCTATTGCCTAGGCTTCTGTAGGTCATCTAACCCCTCTCCTCGACGTCGTTCAATGCCTTAGGACTTTTTACAGTCCGATTCTAGCCAAAAAAGGGTGATTTGAGATCAATAAATCACCCCTCCGACCCTAGCACAGATTCATAGTTGAAGGGATGGTTGTGATATGAGTTTGCACCCACAACCAATTCTCATATGGTTTTGTAGACACTTCTAGACTTGGCTATAGTCCCAATTACATCCGTTTTCGGTTTCTTCATCATCATGTCAGAAATCAAGGGTGTCATCTTTTCCTCGTTCGGTGCTTTCAAGGGCATAACACCCATCATGACCTATTATGAGTTATGGTCCATGTAATTTATGACAAGGAGCACAATTTGACCCAGATAAAATTGACCGACAAGAATGGGGCTAATGCTTCATGGAAGCAGGATGATGCGTATGTACGTGCATGGCTCTCCAACACTCTCACCATTTAGATAGCCAAGGTTGCAGAAGTCGATAGTCGGTACTCGGTCAACAGGGTCATTGACTAAGGATTAATCGATAGTCAGGAGAGTAATCAGATTTAGTCGGGTATTAGTCGGTTTTGAATTTTGGAATTATTTTAAATATAAAAATCAATATTTAATGCAATACTTTCATATATATATATTCATATATTTAGCATTTTAATATTTTCAAGAGCTTAAAAAAATTATAACAAGAGCCTTATATAATTTAAGAGCCTTAGATCAACAAGAAGTATCTAAGTTAATGAACATTTAGGCGTAATAAATACAATTCTAACCTTATGTAAGTTAACCAACATGCAAATCAACAAGAATATCTAAGTTTTTACTCCTAAAATAGTCTAACAAGCACGCCAACATGCAAATCAGCAAGTAATATTTAAGTTAAGCAACATTTGGAGAATAATAAAGACAATGTTAATCTTATTTAAGATACCCAACATGCCTTCATCATGAAAGTTAAGTTTTTACTCCTAAAATAAACTAACAAAGTAGAAGAAACCCTAACCTAACAATGCAAAAACTAGAAAGGAAAATCTAAGCAATAACATCTAAGATCAACATGCAAATTAGAAGAGAATATATCCTAACAATAAAATCTAAGATCAACCTAAGCAAATCTAAGCAATAACATCTAAGATCAACCTAAGCAAAAAACAAAAAAATTAAAGAAAACCTAACCTAACGTTGCTATTTGCTAACAATAACATCTAAGTTCATCGTCATCAACATAAGAAAGTAGAAGAGAAAATAGAAGCAAAAATACAAAAAATTAAAAAACCTAAACTACTACCGTGATTCACGAGATCGGGGAAGAGCTAGGAGGCACTGGAGGGTAGGGATGGAGGCGATAATGCAGCTAGGCGCTGGAGGCGGCGACGAGGCGCTGGAGGCGGCGAGACGACGCTGGAGCTGGGAGGGTAGGGTATCGCGCACTGTGGGGGGTCAATCGAGTTGAATGAGGGTTACTGTTAGACAATATCCCCTTAACTCTGTACCCGGATCCGATTGTCGGGTTCTCCTAAGAAAAAATCGGTCGCCTAGACCGACTAAACACCCGATTAGTCGGGGCGATTATAGGCCGACTTTGCCTGTTCGAGTCGGGTACCCACCCGAGTCACATAGTCGGGCCGACTAGTCGCTTAGTCGGCCGACTTTTGCAACATTGGAGATAGCTAATGATATTTTACATTAGCCGAATGTCAAGACATTGTGGGATATCTTTGCTGCCACCTATGGTCAAACAAAAATGAGACCAAGATTCTCTAGCTACAATTCGATATCTACATGTCCATATAAAATGGTTATTCTTTGCACAACTTCTATTCTTCACTTTGAGGCATGTTCGAGAAGCTGCACAACTTCATGCCCATGACCACATCTATTGCGTAGAAGATGGTGTACAGGAATACCATGATGGTTGGAGTTTTTCTAGCATCCCTAGACCCTGAGTATGTGGCATCACACACCTAACTTATCATTGGTGCAACTATTGATGGAGGAGGCTTACATCCGTCTTAGTATAATTGCGGTCCCATCGACTACCACTACACATACCTCCTCAGCGATGGTCGCATCACGCAGTATAGGATCTACATCTTAGTTCATAGGACATGGAGTCTGTGGCAGAGGAGGTTGACGTTAGCGTAGTCCATGCAATTACTATCATTGTCTTGGTAATCCAGAGGACTTCTGCTACCTGAAGCATGGTTACCCTGCGTCTGCTCATGTGATCGAGTAGCTTGAGCCTATATTTATTTCTGCTCCTACTAATGATCATAAGTTTGATGATATTGTGTCCCATCCTTGAGAGATCATAACTCCTGCTGCCAAGGCCTTAAATGTCGGTTTCGGTCACCATTTCGATATCGACCAAAACAGAATTTCGATGGAATTTCGGTGGAATTTCGACCGAAATTTCGGTCGTTTCGGTCATTTTTTGTACTAGGACCCCCATATTTAGGTCATTTCGGTCATTTCGGTCGAATTTTGATTTCGACTGGATATCGATATTCGACAGAAATTCGACCGAATTTCGCTGAAATTTGAGGCCATGGCTGCTGCTGCTACTACTAGTGCTCCTATAGGTCCTGATGTTGCTGCCACTGTCGGAACTTCTAGCACCTCAAGTATATAATATGCCCTTATCAATTGTCACAGGGCAAATATAACATAGTGAATCATGGATTCTTATGCATCTCATTATTTATGTAGGTTATTGAGACAATGCTCAGTTCGCATCGTATAGATCTGTTCTCTGGGCAAATCAATTGTCATTGTAGAAGGGACTTATAAAACAGGGAGTGGTCTGTTTGGCACCGTCTATGCGTCTGTAAAATATTTTTTATGCACCTGATTTTTCAATGAATTTATTATCTATTAATCAGATCATTAAGGATTTCAATAGTCGTGCCAATTTTTGACCCCTCTTCTCTTGTGTTTTAGGATATACTTACGGACCAGGTGATTGGATATATCCATGAGCGAGGGGATCTCTACATATGGTCCAGTCTCCATATAGTGGTTCTTCTTCCATTGCTACTTGATCAATTTCTCCATACATGTGACATCTTCGTTTTAAGCAACTTCCTTTGCAGAAGTGTCATGCCCTCCCACAAATATCCTCTCGGTCCGCATTTCAGTGCTAAGGTTGCCATCTTGGGAAACATCACTTGTCAACTGTAACGTCCAGATCCAAATAATCTGAATCCGATCGATTAAGAGACCGAGTGATCAATTAATATTGAATCTATATTGAATAAACCTAGATTGACCTATAATTCGCAATTCAAAATTCATTCTGTCGCAATCGACCAAAATTCTATCTCATCGTAAAGCGTGCCATCGAAAAGCCGCGATGCAAATTTGGAATCCACAAAACGAATCGAGACCACTTAAAAATCCAATTCGACAAAATAATACCAATGAAATCGACCGTTCGTCAATCATAAATCATTTGATATTTTAAAAATCACAAATTTTGTCATAAACCGAGATCGGATTTCGAGAATTCGGGAATTCATACTCGATCCAAAGTATATGGATATTATACTCATTTTGATCGTCATTCAAAGATGGTTGAAACAAGATATTATACACCTAAATCGAAAATTCGAGGCGAGAGTACATATGAATTTGGGGTTTAAAAACGTATAATATATATATTTCAGTAAGCTGACAATTGAACATTTTGCTCTTTTTCTCAACGTAGGAGCCCTCTCTCCTCTCCCTTTTCTCCCCCTTTTTCCTTCCCAAATTCCAACGCAGGGAGCTCCTTCTTCCTCTTTATTTTCTCCATTTCTCCTACTCTCCTCTATTCCCAACTGAAAGGAGCAGCCCAACCATCTGTTTATAATTGAAGCCATTTCTTCAATTTGAGCTGTAGGCCAAGTTGCTGACCAAGGTCTTGGAGCATCCATTTCTTTGCAACATCAAGCAACCAGAGCTGCTGCTGTGTTACCTTATGCCATAACAGCTTCTGCGTGTTTGTTTCTGCAATTAATTTGATGCATGGTGCTTTATAAGGTTGAGCTTTTATAAAGTACAAAGTACAGCTTCTGCGTACTTTGTATTTCTTCATTTTTTGCAGTCTGACTTAACAGACTGCAAAAAATGAAGAAATACAAAGTACAGTCCTACAACCCCCTTGCTTCCATGCATGTTTTATCACTAAAATTTTCCCAGGTTTGACATGCATCAATTATATTTAATCATTCACAAGCTTGATATCAATTTATATAGTTAATATATTCACTAGATCCTTGACGAGATTATCAGAAAATGATCAACAATTGTTGAAATTTGGCGACATTTACGAAAAGTGAAAAATTTCCTCTCAAATTCGGTAACCTAATGCTATCTTTAATGAAACTAATGATGCGAGTGTCGTGTAAATGGGAACCAGGATCCCCGGGTGTCACATCTACCTTTCCCGGTTGTCCGAGTCATAGTGCTAACAATTTTTTGATATTTGAGGTCCGAATCGTGTTCGTGGCAACTATGAGCACATGTTTTATCTTGTAGCAGTTGATTTCTCATGGGTTTTTCTTTTGAAAACAAGTCCGAGGTTAGGTATGTTATTCAATCTTTTATTAGTGAAATAAAGAACATTCTTTTCTGCTATTGTTAAGTATGTTTGCTCTGACAATGCCTTGGAGCTTTGCATTTTACAACTTTTATAGTTCTTCAGGTCCTTTGGCATTATACACCAGAGTTCTCGTATGTACACTTCCTAACAGAACGGTGTTCCTGAACGCATATACTGCTATTTACTTGATGTTATCATGATTCTCTTGATTTAGAACCGTGCTCCCATTCTTTCTGAGGTGATGCGGTAATGTGGTAAATTGTATGACGTACTTCGTATTAGAGAGAAGATTCGTTTCTCGAGCTCCTTACCAAGGTTCAGGAAAGCGGTATGCGTATACGTTCGGACATGTCATTGAATAACGCTTAAGCGGTATGCGGGGCATATGCGGGGTATATGCGATTCTACGTAGTTTCCTAATTTTTATTTAAAAATAAATAAATATATACAAAAGTGACTACAACAGAAATAAATTTATGTATAATTTTGATCCAATAGAAGATCTAAGAAAAATAACATTCATATAGAGTTCAAAACAATCTCTATCAATCAAATATCAATACTTCAATAGAACGATTAGCACATAAAATAATTGACAACAATAAACAAAATAGAAAAGTTAGCACACAAAATGCCTCTATTGTTGAATATAATGTCATTTATCTCCGTTGTTATATTTATAACTGATCCTCCATCAAAAGTACCAAACTTACATATAATATATTGCATTCATAATAATTATTAGTTGACTAAATTAGTTTACTAAATTATTAGTTCATTATTCTTTTTCTTCCTTGTGTGTTTACTCCAATCTTACATTACAACTAGTTTGACGATGGATTTAAATGGTCATGGTACTTGCAAAAGCAAGGAAAATATGGCACAAATAACACAATAAAAACATGACATAAATTAAAAAAATAAAAAATGTGTATGCGGCCGCACATACCACATATGCGACCCGCATAAGCGCACCGGGCGCATAAAGGGGGCTTCATGAAAGCGGTGCGCTGAGGGCACCACATATGCATATGCGGCTGCACAGGCCGCTTTCGTGAACACTGCTCCTTACACCTCATGCATATGGCTCTGTGGTATTCATTCATCATCTGACTCCTGATCGTGATAAGCTATCTTCTAGAGCTGTCAAGTGCATCCTTGGGAGCTACTCCCGGACCCAGAAGGAGTACCTGTGCTTTGATCCTGTTCGACAGAACTACTACGACAATGTTGATGTCACCTTTTTTGAGCCAGTCATGTATTTTTCTCCTTCATGTAACATACTATGTAAAGGAGGTCTACATGCCTCATACACCACTGCCACCTCTATGTGTGGTTCCTCTTATGCCACAACCACCTCCACTAGCTCCACCAACTTCACCACCACCAGGCCACCTCCGTGCCCACCTCCTAGTTCTTTGGCTTAGTTTTTACCACATTTTTACTTTCGTAGGCCACCTTCTGTACCATCTGCTCACATGCCTTCCCCATCATCCAACACGCCCCAGGTATGTTCTGAGCACTTTATTTCTATTTATGGCATTGATGGTTAGTGTATACATCATGCTACTACATAATGAATAGGTGCCTCCTTGCCTCCTCAAGAGGCTACTTTATCGGTCACGAATGGTACATATGATATTGATGTGCCCGTTGCTCTTTGGAAGTGGAGGTGTAAATATACCACATATCCTCTCCACTGTTGTAAAAGTCGGCCGACTACGTCGATTAGTCGGTTCGATCAGTCGAGTCGTGGGGGTACCTGACTCGACTAGGCCTAGTCGGCCATTAGGCGGTCAACCCGACTAATTGGGCCGACTAGTCGGCCTAGTCGGTTGACTACTCGACCGATTTTTACATAGAGATTATTTATTTATTATTTATTTTTTTGATTTTTTTAAAAGCAAACTTATTCTAATATGTCCGTATTATATTTAAAGATAATTACTTCTTTTATTTCATTATGACAATATAGAAAATATACAAACCAATGTAAATATATAAAAATATGTCTATACAAATTGATTATATATTTTAAATAATTTAAAAAAATTCAAAACCGGTTAATGGCCGACTAAATCCGATTAGTCACCCAACTGCCAATTAATCCTTAGTCAGTGACCCTACCGACCGAGTACCGACTGCCGCTTTCTGCAGCCTTGATCCTCTCCAAGATTACAGAAGTCGGTAGTCGATACTTGCTGGGCAGAATGATGAATCTCCATTTCATCATCTTTATTCTTTCATTTTGGCCTTAAATCCCGAGCTAAATGCATGTATATAGCATTAATTTATACAAATTAACACTCAATAATTGGCATATAAATACTATACGAAATATTGTATTTAATTCTAAAATAAAAGAATAAAGGAAAAGAAAAGAAAAATAATGAAGTGTTAAAAACATTGAGTGACCATAGACTCCGAGACCCAGTCATCGTGATGACTTGGTCGGCAAGAATAAAGTAGGGGAGATAGGGCAGACTAACTATACAAAATACAGCTTAAAATCCTAGTTCTTTATTCATCAATAAACCCATTTTGGATCCTATTTTATTTTCTTATTTTTATACATCAAATATTAAAACATTCTATATGAAAATTGTACATAAAAATATAAAATTTATTCATTAAAAAATAGTGCACTGTGTGCCCATAACATACAGAATAAAAACTCACAAAGAAAACTTTACAGACCTGTATCGTCTCCATACACAACCAAAATTGGCCAAACTCACATTTGTTGTTCATAAAATTAAATTATCTATTTAATGAAGGCGGTTTCATTCAATTTGAAGTTAAGATGCAAAAGTTGGCTTTTGGGACCTCATTGTGCAATATACATATATATAATATTCAATATATTTATTCTTTATATTCTTCACTTTCTTATATTTTTATATATTTATAAACAGTATTCAAAACACATTTAAATAATAAAATTAAAATAAAAACATTAAAAATATATTAAAATAAATAAATATTAAAATATATAGATGAACTATACCTATATAATATGTATACTTAATTATTTGAGTAAATAAATAAAAAATATAATAAAATATATAAATATGTAATAAATAAGTTATAAATATATAAAATATACAAATGAAAGAGTGAAATATAAAATACAAGATAAAATACATCATATATAGATAAATATACCTATGTATATACATGTAAATATTAACATCTAATAAATTAACTTGAAAAATTAAATAAAAATAATGATAAAATACTACAAAAATAACAAACATTTTCATGTTTTAACCTAAAATTAATAAAATCATTTATTATCTTGTATCCAATTAATAAGGGCTTTAGATCCTTGATTTTCCTGATCAATCCACGTGGACCAATAAGGAGGCTTCCTTAGTTGATCTCCGCTCAACTCTTCTTCCCAGGCCATCTACCCCGTCAGAGATAGTGACCTGCTATCTTCTCCATCTTTTCCTGAGTGATCCATCACTCCTTTCGATCTAATCTTTCACGCATACCACTCTGTGATGAACCCTAATCCACGCCTAATCCTTTGATCCTGTGTACATAACCCCGATCGATCAAAAATCCTTGGTCAATAAGCCTCCTCCACCATGTTTATAAATAAGGGTCCTCCGCCCCCTTTCCAATTTTGATCGTAACTCTAATAATAGTCCCTGGGTCGAATACCTTAGTGACAGTGAGGCGTTCCCCAGCCTTGTCAGCGAAGAGAAGGAAGGGGAAGGCGAGACCCATTTCTGTCGACCATCGCCGGCGAGCTTCTCTTCTCCATGCCTCCAAGCAGATATGAGCTGCTTTTCCTTGCTTTTTTAGTGTATTTTCCCCTCAGCTGTTTAGTGTTATCATTAGTTTACTCAATTTAGCTTTAGTTTAACTTAATTTTAAGAATTAAAATCGCTGGAGCATTAGGCTCCAACTCCAAATTCGCCAGAACCCCTCTAATGGTCTGGTGGTAGAAGCAGTGGTTCCCACCTTAAAGGACCAGGGTTCAAATCCCACTACTAGTAAAAAAAGGTAAAACCCCCAAATTTACCGTCATCCTCTGTTTTGACCCACCATTTTCATCCCATCTCCTAGCCCTTGCGCTTCTCCTTCGATTCCCCTTATTTTCCACTCGATCCTGCACGGATTGAGTTGGAACCAGAGCTCCTCCTCCGTTGCCGTCGGAGCTCCATCGCCCCGCCGTTCTTTTGCGTAACCGGCTTTAAGAGAGTGTCAACCACGCCTTCTCGTCCTCCTCTTTGTTTTTGTGCATGAGCCAAGCTAAAGGAGCCGCCTGGAGCAGACATCCAAGCTCTTAACAGAGCTCTAAGTGGTTCGGATATCTAGGACCCCTTCGTTGGGACCCGAATTGTCTTGAGGAGTCCTGCAGGTACGCACGAGCTCCAAGAAGCTCAGAAGACTCTCAGCTGCGAAAGAGGAGCTCGGAGGGCTTAGATTTCGCTGATTGAAGCTCGCTGGGCCCATATTCTTCAGAGTACTTCCACCATCCTCTTTTGCTGTCGGATCGAGCCTGAGCCCCAGTTCTAATCCCGACCATCCGATTTACAGCGAAATGATGCGCCCTTGAGCCGATTGATCTTCCACGTGGCGCTCCGTCCGCTCTCCGATAACGCATTGTTAGGGGTAAATATATAAGTAACCCCTCCACTTTTCTCTATTTATAAATAGGTCTTGTAAATATTTATTTAAGTTTAAAAATTTTCTAAAAATTGCACGGACCCCCTAAACTTTGTTGTATATTGCATATAGGTCTAGTGTCAGCTCACCTCATGTGGTGGCCCACGTGAGGTGGGCAATTTGCAAGGATACCCTGTCGGGTTCGTTTTAGTCCTTAAAAATTGTAAATAAGTGTTAACTTTTGGGTATTTTTGCATAGAACCTCATGTACTTTTTTATTGCATAAATACCCTCGTCAAGCTTATAATTAATTATTTACCTTTTTTATTTTTATTAAATAGCTACAGTGTCTCATTTATTTTGGAAAAATTATTGTGACTGCCTTTAATATTGCTCATGCACACCATGATTTTTATTTAGCATTTACTTGTATTTTTTATTTATTTAAAATAGAATAGGAGCTATGTATTCTCTGTTTAACTATAAAAATAAAAATATAAAACCTTATCTAAAAAATCCAAAATAATAGATATTATGTATTACTGTGTTTTATAACTATAGACCCAAAATCATAAAAAATAGAAAAAGAAAACACTAAAAGTTGAAAAACCCTCCTAACTCTATAAAAATTGCAAAAATTCCTTAAAATCCAAAAAACTAGTTTTCTATTTCACATATATATATTATACCATATATTAAAAATAATTTTGGGAATTTTTGAAGTATTTATCTATTTTTAAAACCAAAACAACCCAATCTATTAAAATAAGTCACTGTTTTGCTATATTTAATCAATTAAAACTAACTAAAAATGAGCAAATATTATCTAAAAAATCACAAAAATAGAGAAAAATTAGAAAATTTTTAAAACATTTTATTTTACACTTATGCATTATACTCATTTTGTAGAGTTAAATTCAAATAAATTTTGACTCACACATTTTGCATTGATTATTTATAAATTGTGGGTAGATTGTTGCTTGATTAAGTTGTTCTGAGTGTCGAGAGAGGGGCGATACAGCGATTGTCGGATCCGACTTGTCGGACACCGTAGGCTCCTCCAAGACTGGACGTCAGGCTCCTCTGAATAAATCGATCAATAAATTGGCGTCGTTGCCGATGAGCAACTTAGAATCATATCATCTTATTTTCATTTTTTTATCTTTTCTCTCTTTTTTTTAAATAATTGTTTATCTGTCCCTGACCACATATCTTTGTTGAATTCTTTGCGAGGGATCGCGTGGTGAAGGCTATTTCTTAGGAGGTTGGAGCACCCGAGCTACTTGGAGATCAACCTTTTCTTAGTAGGCTGATTGGAGAGAGCATGGAAGAGAGGCAGAGAGAGAACATTGCTGCCTTTTTCAATGTACTTTCTTCTTTTTATTTTGTGAGCGCGGGATAAATTTTTTTGCATAATTAATTTGTAATAATACATGTACCTTGGACATTAGGGCCTATTTTACCAAGTGATTATTCACTTGGGGGTTCACCGTAGTTTTTTGTGATTTCGTCGCTGCCTACTCTTTTATTCTTCCTATTTTCCACTTGTTTTTATTTGATTTCCATGTTTTGGATTTTTTGCCTTTCTTTTCTTTGTTTTATTTGAATGAGCCCTTAGATTTTAGGAGACGCTTGATCGGTTAATTTAGATCCAAATTCCTAATGTTTGCATGCTCTTATAGTCTCTGATACGTTTGGACCTATATCAAACTAAATCTATGTGTGAACCCCTCAGGATCCGGGTACCCGTTAATCACACAATCGCACTATTATTCACATGAGATCGCATGAAGTTACCAAAAAGTAGGGAAAATTTTTCGCGCGGCTAATTATCCACATGACATTCACATTCACAACATAACCACAAAGTAAAAGAGATACAATTGGCACCAAAATTCTTTTTTCATTAATATTCATCTTCATTTACAACTTGTACAAGCATATTCCACATTACAACATATATCCCAAGTGATACAAAAGAGATAGCATATACATCCCCAACTAGACAAAAACTGAGACAAAGTACTACATACCGTCTAGTATAAACTCTGTCTCTAGGAAGCATGTATATCTACTGAGCTGCAGGCTGTTTGCCTGCCACACACAAAATAGGAAAGAAGAGGCGTCAACCATTGCTGGTACCTCCCTAAAATTTATAAAAATAACTTGACATTTAATATGTACAAAAGCAGGCAAGTAAAAAGGTGGTACCAGTAAAATTTACATCTACTTGCGTAAGTAAAAAGGGGTTTGTTTGTAATGCGTTTCTAATGATTTCCCCAGAACCCGACATTTCCCATATGTAACATATTTATATAGCAGTTGCGTAATCATGAGTGTATGAGTGTGAATGCATATATCAATTTCTTTAGAGATCATGTTGATGAGTGAAAAATGGAAAAGATGAGATTGTAGAGATCTATTAATTTATTTAAATTCTTGGGTAGAGAGAATGGTCTTTTGATCATAACTTCTCAAATTCTTAACTTCAATGTTTCAGATATAGCTCCAGATGTTGTAGATGTAGATATGGATGATCTAGATATAGAATCGCCAAGTCTGTTTGGCGAAGTAACTCAAGCGGTGAAGAAGCCTACAAACGGCTCTTCCGTCTCGCCCTCTAATTGGAAGCGCGGTCCAATAGAGGGATAGGTCTACTCCCCAACTACGCCACTGAGACGGGTGAGAGAGACTCCCTAGAAAAGTCGCTCTAGAAAACTGCCCGACTAGTACGGGCGGACGAGCTCGTACGAAAAACTGAAAAACCAGGATCCCCCGCCTGGGTATCCTAAAAGACAGGGTCAGCGGAATGGTCTAAAGTCGGGATCCCAACGAAGGCGTAAAAACACTGCGAGCTCGCGTAAAAACCGTGTAAAAGACTGGGATCCTAGACCCGCGCATTAAGCGGCCGCTGCCCTAACTGGGCTTCCTTTTCTTCTGCCCAGTTGAGGGTCACCGCGCCCTCGCACGGTCAGGTGTAAAGATCACCATGACCGGCATTATAAATTCTCAGATGTCCTTGATTCACCATCATATTGATGTATTAATTACCTTGTAATTGAGGTAATATCTTTGTGAATATTCAGTCAGTAAATCTTAAATATATAAATTGGACTGGTTGAGATTTGTTACAGGTCTCGATTAATTAAGAATTTCAAAGTGATCTGGCATAACTAGGAAACTCATAAACTTAGTAAATATATGTGTGTGGTTGATTTGAGCATAGATTTCATATGACACATATCTTTCAAGATCCAGCTTATTTTATGGCTTATTAATAATAATATCATTTCGTGATATCTTCTTTTATTATTCTGACATGAACACCTTGAAGATATACTAAATATTTATAAGGTATTACTGTTGGTCTTAGGAAATTCCAGCTAAAGCATGGGTCGCAGCCATATTTGTAAGAAAACATTCTTGTCTATTAAATATGAGCATGGATGTGAACTGAATTTAGCATAAACAACCTACATCATATTTCCCAATTACAATGGATGAGTTTCGTAATATATTGTTCGTCATATATTGTTCTTCAGGTAAAGGGCCCTAAAAAAATAATAATCTGGCTTTACAAAGAAGTGCCTTGAAACAAATCACATATGCCCTATTTATCTAATTATTTTTATTAATAGATGTTCTTTCCTTTCAAATCTTTAGGCTGAAAATCATGTTTAACCCAGATCAACAATTTGTCAAAGTCCAACAGTAATACTGCTTTTAGGTCTAATTTTTTTTATATTTAATCAAGATCAAATTACATCAATGTTTAAAGTTATAGAAACTTTATTTTCTTTAATTTAACAAGAATATCAGTATCTCAGTTGAGATTTTAAGCAAACAGAACAAAGGCAGGCAGGAAATTCAAAAATTTTCCATTAATATATTTCGGTTGAAATTTTAAATAGAACAGATCACAGATAGTATAATTTAAATTTTTATATCAAAATTTTGGTTGAGCTTTTAAACAGAGCAGAGTACGCACAGAACACAGAACTCAAACAACATTTATATCAAAAATTCGATTGCTTTTAAACAGAGCAGAACACTGCAGGAATTTTTTTTTTGATTGATAGCAAGAGATCTAATTGATTACAAATAAAAGAGTTATAACTGTGAGCATAATTAGTCTAAATAGGATAGAGGATTGAGATAAAAAGATGCATAACTACATGTATGGCAGCAAAGGATTGGGAAGGAGGTACCTTTTGATTGGTTCCAAAAGGAAAAGATCATGCATGCAGTAGGAGGGCTAATCTGGAGCAAGGAGCAGCAACTTGGAACTTCAAATGGAGGTTGCAGTCCCAGCACTTGTTGATCTTGAAGCAGCACAACCACAAGAAGGGGCAGTAGCAGTAGACCTAAGGTAAAAGGCTGGAGCTATTTCTGGAATTTGGAGATGAATTTTTTGGAATTTGACCACTGTTGTAGTAATTGCAAATGGTGAAGTTCTAGGAATTTTGGTTATGGCTGGTGGAATCTTGGAAAATAGAAGGAAAGTAGGAAGGCTTCTCGTTGGGTTTGGGTTTTATAAAACCGAGAGAAGAGGATGGGAGTGTTTCCACAGGGAGGAGATGGGGAAATGCTGGGATGTTGGTCTTATATAACAAGGTTGGGTTTTGGAAACATTGCCAAGTGTAAATAAGCATATCCAAGTGGAGAAGGGAGACATGCTTAGGTAGCTATTGCCTTTTAAAAAAAACAGCCATTCTGCTACTGCCGTATATAAGAAAAAAATAAATTTTGAGTTCTATTATTATTATTATTTTCTTTTATTTGACAAACTTAAAATGAACCGTACGCTTATCTCGGATCTCAGATTGTGACGCACAATATCCCGATTTGATCGTCTTTCAATGACGATCGAAATGAGTGTAATATTCATATACTTTCGGTCGAGTTTTGAATACCCGAAATTTTCAGATACGGTTTTTGTTTAAGATTAAATTTTACGGTTTTAAAATATCAAACGACCTCCGATTGACGAACGGTCGATTCCGTTGGTTTTGTATCGTCAAATCGGATCTAATGATGGTCTCGGTTCGTTTCACGGTTTCCGAATTTGCGTCGCGGCTTTTCGCGGCACGAATTACGAATCGACCGATTTTTGGGCGATTTCGTCCGAACGACTTTTGATTCATGATCAATTGGTCGTTTTAGGTTGTTTAGTATTAACTGACAACGTTTTTTGGTTCATTAGACCCAAATTCGGACGAGTTCGGGTTTACGCGAATTCCCGGATGTTACAATTATAAAAACTTCAAAGGGAGTCTCGTCCTCGAGACTCGAGTCAAGGTTAATAGGTATCTTGTTTGGATTTAATATGGTCATAAAAACTTCAAAGGGTTTTGAACCCATAAAAACCTCAAAGAGAAAACAAGCCATACATTTATCATGTATCTAATTACAAAAGCTTGTTTTGATGCTTACATCAGAAAAGCTGCGGGTATCGTGCCCGCATGTCGGCTTCAGTCTCCCATGTTGCTTCTTTGACGCCGTGTCGGTGCCACAAAACCTTGACCAATGAAATCTCTTTGCTACGAAGCTTCTTCACAGCACGATCAAGTATCTGGACTGGCTTCTCCTCATAAGTCAGATCTGGCTCTACGTCAAGATTCTCGTAACTGATGACGTGCCGAGGGTCGTGGACATATTTCCTCAGATTGGATATGTGGAAAACATCATGAATAGCTGAAAGATGTGGAGGAAGGGCTACTCGATAAGCAACCTTCCCCACTCGAGCAAGAATCTCGAACGGTCCAACATATCGTGGCGCCAACTTGCCACGAACACCGAATCTCTGCACTCCCTTCATGGGAGATACTCGCAAAAATACCCAATCTCCAACCTATAATTTATAGGAATGTCATTAGTATGAGATTAAGTTGAACACATATATATCATAATTGAGTGGATGAGGAGAAAATAATTAGATTACCTGAAACTCTAAGTCTCTCCTCCGACGGTCTGCATAACTCTTCTGGCGACTCTGTGCTGTCAGAAGCCTCCTTCTCACAAGATCAACAACTCTCGCAGTCTCCTCCAGGAGATCTACGGAATAGAGAGCATGATCACCTACCTCACGCCAACTGAGAGGTGTGAGGCATCTCCGCCCGTATAGGGCTTCGAATGGTGCCATGCCAATACTGGAGTGATAGTTGTTGTTGTACGTGAACTCCACTAACGGCAGATGGTCCTTCCAGGATCCTTTCCACTCCAAAGTGCATGCGCGAAGTAGATCCTCAAGCGTCTGAATGGTGCGCTCACTCTGCCCGTCAGTCTGTGGATGGTATGCAGAACTCATCTTCAGCTCTGTCTGTAGTGCTGACATGAACTGATGCCAATAATGAGATGTAAATCTCGAATCCCTGTCAGACACCACTTCTCGTGGTATACCATGCAGCTTGATAATGTTCTGCTCATAGAGCTTGGCCAACCTGGATGGAGTGTAAGTCGTGTGGACAGGTATGAAATGGGCTGACTTGGTCAACCTATCAACAACGACCCATATAGAATCATGGCCACCTGGTGTCTTCGGCAGACCTGTGACAAAATCCATAGAAATGCCCTCCACTTCCACTCGGGAATGGGGAGCGACTGCAGTAATCCTGGTGGTCTCCTGTGCTCGGCCTTGACCATCTGACATGTCATGCATCTACTAACATGTAGCGCCACATCGCGCTTCATCCCATCCCACCAGAAATGTCGACGCAAGTCACGGTACATCTTTGTGCTACCTGGATGGATAGATAACCGTGAACTGTGTGCCTCGTCCAAAATGTCTCTGCGAAGCTGCTCGTCATTGGGTACAACGACCCATCCTGCCTTCCATAAAATAGACTCCATCACAACAAAGTCGTCAAATTCGTCCTTGACGGCGCGCATGTATCTATCATGAATCCAAGGATCAGTCTTCTGGCCTTCTACAATACGATCCCAAAGATTGCTATATCGTGGAGGCACGGCGGTAGAAATGGATGCGCTCTCCTGAGGATGCCAATCGGTCAAAGCCGCAAGCGTATCCCACGTGTATAGCCAGTTCACCGTACCATCAGCATGCGCTCTCCTGCTAAGTGCATCAGCCACCACGTTTCCCTTACCGGGATGGTAAGAGATCGTGCAATCATAATCCTTCAGCAGCTCAAGCCATCTGTGTTGTCTCATGTTCAACTCCTTCTGATCAAAGATGTACTTTAGGCTCTTGTGATCCGTGAAAATTTCGAAGTTCACCCCATATAGATAGTGGCGCCAGATCTTCAAGGCGAAGACAACTGCCGCCCACTCCAAGTCATGTGTGGGGTAGTTCCGCTCGTGCGGTCTCAATTGCCGTGATGCGTAAGCAATCACCTGTCCTCTCTGCATCAACACTGCTCCTAGACCTTCTCCAGATGCATCTGTGTAAACTGCATAGTCCTGAGTGCCTGAAGGAAGAGCAAGAATAGGCGCTGTAGTCAACCTCTCCTTCAGTGTCTGGAAGGCCTGCTCACATGAATCGTCCCAAATGAATGGAACTCCCTTCTGCGTCAACCGTGTAAGAGGGCGAACAATACGTGAAAATCCGCTGACGAAGCGTCTGTAATAACCTGCTAGCCCAAGGAAGCTCCGAATCTGCGTGACAGTCTTGGGCTGCTCCCAAGACATAACTGCATCTATCTTCGCAGGATCAACTGCAATGCCTGCTCCAGAAATGATATGCCCGAGAAATGAGACTTGGGATAACCAGAACTCACACTTGCTCAACTTGGCATATAACTTGTGCTCCCGCAAGGTGTCCAAAACAATGCGTAGATCATTCGCATGATCCCATTCATTCCGTGAATAGATGAGCACATCATCGATGAACACCACTGCAAACTTGTCCAAGTATGGACGGAAGATACGGTTCATCATATCCATGAAAGCCACAGGTGCATTGGTGAGCCCAAACGGCATCACCACAAACTCGTAATGTCCATAGCGAGTCCTGAAGGCTGTCTTCGGAATGTCCGACTCGTGAATCCTCAGCTGATGGTAGCATGATCGAAGATCGATCTTCGAGAAAACCGAAGATCCCTGGAGTTGATCGAATAAATCATCGATGCGCGGCAAAGGATAACGGTTCTTCACCGTTCTCTTGTTTAGCTGCCTGTAATCGATGCCCATACTGGAATAATGACTGTCGTTGTGCGGGAGTTCTACCAATGACAGGTGGTCCTTCCAAGATCATTTCTACTCCAGAGTACATGCACATAACAAATTCTCAAGTATCTGAATAACACATAGTATCGTATGCAGAACTCATCTTCAACTCTGTCGGTGGTGTTGACATAAGCCGGTACTAGTAGTGAGATATAAACCTCGAGTCTCCATCAGACACTACCTCATGTGGTATATCATAAAATTTGATAATATTTTTTTTTGCACATGTAATCTAGCCAGTCTAGATGGAGTGTAGGTCATGTTGATATGTATGAAATGGACTGACTTGACCAATCTGTCAACAACATCCCAATAGCATCGTGACCACCTATTGTCTTTACTAGTCCCGTGACAAAATCCATAGAAGTGTTCTTCCACTTTTATTCGAAAAAGGGGAGAGACTGTAACAACCATGGTGGTCTCTTATGTTCTGCCTTGACCATCTGATAGATCATGCACTTGCTAACACGACATGTTGCATCTCGCTTCATTCCGTCCTGCCAGAATGTAGACCTAGATCCTGGTACATCTTTGTGCTACCAAGAAGAATAGACAATCGTGAATTGTGTGCCTTATCAAGAATATCTCTGCGCAACTACTCATTGTTGGGCGCAATTACCCAGCCAACCTTCCACAAAATAGACTTAATCCCCACAAAATCACCACGTTTGTCCTTGATGGCACGCATGCATCTGTCTCAAATTCAAGGATATGTCATGTATCCTTATACTATGCAATCCCAAAGATTGATGAATCGAGGAGGTATGACAGTAGATGTAGACGCACTCTTATGAGGATGTCCATTAGTCAAAGTTACGAGTATATCTCATGTATATAGCTAGTTAGTCGTATGTGCGTGAGCTTTCCTGCTAAGCGCATCTGCCACCACGTTTCCTTTATCAGAATGGTAAGAGATCATGTATTCAAAATCCTTCAGTAGTTCAAACAACCGATGTTGTCTCATGTTTAGTTCTTTCTGATCATAGATGTATTTCAAACTCTTGCGATTTATGAAGATTCAAAATTCACCTCATAGAGATAGTGACGCCAGTTTTTTTTTTAAAGAGAAGACAACCGCCACCAACTCCAAGCCATGGATGGGTTAATTCCGCTCATACAACCTCAATTGACATGATGCATAAACAATCACTTGACCTGGTTGCATCATAATTGTTCCTAAATCTTCTCTTGAAGCATCTGTATATACAACATAATCCTGAGTGTCTGAAGGAAGTGCAAGTATATTCGCAGTCGTCAATCTTTCCTTCAGTGTCCTGAAGGCTTGTTTACATAGATCATTCTAAATGAAAGGGGCTCTCTTTTGTGTCAATCGTGTCAAGAAAAGAATGACTCGGGAAAAACGACTGACGAAGCGTCTGCGATAAGCCACTAGTCTAAGGAAACTCTGAATCTGAGTAACTGTCTTGGGTTATTCCCAAGATATAATTGCCTCGATGTTTACAGGATCACTATAATACCTACTTCAAAAATGACATGCCCAATGAATGAGACCTGGGATAATTAGAACTCACATTTGCTCGACTTGGTTTACAACTTGTACTCTTGAAGTATGTCCATGATTGTCTTTAGATCATTGATGTGATTCCCATTTATTTCGGGAATATGTCCATGCATACAATTACAAACTCATCCAAGCGTGGACGGAAATCATGTTGATCATATTCATAAAAAGTTGTAGGGCATTTGTGAGCCCAAACGAATTTACGACAACTCATAAAGGCCATATCGAGTCTTGGATGTTATCTTCGGACTATTTGACTCTTTAATCATCACTCGTTGGTAGCCATGTCGAATGTCGATCTTCAAGGATACCGAAGATCCCTGTAACTGATCGAATAAGTCATCTATGTGTGGCAGAGCATAATGTTTGTTCACCATTTTCTTGTTCATCTGAATGTAATCTATGTACGATCTCATCGATCCATCATTCTTTCTGACAAAATGAACTGGAGCATTTCAACTTGGTTGATGCCATGCGATAAAGAGCTATCGAGATCGGTTGTGTATTTTACAGTAATGTGATCTCAAACTCAATCTCTCTCTTAGTCGGTAAACTTGGCAAATTATTAGGAAATACACCAGGATAATTTGACACTACCCTGATGTCCTGAGTCATCGACTTTCCATCAAATGTCTTTCGGAAAATTGCTAGGTATGAATCACATTCTCGATCTATGATTCTCTGAGCTCTCAACACTGAAATGTACCTTTTAAGGTAAACTCGAGTATGTTCGAAATCTTGAAGACAACCGTCTTCATGAAGCAATTATCTAGGCATAATGAGCTAATAGCTAATCCACGCCCATAATTAAGTCACGCTTGTCAAGTTGTAGTAGTAGATAGTTGATGATCATCTCATGACCATCAACCAATATTGGTAACCTTCTGACTATCAGCCTTATAATAAACCACTGGTCACCCGACCTATGGATGTGACAAGTATGATCTAGGGCATATGCCACTCTACCTACTGAAGCTAGAAACTCGAAGTTCGTCTATCGCTTCAGAATCAATTAAAACATAGAAATGCAAGTTCAGAATGCCCTGGTTCTATGTAAGAACTGATTTCATTAATAGTTAATGTTCATGGATATTTCTAACTATGCTTTTCTCTTCTTGGGATACATATGGAAATTTATTGCAATTAGTGACATCTGTGGTCATTGATTTTGAATGTCATATTTCCCTTTCAGACTCGTGACAAGTCAAAGGACTGTCGCAATCCGAAGATTTAATGTGATCAGAACAATAATACTACGAATGTATGTAGCAGGGTACCACTGCTCTGATACCAAACTGTAGGGCCCGCTCCCGCGGATCTGGGAAACCCGTTTACATATCAGTCGTAGTATCATGTTCTCTAAGGACCACATTAGGGTACTGAAAATTTGGGGAAAATTTTTTTTTATGACATTCACATTAACTAACAAGCCACAGAGCTATAACATGTCACACTTATATTGCATAAATCCCATATCAGTTAACATGTAACAACAGAAATTGCATTATGTACATGCATCCCAATTTTATCGGAAGAGAAATAAAAGCATAAATATCTTGAACAAACTATAACATACATACCTGCTATGTTTTGCTTCAGAAACTGACATTCAACTCTCCCAATACAACGGTGCAGGTATTTTGCCTGCAATCCATGGAATAGGGAGAAAAGAACATCAACAAATGTTGAGTAAATCTTAATTAATTAAAAATAACAGGAAATTTAGTGGCTCCAAAAGAAAGCAAGTAAAAGGGGCTTTGACAATTAAATTTTTAGAGCTACTTGCATTGAAACATGCTTTCAAGTTGTTTGGTATGTAAAACCCCACTCTACTCATCCTACATTAATTACTCATATTAATCATTTTTATACAAAGATTATATGATCCATATTTTAACTGTCACCTTTTAATTAATTATAAATCATGTTTAATGGATCTTGAGATGTGGATGTTGAGTCTTTATTCTTGGTCTTTATCTAATCTCTCAGATTTAGTGGATAATCTGGGATCTTGATCCGAATGTGATCTCATATTATGATTCTAAGGTGTGACTCCAGTATAAAAATGTATATGATTTCCGTTCTTCCCCATCAATTTCAAGTTTCAATGACTTATTCAATGCCTATCATAATTGAGATGATCCAGATTTCGTGAGTATTTAATGATTTGACATGGTTGAGATGATTCAGGTCTCTTTTGATGTTTGTGAGTCACGTAGATAGACCATAGTAAGTGTAGATGATGAGTCTGATGTTTTGATTCTTTCTTGTTGAATTTCTCGAGCTTAGTGGATAGTCTGTGGTCTTGGTTTAGTAAGACCTCACACTATGACTCTAAGGCAGTAAGGAAACCTTAGGGTTGGGGTGCCTCCGTAGGCATGCGATGGAGTAAAATGCATCCTAACTAAGTTCTCAACACGTCCACTAGCTATTTCAAACAACTGTGATAGTAGCTTGTAGTCTGATAAGGATGATTTTCATGATATGGTCTTTTCTCTTTGTCAGGAATTATTGGTGGAAAAGTAACTAGTTCAACTTAACTGAACCAAGCTTCTATGTAACCAATTCAACTGTAATTCAACTTTAGCCAACTCAATTGTGACTCAATCCAATTTCAATGTATCTTTTTCAGATTCAACTGTAACTGATTTAGAGGTAGCCATAGAGGATTCAGATGTATACATGGATGATTCAGATGTAGCATCGCCAAGTCTGTTGGCGAAAAATAAATAAAACTCAAGCGGTGAAGTAGCCTATAAAAGAGGCTCTTCCGTCTCGCCCTCTAATTGGAAGGGTGGTCCAATAGAGGGATAGGTCTACTCCAAAACTACGCCACTGAGACGGGTGAGAGAGACTCTCTAGAAAAGTCGCTCTAAAAGAAAAACCGGCCCGACCGGTACGGGCTAACGAGCTCGAAAAACTAAAAACCAAGGGTCCTCCAGCCTAGGTACCCTAAAGAACAAGGGTCAGCGGAACTGGTCTTTAAAAGAAAACCTGTGGATCCCAGAGAGGCGTAAAAACTGCGAGCGCTCGCGAAAAACCGAGAAAAAGACTGGGATCCTAGACCCGCGCACGAAGCGGCCGCTTCCCTAACTGGGCTTCCTAATCTTCCGCCCAGCTGAGGTCACCGCCCCCTCGCACAGTCAGGCGTAAAGGTTACCATGACTAGCACTTTTAATAACTAGTCATCATTGAATCATCATCACTAACTTAATTTCTCATCCTCTCTTGAACTCTGATGTAGTCAACTTTACAGATCTAGGTATCTTGTTAATAATTATATTGAATAGTGATTCATACTTTAGTGATTTTGAATGATTGATCACAAAGATCTTCAGTCATTGATCATAGATGATCTCATCAATTGGCGGCTTGCTTATTGATCTAGATTTATGAAAATATCTCAATGAACTCCTTTTTCAAACCACAAGATCATAAGTTGTTTATTGGAACTGAATTTAAAATTTAATTTAATGTAGAGATTTTACTTTTGTTATTTAACTCGTAATTTAGTGGCAAGACTCTTGATCTAATTTTTATAAGTCTCTTGTATGAAAATACCCTAATATAATGAACAAAAGATGAAAAGATGGTCGATGCAATCCTTCCTGGCACTGCAAAATTTCACCCTGAATCTTCTCTTCCACTAGATCTCAAGTCATTCTAATAATGCTAACATATTGAGATTATTATTTACTTATCCACCGTAGCCATCTTTCGATTCTTTATCACTATTACTAAGAGATATTGAGAAACTCTCCCAATTGGATGTATCAAACTCCCAGCCAAGAGTTATACCCCTTTAGCTACTTTGTATCTTCCTACCCTTGCTAAAAAAAATATGTCGGGTTAATTACGCGATCTTGATATCATTAAGCTGGATCATAGTTAAATTCTTTATCTTTCGTCATTTTCAATAGGTTGAAATAGACCTTCTGTGATTGTTCTCGAGATTAAGAATCCAAATAAGTTGATAACAATATATTTAACAGATTTCAGAATACTTAATATTGAAAATAATCTCATGATTATGTCATAAAATGGAATATGCTCCATTGAAAATAATCTCCTGATTATGTCATAAAATGGAATATGCTCCAGCGGTATAGATATTATGCATCAAAAACCATAAAAAAATGTTGCAGATTCTTAAGTTGACTATACTCTGAAGAGAAGAATTTTGCTTGCATTATGCAGATTTGTCTAATGTTTAAAATGAAGCAGAATACCCAACCTTTAGTTGAATATTGCTATGCTTGGAATTCTAGTTTTAAAAGGCTAAATTCTTATACACATGTCTATATATGTGCAACACATGGACTGTTCAGATATCCATTGATTGTTGATCTTTTTCTTCCGGATCTGGAATCTCCATATGAGGTCGTGTTGTCACAAAGGATTACCATATCAAAGATTTCTTCTAGTTAGGAGGTACATATTAAGTTGAGTATATTATCTATATTATTTCATACACCTAAGAAAGGTGAGACCACATCTGCCATGGTTGCTTCTTCTAGGAGGGACAGATTAGGTCCACTCATGCCCACAACCGTGATTGTTTTACATCGAGATGAGCCACATATTATTTTACTTTTCAAGATGTAGTGGCCATAGAGAAGATTGTTGCTGGTTAAAGCATAATAAACTTGTAGCTCATCAAACAGTCTTTTGAGATGTTGATGATATCATGATTCTATGTATACCATCTCAAGAGATAAGTATGATGACCTTCTTTATAGGCTTCATTAGTGTTGTATATCCTTACATTAAACTCTAGTTCCAATGACCCTTGTACAGAACATGATATCACTGCCTTTACCGACCCTCATGTATATCTCACAATGGTTTAAATGTTCTTGGGAATCATTTGTACTTCTATTATTAGTATTGAGATGTTATTTATGTATTCACATCATATTAACCAGGAATATACAATTAGAATTTAGATGAAAGTGCAATCTATCTTCTGCCACATGCAATACACAAGTATTATAGAGTCAAATTTCCATTGCTTTAGATTACCACAAGACCCTTGTTCCCAACATGTTATAATATATGGTAACCCAGTTATAGAATATCTAGAATATACAACACTCAAGCAACCTATTACTATCAAAATGTGTAAAGACCATGCATGGAAAGCAGCAAGAGAGGGGAAAAGATTGTACCTTTGATCCTTTAAGTTTGGAAGGATTTTGTGGCTTTATCTAACATACAACAATAGATAAAATACCTTTGAATATCTCCACTTTGGAGATCCAAACTTGCTTGCAACATCCTTTTCTTGACAGGAGCTTCAGTTCATTCGGATCCGGATGTTACAAATATAAAAACCTCAAAGGGAGTCTCGTCCTCGAGACTCGGGTCAAGGTCACTTTATGTCTTGTTTGGATCTTATCTGGCCATAAAAACCTCAAAGAATTTTGTACCCATAAAAACCTCAAAGGGAAAACAAGCCGTGTTCTTTCAATATATATAATTAAATGGGCTTGTTTTGACAATTACCTGAAAGAGTTGTGGGTATCGTGCCTGCATATCCACTTTTGTCTTCCATGTTGCCTCTTTGACATCATGTCGGTGACATAGCACCTTTATTAGAAGAATCTCTTTGTTGCGAAGCTTTTTTTTTTTCACAACACTATCGAGTATTTGTACTAACCTTCTCTTTGTAAATCAAATTTGACTCCACGTCAAGGTTCTCATAGCTGATGACGTGGTGAAGGTCGTACTTGCAATTCCTTAAATTGATAGGTGTAGAGAAAGGGTTACTCGATAGACCACCTTGCACATACGACTAAAAATTTCAAATAATCCAACGTATCGTGGTGTCAACTTGCTATGAGCACTAAATCTCTGTACTCCCTTTATGGGGATTACTCATAGAAACACTCAATCTCCTTCTTGTGTTTTCAGGAATTCCATCAATATGAAGGATTGAGTTAAATATTGATAAGTTATTATTTGAATCGATTAAGAGAAGAGGATCGGATTACATGAAACTCCAAATTTCTTTTTTGACGGTCTGCATAGCTCTTCTAGCAGCTCTGAGTCATCAGAAGCCTTCCCCTTACAAGATCGATCAACAGTTCTCGTAGCCCCTTCCCAAAGAGATCTACAGAGTAAAATGTATGTTCACCTACCTTACGCCAACTGAGAGGTGCGAGACATCTCCGTCCGTATAGGGCTTCGAATGATGTCATACCAATACTGGAATAATGACTGTCGTTGTGCGGGAGTTCTACCAATGACAGGTGGTCCTTCCAAGATCATTTCTACTCCAGAGTACATGCACATAACAAATTCTCAAGTATCTGAATAACACATAGTATCGTATGCAGAACTCATCTTCAGCTCTGTCGGTGGTGTTGACATAAGCCGGTACTAGTAGTGAGATATAAACCTCGAGTCTCCATCAGACACTACCTCATGTGGTATATCATAAAATTTGATAATATTTTTTTTTTGCACATGTAATCTAGCCAGTCTAGATGGAGTGTAGGTCATGTTGATATGTATGAAATGGACTGACTTGGCCAATCTGTCAACAACATCCCAATAGCATCGTGACCACCTATTGTCTTTACTAGTCCCGTGACAAAATCCATAGAAGTGTTCTTCCACTTTTATTCGAAAAAGGGGAGAGACTGTAACAACCATGGTGGTCTCTTATGTTCTGCCTTGACCATCTGATAGATCATGCACTTGCTAACACGACATGTTGCATCTCGCTTCATTCCGTCCTGCCAGAATGTAGACCTAGATCCTGGTACATCTTTGTGCTACCAAGAAGAATAGACAATCGTGAATTGTGTGCCTTATCAAGAATATCTCTGCGCAACTACTCATTGTTGGGCGCAATTACCCAGCCAACCTTCCACAAAATAGACTTAATCCCCACAAAATCACCACGTTTGTCCTTGATGGCACGCATGCATCTGTCTCAAATTCAAGGATATGTCATGTATCCTTATACTATGCAATCCCAAAGATTGATGAATCGAGGAGGTATGACAGTAGATGTAGACGCACTCTTATGAGGATGTCCATTAGTCAAAGTTACGAGTATATCTCATGTATATAGCTAGTTAGTCGTATGTGCGTGAGCTTTCCTGCTAAGCGCATCTGCCACCACGTTTCCTTTATCAGAATGGTAAGAGATCATGTATTCAAAATCCTTCAGTAGTTCAAACAACCAATGTTGTCTCATGTTTAGTTCTTTCTAATCATAGATGTATTTCAAACTCTTGCGATTTATGAAGATATCAAAATTCACCTCATAGAGATAGTGACGCCAGTTTTTTTTTTAAAGAGAAGACAACCGCCACCAACTCCAAGCCATGGATGGGTTAATTCCGCTCATACAACCTCAATTGACATGATGCATAAACAATCACTTGACCTGGTTGCATCATAATTGTTCCTAAATCTTCTCTTGAAGCATCTGTATATACAACATAATCCTGAGTGTCTGAAGGAAGTGCAAGTATATTCGCAGTCGTCAATCTTTCCTTCAGTGTCCTGAAGGCTTGTTTACATAGATCATTCTAAATGAAAGGGGCTCTCTTTTGTGTCAATCGTGTCAAGAAAAGAATGACTCGGGAAAAACGACTGACGAAGCGTCTGCGATAAGCCACTAGTCTAAGGAAACTCTGAATCTGAGTAACTGTCTTGGGTTATTCCCAAGATATAATTGCCTCGAGCTTTACAGGATCACTATAATACCTACTTCAAAAATGACATGCCCAATGAATGAGACCTGGGATAATTAGAACTCACATTTGCTCGACTTGGTTTACAACTTGTACTCTTGAAGTATGTCCATGATTGTCTTTAGATCATTGATGTGATTCCCATTTATTTCGGGAATATGTCCATGCATACAATTACAAACTCATCCAAGCATGGACGGAAATCATGTTGATCATATTCATAAAAAGTTGTAGGGCATTTGTGAGCCCAAACGAATTTACGACAACTCATAAAGGCCATATCGAGTCTTGGATGTTATCTTCGGACTATTTGACTCTTTAATCATCACTCGTTGGTAGCCATGTCGAATGTCGATCTTCAAGGATACCGAAGATCCCTGTAACTGATCGAATAAGTCATCTATGTGTGGCAGAGCATAATGTTTGTTCACCATTTTCTTGTTCATCTGAATGTAATCTATGTACGATCTCATCGATCCATCATTCTTTCTGACAAAATGAACTGGAGCATTTCAACTTGGTTGATGCCATGCGATAAAGAGCTATCGAGATCGGTTGTGTATTTTACAGTAATGTGATCTCAAACTCAATCTCTCTCTTAGTCGGTAAACTTGCCAAATTATTAGGAAATACACCAGGATAATTTGACACTACCCTGATGTCCTGAGTCATCGACTCTTCCATCAAATGTCTTTCGGAAAATTGCTAGGTATGAATCACATTCTCGATCTATGATTCTCTGAGCTCTCAACACTGAAATGTACCTTTTAAGGTAAACTCGAGTATGTTCGAAATCTTGAAGACAACCGTCTTCATGAAGCAATTATCTAGGCATAATGAGCTAATAGCTAATCCACGCCCATAATCAAGTCACGCTTGTCAAGTTGTAGTAGTAGATAGTTGATGATCATCTCATGACCATCAACCAATATTGGTAACCTTCTGACTATCAGCCTTATAATAAACCACTGGTCACCCGACCTATGGATGTGACAAGTATGATCTAGGGCATATGCCACTCTACCTACTGAAGCTAGAAACTCGAAGTTCGTCTATCGCTTCAGAATCAATTAAAACATAGAAATGCAAGTTCAGAATGCCCTGGTTCTATGTAAGAACTGATTTCATTAATAGTTAATGTTCATGGATATTTCTAACTATGCTTTTCTCTTCTTGGGATACATATGGAAATTTATTGCAATTAGTGACATCTGTGGTCATTGATTTTGAATGTCATATTTCCCTTTCAGACTCGTGACAAGTCAAAGGACTGTCGCAATCCGAGGATTTAATGTGATCAGAACAATAATACTACGAATGTATGTAGCAGGGTACCACTGCTCTGATACCAAACTGTAAGGCCCGCTCCCGCGGATCTGGGAAACCCGTTTACATATCAGTCGTAGTATCATGTTCTCTAAGGACCACATTAGGGTACTGAAAATTTGGGGAAAATTTTTTTTATGACATTCACATTAACTAACAAGCCACAGAACTATAACATGTCACACTTATATTGCATAAATCCCATATCAGTTAACATGTAACAACAGAAATTGCATTATGTACATGCATCCCAATTTTATCGGAAGAGAAATAAAAGCATAAATATCTTGAACAAACTATAACATACATACCTGCTATGTTTTGCTTCAGAAACTGACATTCAACTCTCCCAATACAACGGTGCAGGTATTTTGCCTGCAATCCATGGAATAGGGAGAAAAGAACATCAACAAATGTTGAGTAAATCTTAATTAATTAAAAATAACAGGAAATTTAGTGGCTCCAAAAGAAAGCAAGTAAAAGGGGCTTTGACAATTAAATTTTTAGAGCTACTTGCATTGAAACATGCTTTCAAGTTGTTTGGTATGTAAAACCCCACTCTACTCATCCTACATTAATTACTCATATTAATCATTTTTATACAAAGATTATATGATCCATATTTTAACTGTCACCTTTTAATTAATTATAAATCATGTTTAATGGATCTTGAGATGTGGATGTTGAGTCTTTATTCTTGGTTTTTATCTAATCTCTCAGATTTAGTGGATAATCTGGGATCTTGATCCGAATGTGATCTCATATTATGATTCTAAGGTGTGACTCCAGTATAAAAATGTATATGATTTCCGTTCTTCCCCATCAATTTCAAGTTTCAATGACTTATTCAATGCCTATCATAATTGAGATGATCCAGATTTCGTGAGTATTTAATGATTTGACATGGTTGAGATGATTCAGGTCTCTTTTGATGTTTGTGAGTCACGTAGATAGACCATAGTAAGTGTAGATGATGAGTCTGATGTTTTGATTCTTTCTTGTTGAATTTCTCGAGCTTAGTGGATAGTCTGTGGTCTTGGTTTAGTAAGACCTCACACTATGACTCTAAGGCAGTAAGGAAACCTTAGGGTTGGGGTGCCTCCGTAGGCATGCGATGGAGTAAAATGCATCCTAACTAAGTTCCCAACACGTCCACTAGCTATTTCAAACAACTGTGATAGTAGCTTGTAGTCTGATAAGGATGATTTTCATGATATGGTCTTTTCTCTTTGTCAGGAATTATTGGTGGAAAAGTAACTAGTTCAACTTAACTGAACCAAGCTTCTATGTAACCAATTCAACTGTAATTCAACTTTAGCCAACTCAATTGTGACTCAATCCAATTTCAATGTATCTTTTTCAGATTCAACTGTAACTGATTTAGAGGTAGCCATAGAGGATTCAGATGTATACGTGGATGATTCAGATGTAGCATCGCCAAGTCTGTTGGCGAAAAATAAATAAAACTCAAGCGGTGAAGTAGCCTATAAAAGAGGCTCTTCCGTCTCGCCCTCTAATTGGAAGGGTGGTCCAATAGAGGGATAGGTCTACTCCAAAACTACGCCACTGAGACGGGTGAGAGAGACTCTCTAGAAAAGTCGCTCTAAAAGAAAAACCGGCCCGACCGGTACGGGCTAACGAGCTCGAAAAACTAAAAACCAAGGGTCCTCCAGCCTAGGTACCCTAAAGAACAAGGGTCAGCGGAACTGGTCTTTAAAAGAAAACCTGTGGATCCCAGAGAGGCGTAAAAACTGCGAGCGCTCGCGAAAAACCGAGAAAAAGACTGGGATCCTAGACCCGCGCACGAAGCGGCCGCTGCCCTAACTGGGCTTCCTAATCTTCCGCCCAGCTGAGGGTCACCGCCCCCTCGCACAGTCAGGCGTAAAGGTTACCATGACTGGTACTTTTAATAACTAGTT
Source organism: Ottelia alismoides (assembly GCA_037367405.1). Lineage (NCBI taxonomy): Eukaryota > Viridiplantae > Streptophyta > Magnoliopsida > Alismatales > Hydrocharitaceae > Ottelia > Ottelia alismoides. Next base: position 501,884 of record JAZKJV010000737.1, on the reverse strand, counting down.
ATCATTGAATCATCATCACTAACTTAATTTCTCATCCTCTCTTGAACTCTGATGTAGTCAACTTTACAGATCTAGGTATCTTGTTAATAATTATATTGAATAGTGATTCATACTTTAGTGATTTTGAATGATTGATCACAAAGATCTTCAGTCATTGATCATAGATGATCTCATCAATTGGCGGCTTGCTTATTGATCTAGATTTATGAAAATATCTCAATGAACTCCTTTTTCAAACCACGAGATCATAAGTTGTTTATTGGAACTGAATTTAAAATTTAATTTAATGTAGAGATTTTACTTTTGTTATTTAACTCGTAATTTAGTGGCAAGACTCTTGATCTAATTTTTATAAGTCTCTTGTATGAAAATACCCTAATATAATGAACAAAAGATGAAAAGATGGTCGATGCAATCCTTCCTGGCACTGCAAAATTTCACCCTGAATCTTCTCTTCCACTAGATCTCAAGTCATTCTAATAATGCTAACATATTGAGATTATTATTTACTTATCCACCGTAGCCATCTTTCGATTCTTTATCACTATTACTAAGAGATATTGAGAAACTCTCCCAACTGGATGTATCAAACTCCCAGCCAAGAGTTATACCCCTTTAGCTACTTTGTATCTTCCTACCCTTGCTAAAAAAAATATGCCGGGTTAATTACGCGATCTTGATATCATTAAGCTGGATCATAGTTAAATTCTTTATCTTTCGTCATTTTCAATAGGTTGAAATAGACCTTCTGTGATTGTTCTCGAGATTAAGAATCCAAATAAGTTGATAACAATATATTTAACAGATTTCAGAATACTTAATATTGAAAATAATCTCATGATTATGTCATAAAATGGAATATGCTCCATTGAAAATAATCTCCTGATTATGTCATAAAATGGAATATGCTCCAGCGGTATAGATATTATGCATCAAAAACCATAAAAAAATGTTGCAGATTCTTAAGTTGACTATACTCTGAAGAGAAGAATTTTGCTTGCATTATGCAGATTTGTCTAATGTTTAAAATGAAGCAGAATACCCAACCTTTAGTTGAATATTGCTATGCTTGGAATTCTAGTTTTAAAAGGCTAAATTCTTATACACATGTCTATATATGTGCAACACATGGACTGTTCAGATATCCATTGATTGTTGATCTTTTTCTTCCGGATCTGGAATCTCCATATGAGGTCGTGTTGTCACAAAGGATTACCATATCAAAGATTTCTTCTAGTTAGGAGGTACATATTAAGTTGAGTATATTATCTATATTATTTCATACACCTAAGAAAGGTGAGACCACATCTGCCATGGTTGCTTCTTCTAGGAGGGACAGATTAGGTCCACTCATGCCCACAACCGTGATTGTTTTACATCGAGATGAGCCACATATTATTTTACTTTTCAAGATGTAGTGGCCATAGAGAAGATTGTTGCTGGTTAAAGCATAATAAACTTGTAGCTCATCAAACAGTCTTTTGAGATGTTGATGATATCATGATTCTATGTATACCATCTCAAGAGATAAGTATGATGACCTTCTTTATAGGCTTCATTAGTGTTGTATATCCTTACATTAAACTCTAGTTCCAATGACCCTTGTACAGAACATGATATCACTGCCTTTACCGACCCTCATGTATATCTCACAATGGTTTAAATGTTCTTGGGAATCATTTGTACTTCTATTATTAGTATTGAGATGTTATTTATGTATTCACATCATATTAACCAGGAATATACAATTAGAATTTAGATGAAAGTGCAATCTATCTTCTGCCACATGCAATACACAAGTATTATAGAGTCAAATTTCCATTGCTTTAGATTACCACAAGACCCTTGTTCCCAACATGTTATAATATATGGTAACCCAGTTATAGAATATCTAGAATATACAACACTCAAGCAACCTATTACTATCAAAATGTGTAAAGACCATGCATGGAAAGCAGCAAGAGAGGGGAAAAGATTGTACCTTTGATCCTTTAAGTTTGGAAGGATTTTGTGGCTTTATCTAACATACAACAATAGATAAAATACCTTTGAATATCTCCACTTTGGAGATCCAAACTTGCTTGCAACATCCTTTTCTTGACAGAAGCTTCAGTTCATTCGGATCCGGATGTTACAGTCTACTTGCTGCGACCCAGATGGTCGAGCGGACTCTGTGCCACGTCCGGCGAGTGCTCCTCCTAGAGTAGTCGATGGAGAAGAGCGAACACTGCCTGTGAAGGACGAACCTGTGGGTCGGAATCGTCTGTCTGACCTCTGCTGCTGAAACGGTCGACGTATCGGTCCAAAAGATCGTCGCGGTCTAGGCGCGGCTCCAGACGAGCTCCCGAAACGTCTCCCCCTGATATCCTCGAACTTCTCCGCAGCATCGGTAGCCTTGGAGATAGAAGTGATGTGTAGTCCTGCTAGCTTCTCCTGCACCTCCTCTCGCATGCCGCCAATGAACTTTTCCAGATTCTCCTCTGGAAATGCGCCAGCTGCTCGGGTATGTCGTAATAGCTCTGTGTATCGGATGAAATAATCTCTGGCGGTCATCTGTCCCTGACGAAGCTCTGCAAACAGTCGGCGCTGGGACTCCTTCCACTTCGCAGAAAAGAAGTGGGCTCTGAACCTCGTCTCGAAATCGTTCCAAGTAGGCTCTCGGCCTAACTCGGACGCTACGGCCTCCCACCATCGCTCGACGAAGTCTGTCAGTGAATACTCTATGAAAGATAGCCACGTGTTTCGTGGCGCATGAATTGCCCTGAGCACCTTCATCACTCTCTTCAGCCACTGCTCAGCATCATCTGGTGGACCTGTGCCCTCGAACAGGGGTATGTTGGCCCGTTGGTAGGACGTGAAAACCGACTGGTGCCTGTGAATGGCGGAATACTCGTGTGCATCCTTGCCAGCAAAGTCAACAGGGTCCTGCTCCCTGTCTAAGTCTTCATCCTCCTCAGCTCCATGCTCTGGAATGTCCTCTAGTGGATCGTCAGGATGAGGCTGCTCCACCTCAACGGACTGGTGCTGGTCCTGTCGTATTCCATCCTGGGATGGATGGTACGTGAAATCTGACAGATCCTCAAACCGCATCTCAATATCCGTCCGTCTATCAGCAATCTCGGTCTGCTGGGCCAATATCTGCTCCTGCTGGCCTCTCATAGCAGCCTGCTGCTGCTGAAGATCAGTAAGTGCGCTCAGTATGCGTGCCAGCTGATCAGAAGTATCCTGACCTGGTCGAGATGCCATGGCTCTGCATGAGAACCATAATTAGTCATAAGAATGCCTTAGGCAGATATTTATCATAAATGCTTTTCTCTTTTGGGATATAATATGAAAATTAATGAAATTGGTGACATCTGTGGTTATTGAATATGAATGTCATATTTCCCTTCTCGGACTCACGACAAGTCGGAAGACTGTCGCTATCCGAGAACTTAATGCGATCGGAATTGTAATACTGCGAATGTGCGTATCGGGGTACCACTGCTCTGATACCAAACTGTGAACCCCTCAGGATCCGGGTACCCGTTAATCACACAATCGCACTATTATTCACATGAGATCGCATGAAGTTACCAAAAAGCAGGGAAAATTTTTCGCGCGGCTAATTATCCACATGACATTCACATTCACAACATAACCACAAAGTAAAAGAGATACAATTGGCACCAAAATTCTTTTTTCATTAATATTCATATTCATTTACAACTTGTACAAGCATATTCCACATTACAACATATATCCCAAGTGATACAAAAGAGATAGCATATACATCCCCAACTAGACAAAAACTGAGACAAAGTACTACATACCGTCTAGTATAAACTCTGTCTCCAGGAAGCATGTATATCTACTGAGCTGCAGGCTGTTTGCCTGCCACACACAAAATAGGAAAGAAGAGGCGTCAGCCATTGCTGGTACCTCCCTAAAATTTATAAAAATAACTTGACATTTAATATGTACAAAAGCAGACAAGTAGAAAGGTGGTACCAGTAAAATTTACATCTACTTGCGTAAGTAAAAAGGGGTTTGTTTGTAATGCGTTTCTAATGATTTCCCCAGAACCCGACATTTCCCATATGTAACATATTTATATAGCAGTTGCGTAATCATGAGTATATGAGTGTGAATGCATATATCAATTTCTTTAGAGATCATGTTGATGAGTGAAAAATGGAAAAGATGAGATTGTAGAGATCTATTAATTTATTTAAATTCTTGGGTAGAGAGAATGGTCTTTTGATCATAACTTCTCAAATTCTTAACTTCAATGTTTCAGATATAGCTCCAGATGTTGTAGATGTAGATATGGATGATCTAGATATAGAATCGCCAAGTCTGTTTGGCGAAGTAACTCAAGCGGTGAAGAAGCCTACAAACGGCTCTTCCGTCTCGCCCTCTAATTGGAAGCGCGATCCAATAGAGGGATAGGTCTAGACTCCCTAGAAAAGTCGCTCTAGAAAACTGCCCGACTAGTACGGGCGGACGAGCTCGTACGAAAAACTGAAAAACCAGGATCCCCCGCCTGGGTATCCTAAAAGACAGGGTCAGCGGAATGGTCTAAAGTCGGGATCCCAACGAAGGCATAAAAACACTGCGAGCTCGCGTAAAAACCGTGTAAAAGACTGGGATCCTAGACCCGCGCATTAAGCGGCCGCTGCCCTAACTGGGCTTCCTTTTCTTCTGCCCAGTTGAGGGTCACCGCGCCCTCGCACGGTCAGGTGTAAAGATCACCATGACCGGCATTATAAATTCTCAGATGTCCTTGATTCACCATTATATTGATGTATTAATTACCTTGTAATTGAGGTAATATCTTTGTGAATATTCAGTCTGTAAATCTTAAATATATAAATTGGACTGGTTGAGATTTGTTACAGGTCTCGATTAATTAAGAATTTCAAAGTGATCTGGCATAACTAGGAAACTCATAAACTTAGTAAATATATGTGTGTGGTTGATTTGAGCATAGATTTCATATGACACATATCTTTCAAGATCCAGCTTATTTTATGGCTTATTAATAATAATATCATTTCGTGATATCTTCTTTTATTATTCTGACATGAACACCTTGAAGATATACTAAATATTTATAAGGTATTACTGTTGGTCTTAGGAAATTCCAGCTAAAGCATGGGTCGCAGCCATATTTGTAAGAAAACATTCTTGTCTATTAAATATGAGCATGGATGTGAACTGAATTTAGCATAAACAACCTACATCATATTTCCCAATTACAATGGATGAGTTTCGTAATATATTGTTCGTCATATATTGTTCTTCAGGTAAAGGGCCCTAAAAAAATAATAATCTGGCTTTACAAAGAAGTGCCTTGAAACAAATCACATATGCCCTATTTATCTAATTATTTTTATTAATAGATGTTCTTTCCTTTCAAATCTTTAGGCTGAAAATCATGTTTAACCCAGATCAACAATTTGTCAAAGTCCAACAGTAATACTGCTTTTAGGTCTAATTTTTTTTATATTTAATCAAGATCAAATTACATCAATGTTTAAAGTTATAGAAACTTTATTTTCTTTAATTTAACAAGAATATCAGTATCTCAGTTGAGATTTTAAGCAAACAGAACAAAGGCAGGCAGGAAATTCAAAAATTTTCCATTAATATATTTCAGTTGAAATTTTAAATAGAACAGATCACAGATAGTATAATTTAAATTTTTATATCAAAAATTTTGGTTGAGCTTTTAAACAGAGCAGAGTACGCACAGAACACAGAACTCAAACAACTTTTATATCAAAAATTCGGTTGCTTTTAAACAGAGCAGAACACTGCAGGAATTTTTTTTGATTGATAGCAAGAGATCTAATTGATTACAAATAAAAGAGTTATAACTGTGAGCATAATTAGTCTAAATAGGATAGAGGATTGAGATAAAAAGATGCATAACTACATGTATGGCAGCAAAGGATTGGGAAGGAGGTACCTTTTGATTGGTTCCAAAAGGAAAAGATCATGCATGCAGTAGGAGGGCTAATCTGGAGCAAGGAGCAGCAACTTGGAACTTCAAATGGAGGTTGCAGTCCCAGCACTTGTTGATCTTGAAGCAGCACAACCACAAGAAGGGGCAGTAGCAGTAGACCTAAGGTAAAAGGCTGGAGCTATTTCTGGAATTTGGAGATGAATTTTCTGGAATTTGACCACTGTTGTAGTAATTGCAAATGGTGAAGTTCTAGGAATTTTGGTTATAGCTGGTGGAATCTTGGAAAATAGAAGGAAAGTAGGAAGGCTTCTCGTTGGGTTTGGGTTTTATAAAACCGAGAGAAGAGGATGGGAGTGTTTCCACGGGGAGGAGATGGGGAAATGCTGGGATGTTGGTCTTATATAACAAGGTTGGGTTTTGGAAACATTGCCAAGTGTAAATAAGCATATCCAAGTGGAGAAGGGAGACATGCTTAGGTAGCTATTGCCTTTTAAAAAAAAACAGCCATTCTGCTACTGCCGTATATAAGAAAAAAATAAATTTTGAGTTCTATTATTATTATTATTTTCTTTTATTTGACAAACTTAAAATGAACCGTACGCTTATCTCGGATCTCAGATTGTGACGCACAATATCCCGATTTGATCGTCTTTCAATGACGATCGAAATGAGTATAATATTCATATACTTTCGGTCGAGTTTTGAATACCCGAAATTTTCAGATACGGTTTTTGTTTAAGATTAAATTTTACGGTTTTAAAATATCAAACGATCTCCGATTGACGAACGGTCGATTCCGTTGGTTTTGTATCATCAAATCGGATCTAATGATGGTCTCGGTTCGTTTCACGGTTTCCGAATTTGCGTCGCGGCTTTTCGCGGCACGAATTATGAATCGACCGATTTTTGGGCGATTTCGTCCGAACGACTTTTGATTCATGATCAATTGGTCGTTTTAGGTTGTTTAGTATTAACTGACAACGTTTTTTGGTTCATTAGACCCAAATTCGGACGAGTTCGGGTTTACGCGAATTCCCGGATGTTACACTATGCTTCACGTTAATAGCAATTCCTGGTTAGTGGGATTTCATCGCTTGCATTCCGCATATAGTGTAGATTTTAAAATTCATGTCTTGCTTCCCGTATGGAGAGTGTTGGTAAGCACTGCGAGTCTTCTTACTGAGCATTCATCATTCCGATACAAAGGTGAGATTTCCACTCTAGTATCAACTTGCATTGTTTTTCTGCTATCTCCCACAGTTTTGCATCATTTAGGATTTAAAGAAAATACAAAAAATCATTAGGCGTATTATTTTAAAAAATACTTAAGAAAGTGAAAATCTAAAAAACATTATAACAAGAGGATTGCTTAATAAAATTCGACCTTAACTAAAATTCGTAATGGGCATCATTGTTTTTGGTTCATAAAGCATATATTATTTTCTGGTACACTACAGACTGAGTGAGGAACGACCCATAAGGATTAGAGCCAAAAACCCAGCCTGATTACTGCTTTGTTATTGACTGGATTCATGAAATATTGGCGCTTCTATCGTACGTGGGCGAGTAGAGCTTGTCGACAACGGTGTTCTCGCCTTGTGTAGAACATCCGACCTGATCCGATGTATTGAGCTTTGGCCGCACCTTCACGGGTATGTCTGTCTCATTGTTCCACATCCGAGTACCCCCTCATGGGGAAGTAGTGGTTTCGCCTATTAGCTTCCTCTATTCTTTGATCGAGTAGTGGATCTAGACCTAATAGTAAGGATTCTCTTAAAAAAGTGTATGCTATATGTTACAAAGGAAGAGGGAAGTACACGATACTTTTCTGGCAGTACCCACTCTCTTATAGAGTTAGTCCACTTATGACTTGTTACAAGATTACTTGAAAACAAAGTAAAATTGAAAAGATAAAAACAACTGAAATCTTCTTCACATTGTATTGAGTTGGTGAACCTACACTTATACTGTGTTTGTTTGGATCTAGATTAGGGTCAAAGATCAGTCCGGCACACTTGTGCCATTTTCCCTTTCATATGTTTCATCCGTTTTCTCCCTCGCTCATTATGAGTCTTCTACTATTTTACACTCCTTTTATTTCTCGTTCATCATTGTATCTTATATTCCTCCTCAACCTTCATTTTGCTTCCCCAAATGGTGTCTCATGGATTATTTAGTCGGGATCCATCCGACACCCACATCGATTCCATGATGCCATCATCTCCAATAATTCGAGGCGATTCCCGAAAATTCGGTTCAGATCTTGCGAACTGATCTCCAGACTCCTTATATTTCTCTCATACCCCTTCTCATTCACCAATAAATCAGTATCACTCTTGTCCCACTGCCTGCCTCTTGTGGATGGAGATCGATTTCAGCTCATATCAAATGCTCCATCTACAACCACATGGGATTGATCCTAATCGTAGATTTATCACTTCATTTAGTGCCAAATTTCAAAGTTAATCTGGCCGGGATACATTTTGTCATGCAAATCAGGAACAATACTTGGATCCCAACCTGAATTTCATTTCTTCGGATTCAGACTCAGATATAGCTCCTTAAGGTAAGGGAAATGGGTTGTAACAACCGCCACAACCAGAACAACGGCTCGTGCCAGATCAGAACACAACGAACACACATCTGCTCGCTTCGATACATGCCATCCAACAACAACTCACCGAACATGCATTGGCTTAGGTTGCTTTTCAGACCAGGTTGGCAATTTCTGTCTGATGGGCCAAGATCTGGTCCTGCTGACCTCGCATGGCAGTCTGCTCCTGCTGGAGGTCGGTGAGAGCGGTCAGTATACGCTCCAAACGATCTGCCATCTCCTGTCCAGCTCTAGATGCCATGGTTCTGTACGAGAACCTATACCATTAATCATAATAGTTGATTTTCGCTGACATTTCTAACTGTGTTGTTCTTTTCTTGGATACTATATGAAAAATAATTGCAAGAAGGTGACATCTGTGGTTATTGAATTTGAATAATATATTTCCCTTTCGGACTCGCGACAAGTCAGAGAACTGTCGCTATCCGAGAACTTAATGCAATTAGAATCGTAATATTGCGAATGTGTGTAGAGGGGTACCATTGTGAGACGCCTGTCCGGGGATCCGGGTTACTCGTTTACATAATACTCGTAGTATCTCGTTTGCTATTGATCGCATTAGGTTATAGAAAATGAGGGAAAAAATTTGCTATTCGAAATGATATTCACAATATAATTAATCAACCGCAGAACAATAAATGTCATCAATTCTTATTGCATTAATTTTCATATAAAGTTAAATGTGTCAAAAGAAAATGACATTTTGTACATATATCCCAAAATGTAACAGAAGAAAGAAATAAGCACATAAGAGATTTGACAACTCTAGGAGAGAGCTTGTCAAGACCAGGAGACAACAGATGTACGAAGGAAACTGAGCCAAAGATACTAGGAGTGAGTGAGAACTAATCATTCTCTGAAAAGGCATGTAGAAAAGGAATTTTCTCTCCCAGTACAGTCGAGGGCATGTGATTCACAAGGTAACAAGCTATAAGAATCGCATCACCCCAGAACGATCGAACCCCAAATGTCTACATGAATCAATTAGAGCTACTGCCCCGACCTTGACAATTAGGAAAAACAGACCTATGATGCTTTCCCAACTAGCATGCCTCACACTGAAAGGATGAGCGAGGTGAGATCTGATGAAGAACATGACACATCTTCTGAAGGGAAGGTGACGAGAGTGCAGTTGCCACACAAATGGGGAGACTGATCCTGCATTATGAGAAGATAGATCGTCATATGGAGTACGGACCAGTCGATAGAGGCCGCCCTGCTTACGACCACAATCAGTCACCCTGCCCGTAGGAATGTCCTGAAATACAAGAGAAGATAGGTCAGAAATAACATGACAATGTAAATCCTTCGTAATCTAACTAAGAGATAATAAATTCGTAGAAAACGCAGGAGCATGTATCACATTATGTAAACGCATCGAAGGCGTCAAATTGATCCCCCCCTGTCCTGTAACTGGAGGAGTACCATCGGGCATCGGTTATGACAACTGTTCTGCCAGGGGAAACCTGTTTGTTTTCAGCAAATTGACTTCTGTCCCCACACATGTGATGGGATGCCCATAATCCATAATCCATTCTGTAATATTAGTGCCATGACAACTAGTAAGAGTGTAGATGCTACCTGAGGTACTGGCAGAGGTAGAGGTACTGGTAGAAGCAGAGGTTGCAATATCTAAATTGCCTCCCGAAGCAGGTGAGGAAGCATGGGGCATAATGTCCCGTAATCAAGCCACTAGGTCATAAAACTTCTGATCAGATGAAGGAGATGCAGGAGGCTTATCCTGCTCTGCTACATGGGTAGATGCGGGAAAACCATGCTTGGAGTAGCATGCATCCTCCGAGTGTCCTGGATGGTGACAATAAGTGCACGATGACAAATACAACCTCTCCTGCCACGAGGTCCACGACCGCAAAACTGAGAACCACCTCCTCTACCACGAGAGACGACCATCGCAGAAGAGGTCTGGCTAGAAATAGACAATGAGACAATGATCCAGCTGAGTCTGCAGTAAGCCTCCTCCATGGGAGGAATGGTAATATCCGCAAGTATCTGTGAATGAGCAATCTCATATTCTGGATCAAGTGTTGCTAGAAATACACTAACCATAGTGGCATTCCTATATGCCTTTTGCTGCTCAGGGGTTGAGGCAAGAGACATAAATCTGTGGAGCTTCTTGAACATACTACATAAAGATGTGTATAGAGAATGGAGAGGATGCCCATTTTGTTTGACTGTGAATTTGTCATGCTGTGGTTACAGGATTTTTGTCTAATTCCTCGCTTGAGAATAGATGGTTGCGATGATATCCCACATCGCCTTAGTGGTGGGCTGATGTAAACATCATTATCGATCTCTATCATTAATGTACTAGATTACCGAACTTTGGCATAGGAATCATCCGCCTCCCATGAGGCGTTCACTCCAGTTCTCTCAGTTGGCTCCTCCTCGGTAAGAATATGTTTCTTACCTGTAGACTTCATAAGGCTCATGAACTGCATGACCTACAGTTTGTAGTTCGTCTCGTTCATCTTGACCATCAGCGCTGGACCTTGAAAAACGACTGTGGTGGGGAGATCAACCTTGTTCTCTGAAATACTGCCAGATAGGGAAAAACTAGGGTTTGTAGACCAAAAGAAATATGTCTACACAGACTTACGGGAAATTAGTTGCATGTGTAGACTTAGGATGCAACCAATTCCATCAACGAGAAACGGACTGCGGTGGAACCCGCAGGAGATGGCGGCGAATACCACGGACAATGAACGACGGACGACGGGCCGCAGGTACCGACGACAGTGGCGGGAGAGAGAGAGGTTGGCGGTGGCAGCAATGAGAGATGGAGAGAAAGGCCGACAACGACAAGAGAGAAAGAGAGAGGTCGATGATGGTGGCAGGAGAGATGGAGGGGGGGCTGGCGGGTGGCGTCTAGGGTTTCTTGGGTACGAATGCTTCGATCTAGGACCGCCGCTCTGATACCATGTTGGGAAAAAGAATGAGAGTCGTATTCCAAAGAACCTTAGGGATCTCCTATATAGAGGAGAAGCCCTTGGGTAAATTACATAAGATTGAAGAAATAGATATAAAATGATAAAACGATACATAGACATAATAATATCTCTACAATATTGGAGTACCTCATTTATCCGATGGTGATTATATATCCATTGACATGTTAGTCACTTCGTCGATATCTGCAAAATTAGGTGGACATCTTCTCGGATACTTAAAAATGTTGACCAATATGGGCAATATGAGGAGGCATGCCACCTCTACTTAGACACATAAGGCATAGAGATGTCAAGATCTAATGCAACTTTGTAAGGAGGCATTTTTACCATCTCTATTATTTGTTTCTTACTTTTATCTTTAATTTTAAGATGAATACATGTTTTTTCTTACTTTTATTATGTAACCTTCTCTTTTTATTACAATTCATTTCTTGTTAAATAATGTAATAACTTATTAGCAAGTTTTATATGAAACTTTATATAATGTGTTAATATAATAACCACTAATACAATAAAGGTGCATGATTTTACATATCAGTTTTTATTGGAGCCTCAAATAAAATCTTCAAATGTAAGATGATAGTTTAAGTATAAAACTAGTAAAACATTATGAAATTAATTGATTTTTGTTAGTTTAGATGCGATTCCTGGGTTTTGTCGGCATACCCTTTTATTTTGGTGAATTGACATTGATATCGTCGCTTAAAATCTTGTTCTATGGTATTTTTGCCTAAGAGGACTAATCCGAGTGTAATGAAGTTGATATTAGAAGGTGAGACTTTATCCTCTGATTGACATCGAGAAGATTCGTTGCTTAGTGAATCTCGCTTGTCTTAACAATATAATTAATAATTGTTTCCACATGATACTCGTGTTCATTACCTTAGGTGTCACCTCGAATTCGAAATATCACCCTGCATAATAAAACTACATTAAAATGGGGCTGCAAATACTTGATGCGACTGGATGCATGTACACATGGCGTGGCTCATGATCTAGGTCACGTCTCGACAAATTCTTGTTGTCTGGTGAGGCACTGGAGGCTTTCCTTTTAGCTGGTGCTCGGGCTCTACTGCGTTCCCACTTTGATCACACGTCGATCGTGTGGTTCTCGGGTGAGGGGGACCGCCCCTGGTTCTTCTTCAGGTTTGAGAAGGCATGGTTGCTGGAGGCTGGAGCCTGGTTTTCGGGAGGCGGTTGCGGAGTTTTGGGAGGGAAGCTGCCCGGATGGCACGGCTACTCGCCGTTTTGCAAGCAAGCTAAGGGCGCTAAGGGCATTCATGTAGAGGTTTAGCAGCTTGCTTCGGAGGCAGCGCACGGCTCGGCGCCAGAAGGCACAGGAGGACATTCAGAGGATGGATGATTTGGAGGACGCCAGGGAGCTTACGGCGGAGGAAGCGGATTTGAGGTGTGTTAGCTTTGATGTCCTGATACAGGAGGATAGGAAGGACGAGGTTGCTTGGAGGCAGAGATCCTGTCAGAGATGGATGAGGGAAGGGGATGCCAACACAAAATTTTTCCATGCCGTGGCGAGCGGTAGAAGGCGAAGGAACACCATTCACTCCATTCGGGTTGGAGGGACTGTGGTGGAAGGGGATTACGCCGTGGGCTCGACCTTGCGGTCACACTTCCAGGAGTTTAGTAGGCGGACCACCCGTACGGGGTGGGGTTGGCGAGGCAGGGGGGTTTCACGGATATCGGAAACAGATGCGGTCATGTTGGAAGGGGAGTTCTCTGAGGCGGAGGCTAGGAGGGCATGCTTCCAGTTGAATGCGGATGGGGCCCCTGGTCCGGACGGTTTTCTAGTGTCCTATCAGGAATTCTGGGACTTGATCAAGATTGAATTAATGGGGGTCATTGCGGAGTTCTGAGATGGAAACAACGGGTTTGAAGCTCTGAACAGGGCGCTCATCTTCCTTTTGCCCAAGCGTGGCACTCCATCAGGTGTAGAGGATTACAGGCCCAATCATTATCTAATGCGATTTATCTGATCGTTTCTAAGATTTTGGCAAATCGTCTTAAGGGGACCCTTAACCGGATTAGATCTCCCGAGTAGATGGATTTTGTTCCAGGTAGGAACATGACATATGGGCTGCTTATAGCATCGGAAATTGCGTCTGATTGGAAGTGGTGCAGTAGGAAAGGTATCTTGTGGAAGGTAGATTTCTCTAAGGCCTACGATTGTATCAACTGAAGATTTTTGTGGGCATCTTTGGAGAAGAGGGGCTTCCCGCCTCGGTGGATTTGTTGGATAAAGCGGTGTATCACGACCTCTTATCACACCGTTTTGGTAAATGGTAGACCGGAAAGGGGTTTTTTCCAACCGCAGAGGGGAATTCGCTAAGGATGTTCGTTGGCTCCTTTGCTATTTATTATTGTGGCAGATGTATTGGCTATTATGATGAGGTTGGCAGTCGATGCAGGGTGGTGCGAGGGATATGAGCGGGGGGATATGTCCATTCCTTTGCTGCAGTATGCGGATGACACCATTCTTTTCATGGGGGTTGACAAGGAGAAGATGAGGCGAGCGCCATATATTATGGATATTTTTTGGGACCTATCTGGGCTCCAGATCAACATGCATAAATCGGTAGTCGTTCCATTTGGTTTGTCAGATCATGAATCGTAGGAGGCATCGACCATTCTTGGATGCCCAATTGAGGGTCTTCTGATCACGTATCCAGGTCTTCCTTTGGTGGCAGGGAAACCGAGGATTCTGGATTGGCGGTGTTTGTTGGACAGACTTGAGAGCAGATTAGTAGGATGGAAAGCTTCGATGTTATCTAGGGGGCAAGTTGGTGCTTATGAAGCATGTGTTATCGGCCATGCCCTTATTCTTTTGCTCTACGAGGCAGCTCCCGACGGGCATTCGGACACGCATTGAGGGACTTATGAGAAGGTTTTTTTGGTCAGAAGGTAAGCAAAATAGGCGTGAGTTTCACTTGGTTGGGTGGGACAAAGTGACAAGATCTAAAAAACAAGGAGGGTTGGGAATTCTTCGCATTGGCGAGATGAATAAGGCCTTCATGGCGAAATGGGTGGTGCGTATTTGGGGAGATTCTGATGACATGGTTTGCAAACTGATGAGGAATGTTTATGATGTGAGGATGTCGTTGGAGGGGGGCCCTTGTCGTATGCTGTCCTCTCTCTGGAAGGGGATCACTGAGGTGTTGTCGGACATTGCTGCGAAGATGTGGCCGGTGCTTGGAGATGGCGCAGCTTTCCAATTTTGGACTGACGACTGGACTGGGGACAGATCCTTGGAACAACTTTTTCCACGGCTGTTCTATCTTGCAACCAACAGAAGGGCGGCGGTGCAACAAATGTGGGACCATGGGGCGTCGTGCCTGTTTTTGTTATTAATTTGTCAGATCAGCGGGTGTAGGAATTTCTAGACCTGCAAACTTACTTGGCTCAATTTGAGGGCCCATCGACAGGGAGGGATCGCTTTGTTTGGGGCGAAGGAAGATTACCGGTGAGGAAAATGTATCGCTTCCTGGCGGAGGATGGACATGTGGTGGAAAGCGAGTTGGTGAACGATGTAAGGATAATACGGAAGAGCAGGATTCCAAACTGCATAAAGATCTTTCTTTGGATCTTCCGGCAGGAGCGGCTGCTTACGCAGGTGCGACGTGGTCAACTATTGGGGTTCGAGGCAGGAGCATGCTCCAGATTTAGTGGTGTGATTGAGGACGTGGAGCACTTATTCTTCACTTGTCATTCCTCGGCTCAGGCTTGGGAGATTGCCAGCATTCCTTGGATTTAGAGACATGGGATTGACGATTTTTGGAGGAGCATTAGAGGGGTTTGCGGCAAAGGTCACGAGGATAGCAGACGTCCTTTTGCCATTTTATGGGCGATTTGTTATGCAAGGAATAACCCCATTTTTTGGGGGCAGAGTTGTTATGTAGAAAACATCGTGGAACATAGCAGGGCGTTGTGTAGTCTGTGGAGTTTGTAGTATCTTTTTTGCATTTCTTGTAAATATTCTCCCTTTTTTTTACTTAATACAATTTTGTGGTGGCTCCCATATCATGGGAGACCACTCGTCTCACTTTCTTCCAAAAAAAACAAAACTACATTAAAAACATGTGATGGGACTAACCTACATATGCACAAAGGCTGAGACATGGTTTGAATATCATGGATAACATAATGCTGAAAGTCATAAGGGTTGGAATAACAAGTCTGCAGACACATTGGTTGATACTTCTGGAGGCTGGTATAGATTTCACAAGGGCTGAGCTCGTTACATATAATATTATTGGAGGCTCTAGATGATGTAAATTAGAGGATGAACCAGATTATTCTGCTGGAGGATGCAGATGCGGGGACTAATCACATCATATGGGAGGCATTGGAAACTTCCCAGGGGGCTGCCATAGTGGCTACCGGGGCCCGTACTTGCTATTGGCGGGGGATGGAAAAACCTTGGTTGTCTGACTGCACTAAGATGGGCAGCCTGGAGGGTTAAGGACGGGTCAAAGCATAATTGGCTGATGACGATGGGGACCTCAAGGGCTAGGAAAGCCCATCACAGGTTGATGAGTTGAGATGTTAGTATTGGTGGGAGGGGATGTGGCTGCGTAAATTGATCTAGGGTTACTGCTTTGTTACCATGTAGAGAATAACGAGAGATTGGTATGCTAATAATGAACTTATCCCTTTATATACACGAAGAGATTAGGGTGGTTATAAATCAATAGACAATACAGAAACACCAAATGAGTTATAACTCTTGTATACTCTACCCGATCCTGAAAATTCCCAATAAGACAAACCCTTGGCTCTTTGAGCCCTCACCTTCGTAGCCATAACTTTATGCATAACCAACACCTCCCTTTTTTAGCCTTCCAGAATAGCCTTTGAAACCTTAACACCATCACATCCTCTTCTCTAGCTCCAATGCTCTCTCCAACTCCTCTAAAGACCTCATCATTTTTTTAAAACCAAAAAAGGGGAAACACGCTATGGTGTCTGCCCCCAAATATTAACAAGACGAAGAAAGGTTACAGAAAGATTTGCAGAAGTATTGCTTTCTTCCCACATTGCTTCTTGTACACCTTTGTTTGAGCAACTAAGACTCTTCCCCATTTCCCCATGAACCTGATGAAAGTCACCTTCAGAAAACCGCAATCGCTTGCCAAAAGTAACCTCAACCCTCTCTAACACCACATGATTCTATGTGGCCTTTAGAGTATCAATGGAAGCCCACTTCCTCTGCACATGACTACTAAAGGATCAAAGTCCTACTATTTTCGCCCATTAATCGCAAGAGCTGCAATGACCACCCCTTCCGCAAGCGAAAAGGTATTTGCCATCTTTTTGCCTCGAGGGATTAATGTCCCTCTTTCTAGCTATAGAATAATTCAAAAGAAATCTTGTGATTTAGACCCCTAACTCCCAATTGAAATGAGGATCACTAATGCAAGAGATCACCTTGGATTCGAAGTAGCCTACTTCGAATTCTAGCCCACCAAAACCACCAAGTCCCTTAGATCCGAGAAGAGTGCTTCCAGCAATGCCCATCGAAATTGCTCCATAATATGCAACCCACTTTAGTTGCGTGAACGAGAGATTGGGAAATGTATGATATTCAAAAGAAGTATCCTAAGCTTATCATCTTTAGTCCGGTTGGTAATCGAGCGGTTAAAGGGATGGTGCCTGTCCTCATAAACTTCGTCCCTATGTGGTCCAAGAAAACCTTTTAAATCTTCAAGAATCAGGATGGTTCCTCGAGGCGTGAAAATTATCTTGAGATAACTGCTCCTTCGCGAGGATGGAGGGGGTTTGTTGCTACTGGTGCTCGTCGCTGACTAAGGCTCTAAACTTCTGCACATAATATGCTGAGAGCTCTTCGTAGGGGCACAAGACTAACCCCTCCGACAAGTAGATGGCAAAGCCATCCCTTGTAGCCTCCTTTAAAGCTAGTTATGAATGTCCACCTAGCCTTCACCCCCCTCTGCACCACGTGATCCTTCTCGATACTCCTATGCTTTCTCCTATGCTCTTTCTTTCACTGTATCTTCTCTTCTCTCTTGCTGTTCTTCACTTCTCCGGCCTTACTCTCCATGAAGGGATTCAATTGATTCTCATTCACTTTGAAATGAACCTTCCGCTCTGCCAAACTTTGGAGTACTAAAAATGCTTACATTTTGGAAATGAAACTTAAACTAATTACTTACTAGACCATATTGATGCTAATTGATGAGCGCAAACAAAAACTAACCAACTTCCACCTTTTTGCTACAATTATATCAACGACACTCTTGATGAGCGCACCTTTGTTGATCTCATGCAAGCTTCATTTTCTCCTATTAAAGTATCTAATTCATATGATTTTTGGTTGTTGTTTTCTTTGTTTATGGGGTTGGTGTACAAACTTTGTATTTCACCTATTTTAGATTTAAGTTGGAATCTATGTGGACACATGACGAAGGAGAGTAAAGATTCAATAATTTTATTTATTACATGGGACTTTTTCCAAATCGGTAATAGAAACTGTTACATGTAATCTCTGCTGATACTGGTGTCTAGGATTTAAGCTACCTGCAAAGATACCAAAAATATGTAACAAATGATTTCTGCAAAAAAAGAAGAAAAAATCTTCCCCTTTTATTGGTTTCACTAAAAGTTCATTCTATGGCATTTTTGGGTTATTAAATTTAATTACATGCACCATATGTGAACCTTTTCTTCTGTTATTTACACTGTCAAAAATCTGCAGACTCTTAAAGGAGCGCTGGCAGAAATTCGTCTTTGTTCCAAACTAGAAGAGCTTCTGTTAAAGAAGAAGTCCATACATGTTGGTGATTCGCCTGAAATCCACTCACAGAAGGCACGTCTATATCTCTCCATTAAACTGAAATTGGTTAGCTGGCTATATTTTTTTGCATTAACTTGTCTCCGCTTGTTTTGTCATTCTGATGTCTCTATTTTGTGACGTCTAAGAAGACATGCCTAGATTTCGTCAGATACATTGAAATTGGTTTTACTTGGTATATTGGTTGCATGGATGTGTATTTATTCTATTCACCTAACCATCTCTCTTGATTTAGCGATAAAATTATTATTATTACTTATAATGAAACATCGCTGTTTACATCATAAAAATGTCGTCAATAGCGATTATCTTAATATTTTAGCTAACTTGAAGATTAGTGTTTGATGTAACCAGGATAATAAAAATTGTGCTCCAGGTGCTGAGGCGAGCCTCGAGCCATTTTGGGGGAAAAGATATATTTCCTTGCAAAAGCCACTAAGACACTCTTGACACCCGCTGTTCAGGCCAAATCCCAGTTCAAAAGAGATCAGGAACCATTCTGGAAAATCACTATCTTAGCCTCTCAGATTAGGACCTTTTCTTATCCCACAAGGCTTTTCCCAGGTGTCAAATCATGACGAAATATTCCATATCCTTATTAGCAAGGAGGCCTTGATGTTCAATGCGGTGCTTTATACAGTCATGAAATTTTATAAAATGCGAGTTCCTTTGACCTGCTTGGAAATGATTGACATCTAGGCGAGCGATAAGTAGGGTTGCATGCTTTATCCCATTTTTCGTTATGCCTCACACGCCAAGCCCTCTTCCATGTGGCATGGGCTCACACTTACATTAAGGTCAAGGTCCAGATAAGAGATTACATTTCCCCACCCACAACCCATGCATCTTCCATCTAGTGATCATGCAACCATGTCAAGGCCCATCTTAGAATAACTTTTTGTTACTTATCTGCTTCTGCCGAGGTCCCAACTTGGTCCCTTGCCTTTCATCACAACCAAAACTATATTTGACCTTTGACTTTATGAAGCCATCTTCGATTCAAAGCTTCAACTTATTGCTAAAATGGTCATCATCATCATCTGACTACTCTGTGAGAACCCTCAATTCTCTAAATTTGCTCTTCAGTTCATATGGCTTTTTGAGCATCTTTTACAAAGAGTTTGGAACCTGGTTAGAGAGGATGTTATTGCATTGGCTAGGCGTTTCTGGAGGGCAACTAGAGCATTGGCTGATCAATTATTTATTTATTCTTTTTCCTACCCAAGATTAGACCCATTGCACATGCCATCTCAGTTTACATGCTGATCACCCAGTTTTTGGCGAACCATTTTTGTTCGTTGGGGACATTGTCTCATTAGTACAAATTGCATTATCAAGGAGCTATCTATCTTGAATTTTTTTTGGGGGAAAAAAAAGGTTGCATCGAGACTGACAGAAGAAAGGAGTTATCTATCTTGGAGAATTTTGTAGTAATCTATGAGGAGATTGTATCACGCGAGATAATGCAGAGACATGAATCCCGCTGGAAGGTTTGTTTTAGTATAGCATATGACATCGAAATGGTTCTTTATTTGGTTTTCCCTCAATATACAAGGTTCCCCGTACTAGTAGGTGGCCCGGGATGATGCATTGTATTACTACGATCTCATTCTGTATTCTTATAAATGGCCTTACGGAAGTTTTTTGGATGTCACTGCTACAAAGTTTTAGGAAAGGTAGTCCGCGACATTGTTTTTGCTTGATGTTCATGTCCTGACACACAATTGGCTGTGCCACAAGGAAATTGAAGGGTTTTATATTTGTAGTGATGATAAGATGATCTTTCCTCTCCTCTAATATGCTGACGACACTTGTTTTGAGGGCATTCATGAGAGATTTCTTGGATATATTTAACGAGGACTTCGAGTTGCAGGTCAACTATCAGATGCCCTTCTTCATAGCTTTTCACGCGGATGATCGCACTACCAATTTAATAAGTGTTCTTTCAAATCCTTGTACGGGCTTGCCTGTTAAATATTTGGGCCCCTCTTTTGAGAGATATATTGTCATCTTTACTAATCTTGTTTTCTTTGGCATTTTTGATATATGTTAGTGTTCTTAAGATGATAGATGGTACATGCATTACAAAGAAAATTCCTGTGGCAGGGGTCTAGTGCATGTTGGGTATGTTTCTGTGTAAACAATGTTGCAATATTCTGTATTTGCTATTCAGTATCCAGTTGAATGGGTCACAATATGCATTTTTTATTACTTAAATATAACCGTTATGTTTAATACAAAAGTGTATACATACATATCTGATCATAAGGTAACAAGATAATTTATCAAATAAATTTCAATCAAATATCATGTCTATTTACTTTTAAGCTGCATGAAAAAATATTTCAAAAATTTGCAAAAAAATACCAAAAAATCCGTTCTTATCAGTCGATCAACTATTTCATATATAGACCAAATAGTGACTGAATAGAGATCCTCGTATCGCATAGTTGGACTGATTAGTCAGCTAATCAGCTGATTATTGCAAAATTGCTTGTGAAATGGGATGGGGTTTGCTGACTGGTGATGGATGGGGACCTTGGGTTAATGGATTAGAGAATGTAGAATTGGGATGAGGTTTGCTGACTGGGATTTGCTGACTCTGATAGTGGACCTCATGGTTGCTTAAGAATGGTGGCAGGTTTTTTCGAAAATGTTAAGTTTGCTTTCTATGGTCAGGCTCTGAAGTTAGCGGAATGCATGATGCTATCCCATGCCCTTCACTCTATATGAAGACTGAGTAAAGATTTTCGGCCAATCACTGAATTCCAAAAGCCTAAGTTGGCAATACAACATGTTAGTTTCAACTGGATAAGTGGTCAGGTGCTTACATGTTGGGGTGGTGTTCCCTGGGTTGATGGATCTTGTGATGAATTTCAAGTTCTCTGTGGCTAATTGCTGGTCAGTTGCAGGATCTGGTGTAGGTGTTTAGACTCCTACCTTTGTGTAGTCCTTTTCGGATGCTCACTATGATGACTTTAATTTACTCTGTGCTCTTGGTGATGCTTGGCCAAAGGAGGGTCCTATGATTGGTGAGAATGGGATGGAGAGACCCCTTCTGTTGCGGTTGTGTATAAGAGGCATTTAACTTGGGTGGTCGACAGAGTATTCGGTTCTTCTTGATTGTAGATGTATTTGGAAGACCATGCCTCTATTAAGGTCAAAATTTTGATTTGGATAATGAGAAGAGAATGACTTGTAACCTCGATTTATATGATGATGAATGCATCATTGGACGATATTACTTGCCCTTTTACGAAAGTGACAAGGAGGATGTTAAGACCTGTTCTTCGATTGCTCTTTTTCTAGGAGGTCTCGCGAGGACAGACGAAGTGACTGCAATGTTGTTAATGTTTGAAGGTGTTCGGTTTGCCTTATTAGCTGTTGTGGTTTGGGTAATTTGGTTACATAAAAGTGCTGTTGTATTTGTCTCCGCAAGACCATACGTGGAGAATGTGATCCACTCGGTTTCTATATACTGAAGTTGTTGAGACTTGAAAATGGTGATGTTAAATGTATATCATTGTATATTAGTTATTATGATTTTTATTGAATATTATGGATGATTGTTAACGTCTACAGGCATCATTGGTTTTTAAGAAAACTACTTCGTGAGTGCCAACTCGATTGACAAGGTGGTGGTCACGATGCATGAAGCTGTCAACTATATACTAAATTTAACATTAACCCCCCTACATGTGTCTACCAGAGACACCGATTGTTGCAATCATGTTTATCCCATTGACGTCAATCCCACTAATTGGCGGTGGGTAATGCCTCTGCAGAGCAATGCCATATTTAACTCTATATGAAGGTAAATATGGTATGTTTATTTGAGTAAACGCTGCTAAAGGGTTACACGAGAGTGGGTTGCAGTAGGGGTGAGGTGCTGTAGTGTGAGCCACGCGTGGTGTTGCGCAGCCTCTATAGGGTTGCGTAAGGGGATGGATGCTGCTGTGTGAAATTTGGATTGCAATGGTTATTGTGAAATTTGGAAGTTTACCGGGTATGGCCTGATGTATATACAAATGGATGCATTTGTCCTAATTATGTGCTTAGCGTTTTATTTCACTATTGAAATCAAACATCGGAAGAATCCTGTTAATAGTTTTGTTTCGTATGTTTTGGACGACTGTATTAAATGTGATGCGTCAAATTCTAATATATTTCCTTTGTAAATTTGGAAAAGTATTAATTTTATACGATCCTACGTAGAGGTGCTAATCGAATCGAATACCTTCGAATCCACGAGGATTCAGATTCAATTTATTATAAAAGTTTCGAATCCAAACTCGAATCGAATTTCAAACAAATTTACTTGCTTAAATTCAGATTCAATCGTTTTGATTTTCGAATATTCAACGATTCATTTTATTTCGAATTTGAAATGTTAATTGATGTTTAAAGCTTATGTAATTAATATTATATGAAGAATGATATGATATAAATATGTTATTGTACAATTCTAATTTTGAAAGTATATTACTCTGATAAGTTGAAAAAACTATTAAATCAAGGAAAATATCAAATCAATACGATACATTATATAATACCTAATTTTTACAATTATTACGTGTCTTTTACAATCTAAATATACTCTTTTTCTATGATGAAATGTATAAAGACAATATAATTATAACATATCAATAGAATGCCATTGCTGAAAAAACCAAACACATTATAATTACCATTGCATGTTGAAGCAATACAAGATCAAACTTATATAGAAAGTTGATACAAATTAATATTATTATTTGAAATAATGGGAATAACGAAGAAAGATAAAACCTCTTCATTAAGCATGAGGATCTTCAATAGGAAAAAAAACTAAGCCATGAAAATGAAATATACGAGTTTTTGATGTACAAAGGAACAACTTACATCAAGCTTGTAAAAGTCGATCCGACTAGTCGAGTCGGAGATAGCCGACTCAACTAGGCCTATTCGGCCATTAGTCAGGTCGATTAATCGGTCGACTTTTACATCAATGTTTTATATTTTTCTAGTTTTTTGCTTTTTTTAAAAACAAACTTATTCTAATATGCTTCATGTTATATTTAAACTCAATTATTTCTTTTGTTTCATTATGAATGTATAGAAAATGTACAAATCTATGTTAATATATGGCAAACTTATTCTAATTTGCAATAATATTTTATTTAAAGTCAATTACTTCTTTTGTTTCATTATGAAAGTATAGAAAATGTACAAATCTATATATAAAAATGATTTATATATTTAAAATAATTAAAAAATTCAGAACTGACTAAATCTGATTAGTCGCCTGACTGGCGATTAATCCTTAGTCAGTGACCCCGTCGATCGAGTACCGACTACCGCTTTCTGCAATCTTGACTTACATTATGATGAGAAGAACTTGTATATTACTCATGTGATGATAAATGTCGCCTTGACAATAATAATCATCATGGATTGACATGTAAGGATAATCAAAACAACAAAATAGAAAAAGAGATATATCTAGATAAATTTTGAATCACGACAAATGTTGAGAAACTCGAAGTAGCAAAACCATCATTTTCACGTGTTAGGAGAAAAACCACCATAATCTACCGTGGACTTTTAGGATCTTTGGTAGATAATGAAAGGGGAATGGAAAAGGCAGTGTAAGTAATGTGAGAACATGAAAATAAACGTGTGGGTGAGATCTAGAATAACAATCTTAAATATTTAATCTTCTCTATAGATTTTATGACTAATATTTTTTACATCGTTTTATATTCAATATCTAGTCTTTAACTAATAGGATTATACACACACACATATATATATACATATTAAATTAGGTATGGCTTAGAGTGCTTTGTATCCTCTTAGTGCCTCAAAATTTCCGAAGAGCATGCTAAGATTGATTATTGTACTTATATAAAGTAACTCATACCTAAGCTACTGTCACTTAAAATGTAAAGACATAAACCTAGATGTTTTGTATAAGTCGATGTAGCGTGGGAGTATGGAAATCATAGCGGTGAATGCTGTACATGGTAAATCATATCTATGGAGCCTAGATATGATTATAAGTTTAAATTAACCGTTTAATCATTGTAGTAAGTTGGTTTGAGAGTATCTTTAGTTGCTTGCACATGTTATGCTTAGTGATATAATTCAAATGCTCAATCTTTCAATGCAAATTAAACATAGTAATTTTTTAATACATATTTATATACTCTTTTATGCATCTATTTACTTACACATGTCAACCTTTTGATGTAATTATGCTATAATTCCTTGCACAAGAATATTCGTAAAAGATCCACCCAGAGTGGTTGTTACATGTATAAAAGTAAATATGTATCTATTATATGCTTGTGTATATATGTACTATGTATAAATAAATACATGGATACATATATACATATATGTATGTACATAAATATCGAATCGAATCGAATTATTATCGAACGAATTCATGATAATTCAGATTCAATTCATTTGGGAATCAAATCTCCAAGTTAAATTCAAATTCAGTTCATTTGATTTTGAATCGAACTTTTTTCAAATGAATCGTAATCGAATTCGAATGATTCAAAGTCCTACATATGCACATGTGCCTAAAGTTAGAAAAAAGCTTTGCAGGAGTATGTTTATCTATTTCCTAAGAGTATGTTTATCTATGTAAATATTTGAAGTTTGTACAAGAAATAGAGGAAATCGAAAGTAAGGAAAGAATCTGATGTTGGTATCAGCTTATTGATTACTGAAGCATACATGCATGACTTATCTTCGATCGAAACACCATTTATATTTGTAATTGATAGATGGAGAACGAATGCAGATATTTGATTGTTTGATGTAAAATCTGCAAACAATATTGCCTTCTCATACTTGTTGTATGAATTCCAAAAGCTTACCAACATTATATTTTTTCATGTAAACAGAAAATTGAGGGTAGATTTTTCTGCTTGTCTTCTTGTTATTGTCGGCTTAGGAGAGAGTTTTCTCACTTCGTTAATGCAAACCTAACGTGCATGAACACATTGCAGGTTGATAAGTTGCAGATACTGGCAGAATCCCTAGCCAGCTCATCTGTAAAGGCCGAAAAACGAATTGCTGATCACAGGTTTTTCTCAGCTAATCTCCTTTTGCAATTCATTCCATACATTTTAGGGTTTTTATCAGTTGTACCCTTCCAAGATATTGCATTATCAGTTATGCCCTTTCCTTTTTGAGAATATCAATTGTGCCCCCGACTTCTTATTATTCTATCACTTGTGCCCTTCGGGTTAGTTTTCGTTCATCCCCAACGCAACAAATGTTAATTTTGGGAACACAGGCGGAAATAAATTTTAAAAAAAGGAGCTGAGAGTTCTTTCTTGATCCTCCTCACCCTCTTCCTCCTCCCTCTCCTCCTCCTCCCTAGGCCGACCTTCTCCTCCCTCCCCTCCTCTTCCCCCTAGGCCAACCTCCTCCTCACCAGGCCGACCTCCTCCTCCTCCCCCGTACGACCTCCTCCTTCCTCTCATCCTCCTCCTATCCAAGACGACCTCCCCCTCCCTCTCATCATCTTTCTCCCCAGGCCGACCTCCGTCCCCAGCCTCCCCCTCTCCTCTGCCCCCAGCCTCTCCTTCCTCCTTCCCTCCTCCGCCCCCAACCTCCCCCCTCCTTCGCCTCCCCCTCTCCTCCGTCCTCAGCCTCCCCCCAGCCCCCTCTCCTCCGCCTCCCCTCTCCTCTACCCCCATCCTCCCCCTCTCCTCCGCCCCCGAATTCCCCCTCCTCTACCGTCCTCTCCTCCACCCCCAGCCTCCCCCCTTCTCCGCCTCCTATGCCCTCAGCCTCCCCCCTCTTACACCCCATCCTCTCCTCCACCTCCAGCCTCCCCCTTCCTCCGCCCTGTCCTCTCCTTCGCCTCCATCCTCTCCCTTCCCTTCCCCATCTACTCTGCTCCCTGCCTCCCCAAGTCGAACCCCTCCTCCCCCTCCCATCCTCCGTCCCTCCCCCGTCGCTGCTCGTATCGTCTTTCTCACCGTCGTCGTGATCCCCTTCCCCCAGTGTTCCCTCGCTAGTACATATCCGAGCTCCGTCGTCGTCGTCGGAGGCCCACACTTAGAAGGCGTCGAGGTTGAAGGGGTCGAATGGCGAAGGAGGAGGTGTGGGTTTTTCTTCCAGATTTTCCCCTCTTAACTACACTATGGTTTGAATAAACTATGATTAAGTTCAACTTATTGATGGCCAAAGTAATGGAAGGGTACAAGTGATAGAATGACAAGAAGTCGGGACACACCTGATATTCCCAAAAAGGGAGGAGCATAACTGATATTGCAATATCTCATAGGGGCACAACTTATAAAAACCCTACATTTATGACTGTAATATATGTTTGGGCAATAGTTATCCAATGAAGGATCATAGATAATAATCCGATTAGTATGAAGTATAAATATTAAATTATCCCCAAATTTGGAGTCTATTGAAGTCTGATAAAAACATGTTATTTTGGTGTCCAACATGTTAATGCTACCGAACCTAATCAATGCTTACGATGCTGTATTTTTCATTAAATTGATTAAGAAACCTATGTGGATATGGAATATAACCTCAAGGCTTCAAGCAATAGTGCATGATTGACCATAGCCCTTTACGTTTCCATCATGCTTCAGCTTCTTTGTTTCTGTTGCTCTAGTTTCGACATAATTACTAGTAAAAGTGCAACTGTGTAAAGAAAGGAAATATTTCTTCTCATATAACCCAACGGGACTGCACATGGCTTAAATAGTTAATGGAATGTTAATGGAAAATCCTATTTAATACAATACTAATCCAATATAACAGGTACCGAAATGATATTTTTTACCTTGAAAATACCAAGTCCGCCCTCTTTTTTTTTGTTTTGTCACATTGTCCCAATCTAGCAGATAGATCCCTCCTTTCTCCTTCCTAGCATCAGCCTAAAATAAGCATCTCATCATCGATTCAATTAGTCTTATTCTGCCCTTGGAGAGGGTGAATCATTGGGCTTGATCCGACCCAACTTGGGAGTTTGGCTTGGCTCACAAATTTATTCAATGTTATTTGACAAAGCAAGAAAATGCTTGAAAAATAAAGGAGAAGCATCATGGTATCCCTTTATAAGAATGAAGGAGACATTCAAAATTGTTAAAATTATAGAGGTATCAAACCTATGAGTCATACTATCAAAATTGAGAACGTGTAATCGGAAGAAGGTTGAGGCAAGTTTCTAAAGTAAAGAAAATCAATTCAGATTCAGACTTGGTCGCTCAACTATTGGAGCTATCCACTTGTTGAGAACATTGGATATTTATAAAGCTAAAATAAAGAACCTCCATGCGATTTTTATTGACTCGGAGAAGGCTCATGATTAAATACCATGGGAGATGTTGTGGAGAGTTTTGGAGAAGAGACAAGTACCTGTCCTATACATTAATATTTTTTTTTGAGGCTCAAAAAAGGGGGAGACACTCGTTGGTGCTCGCCCCAGAATTAAATATAACTAAAAAGAGAGAAAAGAGAGTTACTTACATAGGGGAGGTGGGGTAGAAGGGAACAGAAAGCGAATGCGACTCCACCCGTTCAGTGATACCAATCGCCGGATACCAAGCCCACCGAACCGTTTTGGCATGGACACCACATCCCAAGCGGCCAGATGCATGCCCCTACCATTCCCGTCCTTCCGCCCCCACATGAAACGCCGCATACACCGCTCCAGGCGCAAGCGGACCCCCGTAGGCATTCTTCGAACAGAAAGGAAATAAACAGGTATAGATGAGAGCACGGATTTGAGAAGGATAAGCCGCCCTCCCCGAGAAAGCAAGGCCGCCCGCCAACCGGCAAGGCGCGACTCCACCCGTTCAGTGATAATACGCCAATCCTTATTTCTGGACCGCCCCATCGCTAAAGGAATACCAAGGTAGGCAAATGGAAGCTCCCCGGGAGAAGAACCGAGCAGCCTGCCACATTCTTCCGCCTCCGCAAGCGATAATCCAAAAGGCACCACGTTGGATTTGGAAGCATTAATCGACAAGCCCGAAAGTTCACAGAAAAGAGCAAGAGTATTGGCCATACCGGAAACCTCCTCCGGACCGCCCTCAATGAAGCAAATCGTGTCGTCGGCGAACTGGATCAAGGGCACACATACATCCCCCTTGCGGAACCCGTTAGTAAGGCCCGCATCAATTACACGGTACACCATTCTCGCCAGCACGTCAGAGGCCAAAACGAAGAGGAGGGGCCCAAGCGGGCAGCCCTGGCGCACCCCCTTGCGGGACTGAAAGGATCCCCCAACCGGCCGCCCATTAATCAATACAGAAAGCGAAGCCGTGGAGACGCATTTACGCATCCGAGAAATCCATAAGTTGGGGAATCCCCGTCTACGTAAAACTGACCAAAGGAAGCTCCAATCGAGGCAGTCCTAAGCCTTGGCGAAATTGATTTTCCATAGCACCCCCTTCTTTTTTCTTTTTTCCAATCCGCCACCATTTCAGGCGCCGCGACGATGCAATCAGCAATTTGTCTCCCCTTAATGAACGTCGCTTGTATCGGAGAGATAAGGCCATCCAAAACCCGAGATAGGCGCGCGGCCAAAATTTTGGCCACGATAAGGTAGATTCCATTGGAGACCGAGATAGGGCGAAAGTCCTCAATGCGCGTCGCCGGTTCTTTTTTAGGAATTAAGACAATATTGGCCCAATTGATCCGATCAAAGCCGAAATTACCCGAGCAAAATTCAGAGATGACGTCCATGACGTCCCCCGCAACAGTCTCCCAAAAGTCGCGATAAAAAGCGACAGAGAACCCGTCAGGCCCCGGCGAAGAATCATGATTTAAAGCCCACACAGCCGCTTTAGTCTCCTCCAGAGAGATGGGGCGAATAAGGGTCGCGGAGTCCGCATCAGAGAGTGAGGAAGCGCCAAGACCAAGCCAACGCCACCTACACGGTGTAGAGCTAGATGAGAAACGCCTGAGGTGATCCACGATGGCGCGCCCCATCTCCCGTTCCCCGGCGAAATAGACCTCATTGATAGAGAGGGACCGCATCATTTTATAGCACCGCCGATTGCTCGCCACCCGGTGGAAGAAGTCCATATTCGCATCTCCGTCCTTAAGCCATTTTAACCGCGAGCGCTGACGCCATTCAATTGTTCTTTTCTTATCCTCCTCCTGCACCCGAGCGAGAGCGGAACTGCGTTCCTGAAGTTCGTCAAGAGAGAGCTCGCGCTCGTTCTCCGTCGCATCAAAATGCGAGATAATCTCCTCCGCCTCGGCGTGCACAGCAAGCCTAGTCTGCCTGGAAGTTCTTTTGAAGTCCGCAAGTACCCTTCGAAGCGAAGCCAACTTCTGATTAAGTTTAGAAGTCGCGGAGCCGGAGACGGGAGTATGAGTCCAATGGTCCTGGACGACCTGTTTGAAATTAGGTTCCAACAACCAACACTTTTCGTAGCGAAAGAGCCCCCGCGGACGAATACCATCGCCAGAGTCCCAAATAATGGGAGAGTGGTCCGAGAACGATCGGGGCCGAGAAGAAACAGAGCATAGAGGAAAGGACTCCAAAGACATCCCATTAGCCAGGAACCGGTCAATTCTAGAGCGCGAGGAGTTGTTCCTCCAGGTGTAGGAAATGTCACTCGGAACCAAGTTCAATAGCGCCAGTGCATCAATCACATCAAGAAAATCCTGCGAACCCGGGTCGCGACCACCCCTGTTGCGTGGCCGATCTGAAGAATGGATGGTGACGTTGAAATCTCCCCCCAAGATCCAGGGGAGTCCCCCAAATAAAGTAGCCGCGTCCCGCATGTCCTCCCATAGTTCCCTTCTCAAGATATGGCACGTAGGAGCGTAGATACACGAGAAAACCAGCGGGTCAGTGGAAGCGACCCGATTCAAAGCAACAGAGATCATATGGCGACCTACAAGCATGAAACTAAAAGAGAACGATTGAGATCTCCAGGTCACAAGAAAGCCCCCGGCGGATCCAGTCGCATTCACCGCGCGAAATTCATCAAAGGGACCATCACCAAAAGAACGCCACGTAAAATCATCTATATCTCGCAATTTTGTTTCTTGAATGAAAGCAACGTCGCAACACCATTCAGAGAGTCTCGATCCCAAAGATCGGCGCTTGACCAAGTCCCCGAGACCACGGACGTTCCAGGAGAGCACCTTCATTAAAAACCTCTGGCGTTCCCCCCAATGCCTCCTTCCCCAGGGCCTTCTTCGCTTCCCCCAAGGCCACGAAGGCCCGCAGCTTCCGCCACAACCTCCCGCAAGGAGGCACAAGAGTGAATCACCCTAGCGTCGTGGCCCGCGAGTGTGCGCCTCCTGTAAGTAGTCCCAAAACGTCTGAAGGAAGGGCCCTCCCCATCGCCTGAGAGGTAGGTTCCCGGTGAAAGAACAACAGAAGAGAAGGCCGCATGAAGTATAGGGGACGACCGCACCGAGGTCCGAGGAGAATCCAACATCACAGAGTCATGACCTGAGCCCACGTTTAGACGCAAGTCCTCGAATTGAACCATCAAAGAGTCGGGCGAGAATGCCCGTAATTCCTGGTGAAAGGCCCGCGGCCACGATCCGAAGTGAACGGGTCCGCCTACCCGTATGTTCTGGAGATCGACGGAAGGACCCGATAAACCAACAAACAATGGTGGTGCCGACCCAATCTTCGGAGAGAGAAAAGTCGAATCGACCTCGGGTATCCCCACGTCAGGGAGACGAGGAGATGCAATCGATTGTCGCAGGACCGAGCAGACGCCTCGAAGGTCCCCTCCACGTCAGTCATGCAAAGAGACGCTTCGGAAGGATCAACATGACGCTCCACGTGGCACGGCGGAGACGAAGCGTCGTGCTCCAGCCCCGCGTCATCGCCAAGCACCATCGCCGAAAAAATCGGACCCGCCGCCAACACCGCCCGTTTCGAAGCCTCCGGCGTCGGAAGGATAATGGAGAGCTCAGGCTTGAACCGCCAACGCCCAATCTTGAGGGACCCGAAGAAGGTCCTTCCTGGCGCCTCATTGAGAAAGCCCGAGCTGCACTCAAAGAGAACCCTAGTTGACTTCCAGTCAGCCTCCGAAGCAAGGCCATCATCGATAATGGACAAGATGTCCACCCACCGGCGAAACGCCTTGTTGAGAACGGGAACAGTTCTAGACAGGAAGGGAACGCCAGTAATGGCCGCGAGGCAGACCTCGGTGGCCGAAGAGGCACCATCAGCCACGCGAGCCCTCCTCCAAAAGACCTCGTCGTTAGAACCACCAGACAACAACCTATCCCGTTGCTCTGGGTTTAGGGTATGGCGGCGCGGAACTGCCTCCGTTATAAAGGATATGTATGATGGGGCTTCATGTTGTGTAAGGATCAGTTTGGGAAGACTAGCTATTTTGACATTAGCATCGGTTTGCACCAAGGTTCAGCTTTGAGTCCATTCCTTTTTACTTTGATTATGAACGAGCTGACTAGTTGCATTCATGATTTAGTGTATGTTGTTCATCGATGATATTATGTTTATTGATGAGACTAGAGATGGAGTAAATGCGAAGCTTGAGATTTTGAGGCATGGTTTAGAGACTAAACATTTTCATATAAATAGGGCTAAGATTGAATATATAGAGTGCATATTTGATGGAAGCAGTTGTGAGTGAATCGAGGTAAAGATTGGAAATGATAACATTTAGTAAAAAGATTCTTCTAGAAATAGTTACATATTTTTACATTCTATATGTACTAATTTCATCATTATATTTCTCTGTACCTGCTTTATGTAATTTACCCATAGGACTCTCCTCTATATAAGAGAGCCTAGGGTTCTCAGAAATGCTATGCTCTTGTTTTCTTCCACATGGTATCATAGCGGTGGTCCTAGATCCGAGCTCGTATACCCTAACCCTAAACCCCACCAGCCGTCCCCTCCTCCTCCTTCTCACGACGGTGTCGCCGCCAGCCACTCCCGCCATCGTCAGCAACGCTGCCAGCCAGTCCCGGCACTGCCAACCAGTCCCGGCGCTGCCTGCCACCTCCGACGTACACGCGTGCGCCGCCCTCCTTCCCGCGCACGTGTACATGTGTGCGTTTGTGCCGCCAGTCGCGCACGTGCGCCGTCTTCTCTCTACGTGGCAGTTGGTGCCCTACGTTCTCGGATGTTCTTTCGGATCAGCGCGCGGTGGAATTCGCCTCGCTGCTGGAGGCTCTTTCCTTTACGGCCTCTCCCTCTGCTCTGCGGGACCATTGGACTTGGAAGGATGGGGTTTTCTCCACTTGCAAGGCGTTCCGGGCCCTGCTCTCTCCCTCCCCTGCTTTGTCCGCTCCCCTGGTGCGCGACTGTGCTTTCTTGTGGGGGCTTCGTTTGCCGGCGCGCATCGCTTTCTTCTTATGGGTGCTTCGTCATCGGCGTTTGATGACCCGGGACCACTGCGCCATGTTCCTTCCCCACTCTAGCGTCATGTGTCATCTTTGCGGGGATGTTGAAGAAACGACCGATCACCTCTTTTTTCAATGTATCTTGGTTGCAAGGGTTTGGGACGACGTTGCTTGGGCCCGTGCGGATAATATTGAAGACTTTTGCGGCATCCTTTGGTCCAACAGGACGAGGGTTAGATCTGATTTGTTGGGCCCCATCGCGCGGCTTTGGTCCATTTGGCGTGCTCGAAATGAGGCTATCTTCTCGGGGATGCATTTTTATAGGGAGAACGTGACCATTTTGGCTAGTAGATTTATATCAGACTGGTGTAGTTAATTGGGTATCGGCATTTGTTTGCCGTTCGTCTACCTTGTATTATTCTTCTCCCTCTTCGTCTTTCCTCCCCTCTTACCCCCTGTAAGTATCTCTCGCTTTCCCTTTAGTTATTATATAATGATGGGGCGAGCACCAACGAGTGTTTCCCCCTTTTTGAGCCTCAAAAAAAAGTCTACATATGTAATCGAATCCTTACATGTTTGTGTAGACGTCCATCTTTGATCTACAAAATCCCTGTGATCTCCGTCCGACAATATATCAGACAACAACGTAGATGTACCCGCCACAGGTGCCTTCAGAGGTCCGACACCAATTGTCAAGATGGACGGGACGAACTATGAACTTTGGGCCATACAGTTCATGAGTCTCATGAAGTCGAACGGCAAGAAGCATATTCTTACCGATGATGAACCGGTAGAAAAAACATGGATTCACGCCTCTTGGGAGGCGGATGACACATATGCCAAAGTCTGGCTGTCAGGTACATTGACGATCGAGATCGCCAATGACGTGTTACATCAGTCCACGACCAAGGCCATGTGGGACATTCTGGCCGTAACCTACTCTCAGGCACGGAAAGAGACCAAGATCCTTCAGTTGCAGCATGATATCTTCACGATCAAGCAGAATGGGAGACCCCTACACTCACTGTACACATCCTTGTGCGGAATGTTTGAGAGGCTTCACAGCTTCATGCCTCTGGCAACTACTCCTGAGCAGCAGAAGACTTACAGGAATGCTACCATGGTTGGTGTATTCCTTGCTGCACTTGATCCAGAATATGATGCTGCCCGCTCTTAGATCCTCGCAGATGCCACTATTCCTCCAATGGAGGAAGCTTTCCGTCGACTTAGCAGGATCACTGTTCCGACTGCTACTTTGGTCAGATCTCTTCGGCCATGGCAGCATCCAGAGGCAGAGGTGGTTTTTCATCCTTTCGTGGACATGGACCCCATGGTAGTGGGGGTCGAGCCCGTCAGCCCTGTACTTATTGTCATCGGCCTGGTCATTCAGAGGATACATGCTATTATAAGCATGGTTTCCCAGCATCAACACGAGTATCAAAGCAAGTTGAGTCCCCTGCACCTATGACTTCTGATCAGAGACTTGATGATTTCGTCTCCAAACTTCGACATATCATGCCTCCTGCCTCAATGCCAGGAAGTCATTCAGATGTGATAGCTTCTGCTTCTGCTAGTACATCAGGTAGGCCCTATGCTTTTACCTATTGGTATGGATATGAGATTAAAGAGTGGATTATGGACTCCGGAGCAACACACCATTTATGTGGTGACAGAGAGCAGCTAACATCATACATACAGGTCCCTTCAGGACGGACTGTATTGATAGCCGATGGGACTCACTCCCCGATCACAACACTGGGGGAGATTTTCTTGACGCCTTCAATGCATCTACAAAATGTGTTACATGCTCCGGATTTCTCTATGAACTTGTTGTCTATTAGCCAGCTTACAAAGGACTTACACTATCGAGCTATATTTGACCCATCTTCTCTTGTTTTTCAGGACATCCTTACGGGCCGCGTGATTAGGTGTGGCCATGAGTAGGGCAGACTTTATAAGCTGGTTCGCACACCTTTCGCAGGAGCATCCTCTCAGTCAACCGGACCGGTCTCTCCCTATCAGTGGCATATACGTTTTGGTAATCTCCTTCTCCAGAAAATGTGTCACATTTTGCCGCAGATTTCCCTTATTTCCTCATTTCAGTGTGAAGCGTGTTAGTTGGGAAAGCGTCACCGGTCTGCTTTTCCCAGTCGTCAGAGTCGGAGCAGTGGCTCCCTATTTGAATTATTTTATGTCGATATTTGGGGTCAAAGTGGTGTTCCTGATCATCAAGGATACTGTTTTTAACTTATTGTTGTCGATGATTTTTCTCGTTTGTCGTGGGTGTTTCTATTGAAGAATAAATCTGAAGCAGGGGATGTAATCAAAACCTTTATTAATGAAGTGAGCAATGTTTTCTCTGCGTCTGTGAAGTTTGTCAGGACTGATAATGCTTTGGAATTTTGTACCCGCTCTCTTTCATATTTTCTATCTTCCCGTGGTATAATTCATCAAACTTCTTGTGCTTATACGTCCCAGCAAAATGATGTTACTGAGAGAAAGCACCGGCATTTACTTGATGTCACTCGGACTCTTCTTATTCAGAGTCGGGCACCTCACTCGTTTTGGGGTGATGCAGTTCTTACTGCATGTTACCTTCTGAATCGTATGCCTTCCTCTGTCTTGGGTGAGAAAATTCCTTTGTCTATGGCTTTCTCTGAGAAGGAATTGTTCTCTCTTACTCCTTGTGTCTTTGGTTCAGTTGCTTTTGTTCACCAATTGGCTCCAGGTCTTGACAAGCTCTCTCCTAGAGCTGTCAAATGTATGTTAGTTGGGTACTCCAGGACACAGAAGGGGTATCGGTGCTATGATCTGTTACAAAGGAAATACTATATCATTGCTGATGTCACATTTTTCGAGTCCGTAATGTATTTCTCTCCTACAGGTGACAGGTTAGCTTCTTCAGAGTCTGATACCGAAATCTACATGCCACATCTACCTCCTAGTCCATTATCTTCTCCTATTGTTACACCGCCACCACCGTCACCACTGCCACCTCCACCGCCACCACCACCAGTTCCTGTGCAGTCTGTTCCACCCTTACCCAAGTTATATATTCATCGGTCAGCTCCTGCTCATGGTCATGGCCAATCATCCATCATGTCTCAGGTTTGTCTTGATAACATGTTTTCTAACGATGGGACTAGCGATAATTCTGTACAGGGGTCAGTGCAGGAGGATGTTCCTGAGGACATGGACATACCTATTGCTATTAGGAAGCAAAAACATACATGTGCTTCGTATTCAATTGCTTCACAAGTGTCCTTTCATCGCCTGACAGGGGATTTCCACAACTTTGCAGTTGTTCTATCTGCTGAAGATGTTCCACGGACTTACTAGGATGCCTTGAAAGATAACCGCTAGCGTTTAGCTATGGAAGAAGAGATGGCGGCACTACAATCACGTGGTACATGGAGCCTGGTATTTGCTCCTCCAGGTGCCTTTGTTTTCAGTTGCAAATGGGTATTTGCCATTAAATATCATGCCGATGGGAGTCTTGATCGGTACAAGGCAAGATTGGTGGCAAGGGTGTTTACTCAAACCTATGGTGTAGATTATTTGGATACATTCTCTCATGTTGCTCGTCACTCCACTTTACGTGTTCTGCTCTCTGTTGCTGTGGTACGTGACTGGCAGTTATTCCAGCTAGATGTTAAAAATACCTTTTTGTATGGAGATCTACAGGAGGAGGTATACGTGCAGCAACCTCCGGGGTTTGCTACTTAGGGGGAGTGTCGACATGTGTGTAGACTCCCTAAGGCGATATATGGGCTTAAGCAAAGTCCAAGAGCTCGGTTTCAGAAGCTCTCAGATCTGATTGAACGACAGGGGTTCAAGAGATCTAATGCAGATCATTCTCTATTTGTGCAGAGAAAATCTAGAGGGACAATTGTCATCATGGTTTATATGGATGATATAATTGTTATAAGAGACGATGCGCAAGGAATAAAGATGGCAAAAGATTTTTTTGCAGTCAGTTTGTTACTAAGAATTTAGGCACTTTACGGTATTTCCTAGGGTTGGAATTTGCTAGGAATGAGCAGGGTCTTGTGATGACCCAAAGGAAATATGTTACATATATGCTTGTTGAGACGAGCATGATTGGGTATAGACCCTCTACTACTCCTATGGACCCTAGTATGAAGCTGTATGATGGTGATACATATGAAGTCGATAAGAGGAGTTACATAGAGATGGTTGGAAAACTCCTTTATGTTACTATTACCAGACCAGATATTGCCTTTGCTATGAGTCGAGTAAGCCAGTTTATGGAGGAACCTCGACATGTACATATGGATGCCATACATATGATATTGAGATATCTAAAATCGTCTCCAGGTACGGGATTACTTTTCAAGAAAGGAGCAACTCTCACTGTATCCGCATGTGCTGATGTTGACTATGCAGGGTGTCCTAAGGACAGGAAGTCCACGTCAGGCTTTGCAGTATTTGTTGGCAGTTCCCTTGTTTCTTGGAAAAACAAGAAACAAACCGTTGTGGCTAGATCAAGATCCGAGTCTGAATATAGGGCCATGGCACAAGCGAGTACCGAAATGATGTGGGTTTGAGCTGTGTTAGCAGATCTACACATAAAAGTTCCTCTACCTATGCAGCTATGTTGGGAAAAATCAGAGAGTTATTTATTCATACACCCTAGGCTCTCTTATATAGGGGAGTAGCCTATAGGTAAATTACATCAAGAGTCCATAAGAATATAAAAAATATGAAACAATACAAATAACATAAATTATATCTCTACACTCCCCTCAAGATGGAGCATAGATGTCGATCATGCTCGGCTTGGACGAGCACTTCTGGAATGGCCCTCTAAGTAATGCCTTGGTAAAGATATCTGCAGTTTGGTCCCCTGATCTAACATGAGATGTAGAAATAAAACCCTTCTGAATCATATCTCGTATATAGTGACAATCAACATCAATGTGCTTGGTTCGTTCATGAAATGCTGGATTATTGGCAATAAATATAGCAGCTTGATTGTCACATTTCAGAGCCATAGGAAGTGGGACTTCTATATATAGATATGTAAGAACAACTTTCACCCACATCATTTCTGTACTAACCTGGGCCATAGCCCTATATTCAGACTCAACACTGGATCTGGCTACAACAGTTTGCTTCTTGCTTCTCCATGAGCCAAGAGAGTTTCCAACATATACAACAAATCCAATGGTGGACTTCCTATCCTTGGGACATCCTGCGTAGTCTGCATCTGCACATGCTGAGATAGCAATCTCCTTGTCTTTCTTGAACAACAGACCTGCACCTGGAGATAGGGATGAGCATGGGCCGGGCTGGGCCGGGCTTTGAAGGGCCCAGGCCCAAGCCCGCTTAAAAAATTCGGGCCTTGGGCCGGGCTTAGGCCCACAAAAATTTTTTTTGTTTGGCCCAAGCCCAGGCCCGGCCCAATTCCTTTGGGCCGGGCTTGGGCCGGGCCGGCCCATCTCCCAATTAGATATTATTAACGGCTCAAATATAGCATCCTTTCCCAGCTCAGGCCTTCCAGCATCATTACGTGGCCTAATAATCCTCCAATGCCCCGAACTGATGCAGCGATATTGCAAGGAGATCAACGGCCCCGAATGGGAACTTATATCTCATGTTCCCTACGTTCGCTGGCAAGAGGATGCTGATATGTGCGACTATTTATTTGTCTAGTCAAAGGTGAGTCAGACTTTACCTTACATTGTATATTTGCGATCTAGCAGACTATTATCACATGTTTTTTCCCTTTTGTTGAGGCCACAAATAGAGAAAACATAGTACTATATAACTCATCTTCGGTTCCTTCATTCTTCCGGTGAAGTCACATGTTGTATAAGACTATATATTCATTTTCTTTTTAATAATTAATCTGAACTGTGAATGACTTGCAGGTTTTCTGGGACATTGAGGGGAATGAAGTTCTGAAGCAATCTTTGAATCCTCCTCCCCCTCCTGATACTAAACTCTGATTGCTTTTCTCTCCCAATTTCTATCGTTTGCATCAACGTTCTTCCTTTCTTTCTTTTTCTCCTTTTATAAATTATTCTGGTTTGCTAAAAAAATGAAAGCCCTTCTGGTTTTACTATTCAGAGTTTTGCTTTCTCTATTATTGTTTGCGTGTTTTTGTAAACATTATTGTAATAAAATTTAGACCAAATGTATATCATTATAAACTGAGTCATTACTTGTTTGTGATTCATTATATGGTAATGTTTAAGGTACTGTTATATTATAATTAGAGATCGATGCATAAACAAGGTAAGTTAAATGATTATAGTGGCTCAGTGAAACAGATGAAGAGTTCCACAGATGACGAAGTGGCTGAGTTCCCTCAATGATATCTATGCATGCCTTTGATGACGAGGATGCGTGTAAACTACAAATGTATTGCGGATCAGATACGAATATATTCACAATGATATCTACGAATACGGATGTTCCTTCTAGTGAAAATATCTATTCGGGCCCTCTTCGGGTCGGGCCCTTGGGCCGGGTCGGGCTGGGCCGAGCCAAGCCCGAGCCCGGCCCAAAAAGTTTTTGGGCCTAAATATTGAGCCCAAGCCCGGCCCGATATTCCTTTGGGCCTGGGCCGGGCCGGCCCAGCCCAATGCTCATCCCTACCTGGAGATGATTTAAGATACCTGAGTATCGTATGTATAGCATCCATATGTACCTGACGTGGTTGCTCCATGAACTAGCCTACCCGAGTAACAACAAAAGAAGAATCAGGTCTGGTAATGGTAACATAAAGAAGTTTTCCCACCAGTTCTCTGTATCTTCTCCTATCCACCTCATCAGTGTCATCATCATATAATTTCATGCTCGGATCCATAGGTGTAGTGGCCGGTCGGCATCCAAGCATTCCTGTTTCACTTAGCAGGTCAGTGACATATTTCCTCTGAGTTATTACAAGTCCATGTGGATTTCTGGCGAACTCCAGTCCCAGAAAATGTATTAGAACTCCAAGATCCTTGGTGACAAATTCACGACCCAGCATTTCTTTCACCCTCTGAATTCCTTATCCATCGTCACCTGTAATCAGGATATCATCTACATACATCATAATTGCAATAATACCTCTGTATGTTTTCTGTATAAACGGGAATGATCTGCATTGGAACGTTTGTACCCCTGTTTTTCAAACAAGTCTGGGAGCTTCTGCAATCAAGCTCTAGGGCTCTGCTTAAGGCCATAGATGGCCTTATGAAGTTTGCACACCTTAGAATACTCCCCCTCAACAACAAAACCAGGTGGATGTTGCATGTAGACTTCCTCCTGCAAGTCTCCATATAAAAATGCATTCTTAACATCTAATTGGAATAATGTCCAATCACGAGTAACCGCAACAGAAAGAAGAATCCGTAAGGTGGAATGGCGAGCAACCGATGAGAATATATCAAGATAATCCACCCCATATGTCTGTGTAAACCCACCGGCAACCAGGCGTGCCTTGTATCTGTCAATGCTGCCATTTGCAGTGTTGCAGAAGACGGTATTCGGTATTCAGTCGGAGGGGTCACTGAATAGAGAATAATCAGTATTCGGGCGACTATTCGG
The DNA here is from genome assembly GCA_037367405.1 of Ottelia alismoides. Classification (NCBI taxonomy): domain Eukaryota; kingdom Viridiplantae; phylum Streptophyta; class Magnoliopsida; order Alismatales; family Hydrocharitaceae; genus Ottelia; species Ottelia alismoides. The sequence goes on along the minus strand of JAZKJV010000737.1, from coordinate 461,643 downwards.
AATTATTCGGTTTTGTATTTTTTAATATAAAAATTATTTATAATACATATATTCTTATATTTTTATACATTTATAGTCATTATTTAACATGAATCCAAGATAAAAGTACCAATCAATATAATAGACATATAGAATTTGATATTTGTGGTGATACCATGGTAAAATGTAACCCATAAATATTGAAAATTGAAAATAAAAAAAAATATAAATATGAAGAGTCAAACTCCAGTCGGCCTCATAGTCGGGCCAGTCGGCCGAATAGTCGGCCGACTATTCGGTCGGGCCAACTATTGCCCGACTGGAGGTCTATTCAGTCGGGTACCCTACCGCACCGCATAGTCAGACCGACTATTCGGGATAGTCGGCCGACTATTGCAACACTGGCCATTTGCATTCTGCTTAACTGTGAAGACCCACTTACAGCTCACTGTAGATACACCGGTAGGTGCAGGGACAAGGCTCCAGGAACCTCTTGACTGGAGAGCAACAATCTCTTCTTCCATAGCTAAACACCATCTACTGTCCTTCAATGCATCTTGGTAATTCCGTGGAATATCCATAGCAGATAGTGCAATAGCAAAGCTCCTGAATTCTCTAGATAAACGATCAAAAGAAACCGTGGATGCTATAGGATATGATACGCATCTACGCTTCTGTTTCCGAAGCGCAATATGTAGATCCAAATCACTTGCATCCTCCTCTGTCCTCTGTAACACAACCTGCTCAGGTAAATCATTAGATCCATCATTAGGGATTATATTCTTAGAACATACCTCAGGCGAGCTAGATGATGAGCGGTGACCATGAGCAGAAGCAGGCCGACGGGTATAGTGGAGTGGTAATGGGGGAACAGGAACTGTAACAGGAGGTGCATGTGATGTAGGTAGTGGTGGAGTTGGTGGTGGTGGCGGCATGTATATGGCTTCATCAGTGTCTGAGGATACCAACCGATCACCTGTAGGAGAGAAGTACATAACAGACTCAAAAAAGGTGACATCAGCACTAACAAAGTATTTCCTGCGCAACGGATCATAGCACTTGTACCCTTTTTGTGTTCTGGAGTACCCGACGAAAACACACTTGACAACCCTAGGAGAGAGCTTGTCAATACCTGGAGACAACTGGTGGATAAAGGCAACCGAGCCAAACACACGTGGGGTAAGTGAGAACAATTCTTTTTCAGGAAAAACCAGGGAGGAAGGAATTTTCTCACCTAAGACAGGCGATGTCATGCGATTAATGACATAACATACCGTTAGGACATCGCCCCAGAAAGAATGAGGAGCATGACTCTGTATGAGAAGCGTCCTGGTGACATCTAGCAAATGACGATGTTTCCTTTCTGCAACTCCATTTTGTTGGGAAGTATAGGCACAGAATGTTTGGTGGATAATCCCTTGTGTTGAAAAATAATTTGAGAGAGTATGAGTACAGTATTCCAAGGCATTATCACTTCTCACAATCTTTATAGACACAGAAAAGACATTACGAACTTCATTTATGAAATTTATGATAATATTCCCAGCTTCAGATTTATTCTTTAATAAAAAGACCCAAGATACACGAGAAAAATCATCCACAATGATCATATAAAACCTGTGTCACTGGTGATCAGGAACACGGCTAGGATCCCAGATATCAACGTGAAACAACTCAAACTTGGAGTTACTACTCCGACTTTGACGACTGAGAAAGGTAAACTGATGATGCTTTCCCAACTGACAAGCCTCACATTGGATGGACGTGTGAGGTGAAACCTGAGGTACGACACGACACAATTTCTGAAGCGGTAGATGGTCAAAGCGCAAGCGCCACATGAATGGAGAGACACGTCCAGCAGGAAGAGAGGAGATTTCGGCATATCGAGTCCGACTGAGGCGATATAGGCCACCCTGCTCATAGCCACGCCCAATCATGTTGCCCGTAAGGATGTCCTGAAAAATGAGAGAAGATGGATCAAAAATTGCTCGATAATGTAAATCCTTTGTAAGTTGGCTAATGGATAACAAATTCATAGAATAATCAGGTGTGTGCAACACATTCTTGAGGTGCATAGATGGTGTCAGGCTAATCTCCCCCTGACCAGTAATCAGGGAGTGCGTCCCATTATCAATAACCATAGTGCGGCCTGGAGGAACCTGTCGATAGGTTGTAAGTAGACCTCGGTCACCGCACAGATGATGTGTGGCACCGGAGTCCATAATCCACTCTAAAGTATCAGATCTACTACTGCTAGTGAATGCATAAGTACTACCTGAGGTACTGGTGGATGCAGAAGCAATAGCGTCAAAATGACTCTCAGAGGCAAGCGCTGATGTAACAGGACCGGATGAAGGAATAATACCCCTCAAGCGAGCTACAAGATCATCAAATTGCTGATCCAAAGAGGAAGCATATGGAGGTTCAATCTGTTCAGCTACTCTTGCAGACGCAGGAAATCCATGTTTGGAATAGTATGTGTTCTCGGTATGTTCAGAACGGTGGCAGAAAGTGCATGATGGCCGAACACGACTCCCTCTGCCTCGAGGTCCACGACCACGAAACTGATGATGACCCCCACAACCTCGAGATGCTGCCATAGCTGAGGCGGTCTGATTGGCAGTAGATGAAGGAACAGTAATACGCCCCAGTCTGTGAAAGACTTCCTCCATCGGAGGAATAGTGGAATCTGCCAAGATCTGGGAACGTGCTACCTCGTACTCTGGATCAAGGACTGCCAGGAATACACCAACTATAGTGGCATTCCAGCAGGTCTTCTGTTGTTCAGGAGTGGCTGTGAGAGGCATGAAGTTGTAGAGCTTCTCAAACATTCCACGTAAAGACGTGTATGATGAGTGTAGAGGCCGTCCATTCTGCTTGATTGTAAAGATGCCATGCTGAAGTTGCAGAATCTTTGTCTCATTCTTTGCCTGTTAATAGGTAGCAACCAGGATATCCCACATTGCTTTTGCAGTGGGCTGATGGAGAATATCATTTGCAATCTCAATTGCTAACGTTCCTGATAGCCAAACTTTGGCATATGCATCATCTGCCTCATATGAGGCGTTGACCCCAGTATTCTCAGATGGCTCTTCCTTAGTAAGAATGTGCTTCTTACCGGTCGACTTTATTATGCTATAAGCTGCATTGCCCACAGTTCGTAATTTGACCCGTCCATCTTCACAATAGGCGCATGACCTCTAAAGGCGCATGTAGATGGAATATCTGCCTTGCTTTCTGACATGATGATAATAGAAGACTAGGGTTGTAGACTGAAGATATGGTTGTCTACACTGACATTCACGGGTTCGGTTGCATGTGTAGACTCAAGCAACCAAACCCATTAACATGGAGACGCATGCGAAAGTCTCCTCGATGACGAAGATACCCTAGGGTTGGCCGGACCCTAGGACGTGGGGCTGCACACGAGACCTAGGAGGCTCAAAGGAAGAGAGAGGCGGCGTGCGGGGCCGAGTCACGATGCGGGGCGAGTCACGGCGCACGGGGCCGAGTCACGGTGCGCGTGGCCGAGTCACGGTGCGCGTGGCCGAGCCACAGGGCCGAGTGGCGAAGGGGCAGCATGCGAGGCACGACGCATGGAGCGCGCGGGGCTGAGTCACGCGCGGGGCCGAGGGGCGCACGACGCACGGAAGGGCGGCGTGCAGAGGGCTTGAAGGTGGGGGCTAGGATTTGGTTCGAGAACTCCGGTCTAGGACCGTCGCTCTGATACCATGTTGGGAAAAATCAGAGAGTTATTTATTCCATACACCCTAGGCTCTCTTATATAGGGGAGTAGCCTATGGGTAAATTACATCAAGAGTCCATAAGAATATAGAAAATATGAAATAGTACAAATAACATAAATTATATCTCTTAAGCTGCTCTGTTTATTGCAAATAACCCTGCATTCCATGAGAGAACTAAACATATTGAGGTAGATTGCTATTACACAAGAGATATGACACAGAAGGGGTTGATATCTACATTACATGTCAGTTCAGGAGATCAAACTGCAGATATATTTACAAAAGCATTACTCAGAGGACCATTCCTGAAATGTTCGTCCAAGCTGAGCATGATTGACATCTATGCTCCAGCTTGAGGGGGAGTGTAGAAATAGTTACATATTTTTATATTCTATATGTACTAGTTTCATCATTTTATTTCTCTGTACCTGCTTTATGTAATTTGCCCATAGGACTCTCCTCTATATTAGAGAGCCTAGGGTTCTCAAAAATGCTATACTCTTATTTTCTTCCAACAATTGTTTTAGAAACTTGGGCTCTATTTTGCAACATGATGGGGAAATCGATGGAGTTGTTACTTATAGACAAAATATAGGTTGGCTAAAGTTGAGAGGAGCCTCTACTAATTTAAGTGATAAGAAAATTCCTTTAATTCTCTAAAAAAATTCCTTTAAAAATCAAAGGAATGTATTATAAAGCAGCCGTGAGACCTGCTATGTTCTATGTATATGAAAGTTGGCCTTTGGACCATAACACGTGCAGAGAATTACAATAGCATAAATGAAAATGCTATGGTTGATGTGTGGTCATACGTGAAGAGATCGGATTCAGGATGATGCGATCAAAAGGGAAGTTGGTGTAGCTTCGATAGATTATAAGATGAGAGAAAACCACTTAAGATGGCTTGGCCATTTTCAAAGAGGTCGGCTGATGTACCAGTTAGAAGATGCAGGATTTGGGATGTTGAGCTGGCTAAGAGTGGACGAGGAGAGCCCAAGAAGTGTTGGAATGAGACTTTCCGAAGGGATGCTAGTTATTTGACGAGAATGACCCCAAGATAGATCTAATTGGAGATAAAGAATCCATGTAGCTGATCATATTTGACGTGGGAAAAGGCTTTGTTGTTTTTTGGTTTGGGTCGTGGCTCATTTTTTGGGCAAATCCACAACCCGGGGCTGAAGTGCTCCCAAGGTGATGTCCACTAATAGTTAGTTCATATAGAGTTGTAAATGTTGCTAAAGCCAATAGCAATAAGAAATATAAAACTAAGGAAATTACATAACAGTGACGTCATTATCTCACATGTCTGGCAGAAATAGTCGCGATGTAACAACCATTATTTCAACTATGTCAGATTTTAAATTATTCTTCCTAATGAAAAAGGCACATCAAAAATAAATTATTAATATTACAAGGTTCCCACATGCGATGTAAACTAATGAGTGAATGTAGTAAAATAGATGGTGTGGAACGAAACTCGACTCTATCTACCACCTGCTCGAGCCTAATAGCCAGAAGAGAGCGATAACATCGTAATAGACATTATTGCAGATTAGATTGAAAGGGGGAAAACGAAAATAGGAGAATATGTCCTCTTATTCAACTTCACAGAATGATAGTTAGGGGGACGAGAATGATAGCGAGGGAGCGGAGAGACAAATTCCTTAGTAACGTAGTTCAAAAAAATTATTCTTCCACAAAGCCAAAATTTTTTCTTTTGTCAATACTGTAGGCATATCGCATTAATTATATGCGCTAAAGGGACTCGCATGGAATTTATGCGCTTTAGAGTAGCGCATAAATTATATGCGCTTTCGCCTCTATAGTGCAGGAAATGTATGCGATATACTATGCAACCTCAGAAAAAAATAGATAGAACGTTTTGCTGGGACAAAATAAAGAAATGGAACTTGAATCTTATCACATAAGAGTAAAGATTTCCATAAATATCTCCACGAATAGGATATGTACCAAAGTCATTCATGTCATAAATAATACAAATAGATGTCATGGCTCCATTGGATTAGAAAATAGTTCATGTTGCGTACAATACAAATAATTAGGATAGAGTACATTGCCCAATATCGTCATGGAATACATATTTATCTCTTCCTCCTCCTTTGATAGGTTATTTTTCCATATATAAAATCAACTCCTTGTAATTGCGAACTTCCTATGCCTTCTTCCTCGTCGAAGGTGGGCGCAGGTGACGGAGTTAGTGCAGGATACGTATATTGAGTTTCTTCCCCCCTTATGTTCCTTGCTTGCGCTTGTGGAGTTGTCATCCCGCCGTCTCGAGACTCAACAATTGGTGTGACAAATTGTGTCTGCAAAATGAACTCGGGGACCTCGTCCATATCCTGGTTTCCTTCCTCCACTTCGACACCATGCGCAAATTCTTGCTACCCTCGTCTACGACCTCGTCCATGACCTTGTTGCTGTTGGTGTGCCCTAGCCTGACCTCTTCCTCTCTCATGTCCTCTTCCTCTTTCTTGGACATTCTCCTGTTGCATGTACTTCTCGTTCAAGATCATGGCATCTGCAAATTGAATGGCCAATGAATGCTCCATTTCAGACATGGTCTCCCGTGCTATGTCTCTATACTGGTAGTGGCTTAGATCTCTATCTCCTAATTCCATGACAAGATCCCATCTCTGCGTCTGAAAATTTTAAATAAATGTGAAGTTAGATTTTATAACATAATGAAATATATTTGAATTATTTAGACTTACATTGTAGGCGAGGATTCCACCCAATCTCCCCTCATATCTTCTAGTGATCCAGAGATACCAATCCATGTAATCCGGAGAGGTACTAACCCCAATGAATTGGTCTATGTGGAGAACTCTCTCATGACGAGATATCCAAGCAGTGATGTGATCAACATGTTTTTCTCTCCAATCTACATCCACTTTACCCCGCAGATCGATCGCATGTAACACCTCATCAGTGTCGCAAGGAGATGGATCTGGCAACCACCAAATTGGCGTACAACACGGTCGGGAAATAGCGACCACATGGAAGTAGATGAGAGGAACACATGACGTCCAAACATGTTGACTATTGATGCAATAATGTGGGAGAGCTTTTAAGATGTTTGTCCCATACAACATCCACAAAACCTGCACATAAGTTATTTCGATCATTTCATAAATATTCCAAATGATTAATTTTTTAAAAAGGTATATGTGCTCTAGAGATTGCATATCGAATGCGTTACGATATGGCCGGATAACGTGCGTTGATCGGCATCTGTTCTCAAAGTCTGCCCTCCAATTAACACCTAATGGCTGCTCATGCCATTGGGATCTTACTCTAATAACAAGGGCTATATGGGGAAAGTGCTCCCATGCCCAAAGCTGAAAAGTATAACAGAACCGCGTACCTCCTTGGTCTCCATTGCGGCGTAACTCAAATGCCTGTACACGTATGCCAATGTGGCAGATCCCCAATTGAATGTTCCATTGACATCAAGATCGGACAAAAGCGGTAAAGTTTTAATAGATATCAAAGCCGCTCTTGTCCCGTGAATAATACACCCCCAAGGAGCTGCAGGATGTATGCTCTCGCATAACGTATCAATGTGTCCTCATCTGCATGGGCAGACACGTGTGAAAATGACTGATACAACCAACTCACCATCACTCTTGATCTTTGGATCTCATTCTCCATTTGTCGAACCCCTAGTAATTGATCGTACACATCAGCTCATTTCCCTACTGTCGATGTAGCACCGGTAACTGCCATGCCATCAACTCGCAACCCCATCAGCGCAGCTACATCCTGAAGTGTAAGCGTTATCTCCCCATTGGCCATATGAAATGTATGTGTTTCCGACCTCCATCGCTCCACCAAGGCAGTTATAAGATGCCAATCAAGGGTTATGAACTCCAAATCAGTAAATCCACCAAATCTTGCCTGCACAACAAATGAATGCGATCGTCAAGTGGTATGTACCGTACTTGCTTCTCCCTTCGCCGACATCGTAGCCCTGGTGATACATGGCCACATAAATATGGATTGCTAATTTTGAGATTTAAAAATGCACATCGTGAAAATGAAATTAAATGAAATAAACAACATAATTTACATCACCCTCCCATACTCGGCGTGAATGATGTCGATCCTGCCGCGTCAGCACGAAAGTGTCAGTGGGGCCTGGGTCTATCTACAACACATATAGAAAATGTATACGTTAGTAATTTAAAAAGGGAAGATATAACAAATGTACAAAGCAACAAACTATGTTTATTATGCATGCATTACAATTTTTGTAATGAGAAATATAATAAACTTAATGAGGCCGGTACATTTTCTCTTATTATGACCTTTCCCTCCACATCTCCTACATCTATTTTTGTTTCGATTTGATGCAGGAGTTGTAGTTGATGAAGATGCTTCTGAGTTTTTTCTTGGACATGTGCGTTTACTATGACCCAAAGTTCTACATAAATCACATGTATTATTTTGCAAAACTTCTCTTATATCCATCTCATTGTGGATCCTCGTTGACTGAGGTCTGCCTTTTCTTCGCTTTAACTTCTTGTTGGGTCTCAACTCAGGGTAGGACAAGGGCACCCACATATCCCTATCTCCCAAGTGATGGTGGATGACCTCACCGTTGATGGCGCTTCTCCGGGAGAAGATAAAGACCCCCTTGTCTGGGTCTGTCTACTTCACCCGCGTCAGCTGGGTTGGTGGACAGTGCAAACTGAAGGACATCGTCTATATTTCGAGCTTTCTTCGGCAGGACTGGTACCGGTCGGGAAGGTTCGACCATAGCAGTTGGTCGGGACGGTGAAAAGTACCGCGGCGATACGACGGGGCGAGATCGCCAGCCAACAGGCAGAGATTGGAGTGGCAGTAACGGTCACCTCCGGAGGTGTCACGACTCCTGAAATCCCGCTGGGAATCGTTTCGGAACAGTCAATGCAGGGCGACGGTTAGCCTCCGCGACTGTTCCATTCCTGCATGCGGATCTTTCCTCCGTTTCACGAGAATTGAAGGATGCACATTCATCACCTTTGATTCGGGCGATTTCCAATGCAGTCTTGCAACGCCAGTCATTCCAAGAGTAGGCGCTACTTCGCGGGTTAGAGGCGGGTGCACCTAATACCATGCGCTCGACCCGGATAAAACCAAACCGAGTTAGCGGGAGAAGTGGTCGTATCCGAATTTGGAAGTTCAGGCTACTCCAGACCCGGAACAGACACTTGACATGGACACACACCCACGGGCAGAACCGGATGTGAGGTATTAAACCGATCCGACTCCACCTAAATCAAAGCCTGCACATGTCGTGGAGGATATGAGCCAAGAGCGCGGGCCATCGAGGGTTCCAGTCGCAACCGAGCTGAAGGAGAACTTCCAAGCCTGGAGGAGACGGAAGCAGAAGGTGCGAGGCAGCTGTGTGGATCAGCGGGGGGTACCGCAGGGGGTGCCACAGTGGCAAAGGCTTCCGCTGAAGAAGGGAAGGGGACACAGATTCCTACTAGAGAGGTGGATTGGCGGCTAACGCAGGGAGTTGAGCGGCGAAGGCTTGGTGTTTACTACGATCGGGAATCTATGGGTGGGAAGAGAAAAAGGAAGAAGAAGCCGATGAAGGGGGCCGGGCAGGGAGATAGGTGGGAGGAAGGAGAGCAACCTGAGGGGCCGCTGTCTTCGATCAGAAGACCCATCTTTTTCTGCATGTTGGATAGGAGCTTCGTCGAAAGTTTGGGCGTGGTACCGCCCGTTAGGAAGAACAAAGACCTTTATCCATGAAGATGATGCCGTGGAACGCTCGTGGGTTGGGCCATTCCGAGAAACGACTAGGGGTCAAAATCTAATTGTTGATGCGCATGCGGATTTGGTGCCGTTACAAGAAACAAAGATTTCGAAGGCAGGGGGTGAGGCTTGGTGTTATTTGGGGTGGGGGGGGGGCTCTACCTTCGACTTCGCGGAGGTTGAAGCGCAGCGAGCTGCTGACGGGTTGGAGAGGAGATCATTTTGATAGGCTGGCCGAGTGGAGAACCATTTTTACGCTCTCGGTGCAGCTAAGGCGGAAGATGGACATCACCTTTACGGTGACAAATATCTATGGGCCTACAGGATCGGGATTGGTATATGGATCCTTGGGTACGGATCTTGCAAAGGTGGGGACGACCAGGGAGGACGGTATCTGGCTAATTGGCGGCGATCTCAACTTGACTTTGTTTTCGGAGGACCGCCCTAAAGCTGGGGCAGCCAAGATGCGTGTTCAGAAGATTTCAGGTTCCGGGTTCATGCTATGGGGCTAGTGATTATGGACGTGACAGGATGCGCATACACTTGGCGAAATGTGAGGTCGAGATCAAGGCTAGACATATTTCTTATCTCACCGGAGGAGATGTATTCTGTGAGGCCCGTTCCCGCGGATCTGGGGAAACCCGTTTACATAACACCCGTAGTATCACGTTTGTTAAAGATCACATTATAGTACTGAAAATTTTGGGGAAATTTTTTTTTTTGAATGACATTCACATTAACTAACAGGCCACAGAACTATAACATGTCACACTTATATTGCATAAATATCCCTAGCAGTTAACATGTAGCAATAGAAATTGCATTCTGCACTTGCATCCCAATTATCCAGAAGAGAAATAGAAACATTAATAATATCCTTGAACAAAATTATAACATACATACCTGATATGTTTTGCTTCAGAAACTGACATTCAACTCTCCCAATACAACGGTGCAGGTATTTTGCCTGCAATCCATGGAATAGGAAGAAAAGAACATCAACAAATGTTGAGTAAATCTTAATTTATTTAAAATAACAGGAAATTTAGTGGTTTCAAAAGAAAGCAAGTAATTTGGCCTTGACAATTAAAATTTAGAACTACTTGCAATGAAACAGGTTTTCAAGCTGTTTGGTATGTAAAACCCCATTCTACTCATCCTACACTAATTACCCACATTAATCATTTATATACCAATATCTTGTGATCCATATTTAAGTCATTGCCTTTCTATTAATTATAATATAAGTTTGACTGGTCTTAAGAATATGAATGATGAGACTCTGATATAATTATTATCTCTATTAATGCTTATAATGATGTTTAAGAATATTGTGGATTGATCATAGTAAGAGTATATGATGGATCTGGGGTTTTGATCTTTCCTTGTTGATTTTCTCAAGCTTAGTGGATAGTCTAATAGGGATGATTTTCATGATATGGTCGTTTCTCTTTGCCATGAATTATTGACAGAAAAGTAACTAGTTCAACGGAAACCAACTCAACTGTAACCAAGCTTCCATGTAACCAATTCAACTGTAATTCAACTTTAGCCAACTCATTTGTGACTCAATCCAATCTCAATTGTATCATTTTCAGATTCAACTGTAACTGATTCAGATGTAGCCATAGAGGATTCAGATGTATACATGGATGATGCAGATGTAGCAACGCCAAGTCTGTTGGCGAAAAATAAACAAAACTCAAGCGGTGAAGTAGCCTACAAAAGAGGCTCTTCCGTCTCGCCCTCTAATTGGAAGGGCGGTCCAATAGAGGGATAGGTCTACTCCAAAACTACGCCACTGAGACGGGTAAGAGAGACTCCCTAGAAAAGTCGCTCTAAAAGAAAAACCGGCCCGACTGGTACGGGCTAACGAGCTCGAAAAACTAAAACCAAGGGTCCTCCAGCCTAGGTACCCTAAAGAACAAGGGTCAGCGGAACTGGTCCTTAAAAGAAAACCTGTGGATCCCAGAGAAGCGTAAAAACTGCGAGCGCTCGCGAAAAACCGAGAAAAAGACTGGGATCCTAGACCCGCGCACGAAGCGGCCGCTGCCCTAACTGGGCTTCCTAATCTTCCGCCCAGCTGAGGGTCACCGCCCCCTCGCACAGTCAGGCGTAAAAGTCACCGTGACTGGCACTCTTAATTATCAGTCATCGTCGAGTCATCAATACTGACTTCATTCATTATCGTTTCTTAATCCTTGTCGTGGTTGACTGTACAGATCCATGTCTTTTGTCAATAATTAAGTCAATAGTGATCTATAATGAGTAGAGAATACCTCGAGAATTAATTCGTGAATATGATTAGTCTTGGTGGTCATAATTTGTCACTTCTAAATCATGAGATTAACAACTACTCATTAGATATGGATCTAAGTACAGAAATTCCTCTTTCCTTATTCAACTCGTAATTTAGTGGCGTGATTATTGATATGTCCTCTATAAATCACTTGTATGAAAATGCCTCTAGGTTCATATTTTTCGAATTGTTAGATCTGAATTTACATCTAAATCAACGTCGGATTATCAACTTTTTTTATTTAATTATGGAATTAAAAGTATTTCTTTAGATCTTGGATACTGATAGGCAGTTAATATCTCTCAAACGGTCTTACTTAAGCAGACTTCCTTTACCATAGGACATGATTCAATCCTTACTCTTCCTAAATTAAGGAAAAGTGACCAAAAAAATATGAACTGATGAAGATCTAAAACCCCTAAAATTTCACATTTTCAGTAGAATAAATCAGCCCATTTATAGCAACAATTACATGTTGTAGAGAGTTCTTTCGACTTATTTCATGGTATTTGTTTTGTGTAGTTACCTAAGACCCAATGATAGACCCCTAATTTCAAAAGAGCATGATTCTCCTACTGGAGTTAATAAAATATTTAAAATCAAAACTCAAAGATTTGTTGTCCAAGTGACAACTTTATTTAACCCAACTTTTATAACTTATCTTTACTTACTGAAACTCTCTTTTTTTTTTTTTAAACAGAGATCATGCATGATGAATGACAATATTAATTCTTGCCTTAGAACTTTAGATCCCGATTGGATGAGGATACCCCCATCCAAATAAGGCCTTATTGGAGACTAACTATCGATCCTTGAAACTACACTACAGTTCTACATTATCATCCTGTCCATTATCATCTGAATTGTGATGCTTTTCATCCTCAATAAATATTCGAAATTCATGTCATTGCAATATTTCAATTCCACTTTCTAAACCTTTAAGTACTGTATTTTAGGTCCACATAATCTTTGTAGCAAATATCAATCTCAATCCTTTTTTTTTTCATCAAAGACTGACTAGTTTTCCATAAAAACTTTGTAATACAAGATTTGATAATGGACTCAGTCTCCAACTAATAAGGACCACAACAAAACATAACAGTTGATTGCATTTTGTGGATACAATCTAATATTAAACACCTTATACATCATAATCAAAGAAATACTTAAATGTCTTGAAATCCTAGTTCATTCTATATACTGGAACATCCAAAGATGAGTACCTTAATCTAAAACCTCTCAATAAATTATCAAAGTAGGCAATCCAACCTTGGCCAAGCAGTAATAATTAGAAACTCTATGCAAAATTTCATCCAAGAAGGATGATTCATATTCTCCTGTCCAAAACCGTACCAAAAAAAATCTTCATCAATCATTTTTATTTCAACCAGATCTACAGCATTTCATTAACAATTGTCCAGTGAATTCTGAAGGCATGCTTAGGCTTTATAGTCATGGAAATTGTAATTATGTCACCAAAAATCCAGAGAATTGAAGGGAAAAAGAAAGAATAAGGATAAATCTCATGGATAGCAGCAAGAGAGGGTGTAGATGTACCTTTTGTATCTCCAAGGTTTGGAGATCCATTTGCATGTATGTCATATCTAAATGAGCTTCAGGGATCTTTCATAGCAGCAAGATGGCTGCTTGAACAACAACCATGTCTTCTTAGAAAGAGTTAGGGGAAATGGAGGGTTGTAGTAGCTCTAATTGAGAGCAAAACAACAGCTACAATAGTTGCATGTAGCAGCTCCAGCACCTCCAACAATGGCTGCAATTGGGGCTTCTCCAGGGAAGAATTTCAGGCCTTGAAGATGCAACACTTGTTGCTGAGATTTGGTAGCAACCATAGTTTCATGATGCAGCTCCAGCAATCCAAAACTGTAGCAGATTTTCAGCTTTAAAATGGAGGAGAAAGAGGTATTTGTTGGGAATTTTAGGAAAAATTGAGAAGAGAAAGAAAGGGAATTTGGGGGAAAAAGAATAGGGAGAAAAGAAGAAGACTTAGGGCTGTACCTATTTGTATTCTCCAAAGTTTGAAAACCAATTTTCCTGTAGTTGTAACCCTTGAACTGGTAGTATTTCAATGGTTGAAGAAGGCTCTAGGGATTGACATTCAAGAAGCTCCAGCAGCTGATCTCCAGTGGCTATGGAGGGGAAAGGAGAAGAGAAGGAGCTCTTCTCTCTCGGCTGAAGAGAAGGGAATGGGATAGAAAAGTTGAAACAATTGGGGTTTATATAACCAAGAGAAAGGGTATCTCAAGATGCCAAGTGGAGGGGCTTATGCCAAATGGAATTGCCTGGAAGGAAAGAACGGCTGTCTGCTGTCAACAGCAGAAAAATATTTTTTTATTTATTTTTTTTTTTACTTTTATCTCTCTTTTCCATTGGAATACCAAAGTCGCCCGTATTGGCATATCGAGTATCCGATTTTTATGTTCAATAGCTCGTTTTGATCGTCTCTGAATGACGATCAAAATGAGTGTAATATTCCTATACTTCGGATCGAAGACGAAGCTCCGAAATTTCCGAGATAAGGTATTGATTTATGGCTAAATTTTGCGGTTTTAAAATATCAAACGACCTTCGATCGATGAACGGTCGATTTCGTTGGTCTTATTTTGTCGAATCGGATTTTTGGGTGGTCTCGGTTTATTTCGCGGTTTCCGAATTTGCGTCGCGGCTTTTCGGGCACGCATTACGATGCGATTGATTTTTGATCGATTTCGCCCGAACGACTTTTAATTCACGAACAATTGATCGATTTATGTTATTTAACACCGATTAGTAACTTTATTGAGTTATACGGACCCTAATCGGGTCGGGTTCGGGTTCGTGCAGATCCGGATGTTATATATTCCTTTCCCCTATCGCGGGCGTGGGCGCTACCTCAGGCAAATTCGGATCATACACCTATTATATGGTTGTCGGAGGAGCATAAGACATCTAGATTCTTCTTCAGATTCGAGTGGGTGCGGCTGCTGGAGGATGATTTCAAGGAGGAAGTGTCCTCGCACTGACAGGGATGGCATATGGAGGGCTTGGCGGTGGCACGTTTGCCTGGCAACTTAGCGTTGTTGAAGAAATTCTTGCTCGCGTATGGCCGCGAGGTGCGGGCTTGACGAAGGGCGCGGAGAGATGAGGCTCAAGATGGAGTGGTCGGACTGGATGGGCTGGATGTCCGGAGAGGGCTGAACCAGGAGGAGGCGACAGAATGGGCCAGACTGCTAGATGAATTATTTTTGGAAGATAGAAAGGAAGAAGTTGAATGAAGGCAGAGATCTAAATAGAAGTGGTTGCGGGAAGGAGATGCGAACACCAAGTTCTTCCATTCTTTGGCATCTGGCAGAAGAAGACGGAACTTTATACAGAGCCTTCAAGTGGGAGGGGGGATGAGGGTAACGGGGGAAGCTCAATTGGGAAGTGCTCTTAGGAGACATTTTTTGGAGATGTCGAGAAGGAAACAAGGAAAAGGTTGGGGATGGCGTGGTGCCGGGGTGGAAGTTTTGACGGAGCAGCAGGCGGTCGGGTTGGAAGTATTTTTTTCTGAGGAAGAGGTGGAGAACGCGGTCTGGGTTGTGAACGTGGACGGGGCACCGGGACCAGACGGGTTCTCGGTGTTTTTCTACAGGGAGTTCTGGGACTTGCTGAAAGATGTGATTATGGGGGTAATAAACGAGTTTAGGGACGGAAATAGGGGCTTTGAAAGGGTCAACAGGGCATTGTTGTTTCTCTTTTCCCAAGAAGGAGCATTCATTACAAGTGGAGGATTATAGGCCGATTGCGTTGTCCAATGCAATTTACCTTATCGTGGCCAAAGTTCTGGCGAATAGGCTGAGGCAGGTACTTGACCGGCTGATTCTTCAGAATCAAACTACTTTTATACCTGGTCGGCAGATGGTCGATGGCTTGGTTATGGCGTCCGAGATAAGCCTCCAACGTCCCTCCCATGGCTTCAGTGATTTATGGATAGTGTGGATGAAAAGGTGTGTCACGATCTCCGCTTACTCTATTTTAATGAATGGTAGGCCTTAAGGAAGCTTTTTCTAGCCTCGGAGAGGGGTGCAACAGGGATGCCCATTAGCATCGATGTTGTTTGTCCTGGTCACGGATGCGTTGGCAGTGCTATTTAAGAGGGCAGTTGATGTTGAGTGGTGCGAAGGCTTCCGATTGGGGAATATTTCTGTTCTGCTCTTGCAGTATGCTGATGACATGGTGATTTTCTTGAACGGTTCAGAGGACGTGCACAGAAGGGCTCACCAGTTGTTGGAGATTTTCAGCAGTATCCTGGGACTTCAGATTAATAGACAGAAGTCGGTGATTATCCCCTTTGGTATGAACAAAGTGGAGAGGAGCTGGGTGGCGGAGCTCTTGAGCTGCCCTGTGAGCTACCCATCTCGTATCTTGGTCTACCTCTGGTTGCGGCAGAATGAAAAATTCAGACTGGGATATGGTCCTCAGGAGATTTAAGCAGAGGTTGGCTGGTTGGAAGGCGGTTACACTCTCGAAGAGGGGAAAGATGATACTCTTGAAGCACGTGTTAGCGACCATTCCGATTTTCATCTTTGCAACAAGGCTGATACCGACGGGATTTAGAAAAAGATAGAGACTTTGATGCGTAATTTTTTCCGATCTGACGGGAGGCAGCAAAAACAGGGCGTACACTTGGTGGGGTGGGAGGACCTCAGGAGACCACAAAGCAAAGGAGGTTTGGGGGTGCGGGATGTGGCATGCATGAATAAGGCGCTTCTGGCAAAGTGGGTGGTTCAGATTTGGGGTGACACAGATAGATTGGCACCCATGTTGATAAGGGCTATCTACAGAGTCACATGATCGCTTGAGACAGGAAGGACTCGATTTGAGTCATCACTCTGGAGTGGTGTTCGTGCAATTCTGCCACAACTAAGGTCGAAACTGCAATCGAAGGAGGGGGACGAGTCTGGCTTTCTTTTCTGGCGGGATGACTGGATGGGAGATGGTGCGCTCTACAGCAGATTCTCGAGGCTCTTTGTGATGGCGACAAGTAAGGGGTGCTCCGTTTCGGAGGCTGGTGAGTCTGGTTCACGGGTTCCACAGTTTGTGGCGGATCTATCTGACCAGCGGCTGGTGGAGCTGGAGAGATTACAGTCGGAGTTGCCTTCGCCTGACTATATCTCTCAGGGCAGGGATCATTTCTTCTGGGAGGGGGGCAGATTCTCAACAAAGAAGGCTTACTTGGAGTTCAGAGGGAACTTGGATGACACAGACCCGGACCAGGGATAAGATATGAAGATCATTTGGGCATGTAGGATACCGTGCAGAGTGAAGATTTTCCTTTGCCTAAGAAGGGGCAGATTGTGTGACAAAGCGAGGAGGGGCAGGTTGTTTTGTATTCCAGACACGCAATGCGACAGGTGTGGCGCACAAGCAGAGGATACAAAACATTTGTTCTTTAAATGCTCGTTGTCGGAACAGGTGTGGGGAGAGATTCGCCCAGCATGGGTTTCATATGAGGGTATGGACGATTTCTGGAGGTTAGCGAGGTCGGTGGGGAGTAACTCGACAGATGATTGCACGCTACCTTTTTGCTGTTCTATGGGCCATCTGGGGAGGAAGGAATGACCTAATTTTCAAGTACCAGAGGTTTTACTTTGAAAATGTAATCGCTTGTTGTTCTTTCCTTTATTGTTTCTAGTCCACAAGGTAATGTACAATGACTCCTTTTTTAATATAAATACAAGTTTGGTGCAGTGAGTCCCAACTCGGGATATCACCCTCTTTTTACTCAAAAAAAATGCTTGGCCTCTTTACGAAATTCAGACCCACGCTAATGATGCGCTATAGCGTAAGAGCATCCAGGACAGTTAGTTCGTTCTCCATTTAGGGCTGCATCAAGTGGCTAAAGTCCTAAGTTTCCAGTTTTATTCGGTCTAAACAAATCACAAAAAATCTGCAACAATTTATTCACGTCACTTTTGATTTGCCATTTTCCCCTATTTAGTTTGTTGGAATCACATTGTACAAAAAAGTCTTCACTTCATATTTCTTCCATGTTATATTTTTTTGAAACGTAAATATCTAATGTTTGAATTGATTATTATATTTTTAATTATTTTTATATTAAAATAATAGAAATCACATAATCCATATATACTTCCACCTGCCCTCTTACTCGCTTCAGACCGCCTGACCGTACGAATACCACATACCGACTTTCTGAACATTGTATAGTTATGTATGTATCAATATGAAATGGCAGAAGCTTTAACTTAATGTTGAATATGCTTTTGGTAATCACTTTGTTGAAAGCATAGAGCTACATTTGCAAGAACAAGGGCATCTTTTGCTTATTGTTTCGTTGAATACATTTAAACAGTTGTGCTTTTTCTTCTGACATTTTTTTGGTGACAGAAACCAGAAAGAGGAAGCTCTTAATTTCCGTGTAGTCAAAGATAAAGAAGTGAGCGAAATTGAGAAGGTAAGTGTTATACATAGATTGGAGAAAAAACAAAGAAATGCAACTGAAATATTATTGCCTAATGCTGATTTAAGCACTTCAAAATGATAATTAGAAAGATTCCAGTTATATAGCGAAGTGGGTTGTATTTCAAAGTTGTATACTGATAACCACTTTTCTTTTTTAGTAGACTGTTGATGGGAACGAGCATGCTCCTCTGATTTCGTTGCATAACGAATGTTTACATTGGGTTTGATTGATATTGACCAATATTTGAAGTTGGTATGAAGTATTTAGTTGGCGGGGCCGGAGAATAATGGGTTAGGGGAAGGGTCCTGCAATGAAAAAGTGCACTTTCACATGCTCATATTGTGAATAGATGACAATACCAGCACATAATTTATTATTATCTGAAGGAAGTTTCTTAATAATGACATTGTTTTGTATTTAAAACTGTGAACATGGATACGGGCTAGGAGAAAAAACCTGACCTGTCAGACAGAAGGAATTCTATTGCTGCCGGTTCATCAAGCCTGTTTCTTTGATGGATGCCTCTATATTCTTGGCGACTCAATTGTTCCTTCCGGGAAAACCTTTCCTTTGAATTGGTCCAGTTTTTGTAGTTTAACCCCCCTTTTTCTATCTCACTATCTCGTTTTAAGAAGAAAGGAAAAAGGTTGTGCTGAGAGATGGGTATTATGTTGGGTAAGTGAACCCTCTGGTTCTGATTAGGGTGTATTAAGATTTTGTGTTTAGTCCCACCACACCTATGTACAATTTTCTGTGATAATAAGAACATAAACAGACGGCTATTAGACAAATTTTTGAGTGTAATAGGGTGGTCATGGTGTCCGTCTCAAATCGCATAAATCAAAATATTTTATACTTATTAATGCATTGTTACTAAATTATTGTTCTTATCAGGATATCTGATCCAGGTTATTTTTAGTCTCGTGAGGTTAAAGCCATCTAATTAAAATTAGGTTCTAAGTATTCTTAGCTCTTATTAAAAGTTGAGAATCTTCTTGAAGTTTGAACTGCCCGATTCTTTGTCAAATAATTATTGCATTAAGATCTGACCTCAACATGGTGATCATTTAGGAGGCTAATGTTGGATATTCTTGGGGATTTTCATGCTATTATGATTTAAATCATCAGAAAGATTGGACATCCTACATGACCACATCAATGCTAGAAGATGGTGGCACCATGCATGGAGTTGATGCGATAAGCTCCCGAACTCTAGTGATGGTGGCCTAGGGGGTGAACATCACAAAAGATGGGATGATATCAAATAGTGACACAAATGTTCCACCAAAAGGGTATGAGATCGATGCATCGTACATGGGGGTGTCTGGAGCCACGTGCAAGCATTGTCATGTTAGAGACATTGACGACATGTGTAGGGGCATGGCATAGGCAGAGGCTGAACATGGAGCCACAAGGCGACAACCTCACACGGTTGAAGCAGCACAACCGTCTCCATGCGGTGGTAATGATGTTTATGTAAGGCCAGTGGACTATGTTATTAGTACTATGAGGCAACAAGATGAATCTAATAGGTTAATGACAAAGAGGAGGTGGCTATCATATATATTCTTGGGTTCTGTATCCGTGAACACTAAGAGTTACATGCAACAGAAGAGTTGGATGATAGAGGCATGGCAACTAGGAAATCAACACCATCATCTACACAGAGATACTTATATGAGTTGCATCAATGGTGCTGAGGATCTTCGAGATGAGGTTCAAAGTTGATGGGGTTTACCAATCCCTCGTGTAAAGAAAATGAAGAGGTGCCACTCTATTGGCTTTTTATTCGGGCTTCATGCCCACTTTTTTCTTTATCCTGTTTATTTTTAGTGTAGACCATCCATCATTTTACTGTTAGTTAAAAAGAAGGTAGAACATTGAGAAAGATGTTGGAAAAAAGAGAAACAATGAGAATGCATGAAAAACAAAGAGGAGTATATATATTTAGTATAGACCAAGGCCTTAAATGTCGGTTTCGGTCACCATTTCGGTGACGACCAAAACAGAATTTCGATGAAATTTCGGTCAAATTTCGATAGAAATTTCGATCATTTTTTGTACCAGGACCCCCATATTTCGGTCATTTCGGTCGAATTTCGATTTCGACTGGATATCGATATTCGACAGAAATTCGACCGAATTTCGCTGAAATTTGAGGCCATGGTATAGACTCATCATCACTACACCATAATTTAGTTCAAGGTTGGAGAACGAAAATCGATATCATATATGTAAGTATAGAAAGATATATATCGAAGATGTATCAAGATATGTCAATATCAGTTGAAATCTCGAAAATGGCTCAAAATTTTTTCTCTCGCAAATTAAGATCATCCTGGTTCTTAAAACAATAAGTAATATACAATAATCAACTGAATGGACCGAATATTAGGGCGGAATATGCGATACAGTGGGGTGATCGAACAGAGTAGGCCAATTCGGTCATTTTACCCAAACTGAATAGTTGGTCCGAAGGTTCAATTATTCGATGTCGATCTATTATTCGGGTAACTATAAGCTGATTGTTATAACTTTTTATTTATTTATTATTTTATTTTTTAGTTGATTGCTGAAATTTTTTATCTGGGCGACTATTAGCTGAGTATTAGGGTGACTATCAGGGCTGCTATATCATTACTCGGATGTAGTTCAAAGTTTGCAAGGATTCTCGAATGAGGAGACATGCAAGTAAATAAGCGAGTTCTGTTTATTCTAATTAGAAGATGTGGCCTTGAACCAGATAACATTTTGGCCCCACCGATCCATTAGTTTCCCAATCGGATAAGTTCGAAGAGGAGTTATAGTGGATCCTTCGTGGAAAAAAGAAGTGAGAATGCCTCCAAAGAGGGAAAGTATATGGCTCGTATGTCTACGGAACACCATTTGCCTCGTATGTCCTCTGTATCACCACTAGGATGAAGTCCAGACTTTGCAAGGGTTCTCGCATGATGGACGCATGCAAGTAAAGAAGTTAGTCCAAAACATGTTACAAAAGAAGTTGTGGATAGGTAATTGGAATATTGACACTTTGACTGTCAAATTGATGGAGGTGGTAGATACAATAAAAAGAAGGAAGATTCAGATACTATTTCAATGAGACAAAATAAGTTGGAGTAGAAATGGTGCTGGAGTTGTTGTTCATAAAAGCATTTATGCTTGATTCATACTAAAGAGTAGATACATTAGATTTAAGGACTCAATACTCATTTTTTTGTTCATGTTGATTTATAAAGAGCACATATAACAAAGTAAAAATAAGCTTAATATGTTAATAAACTAAAAAAAAGCATTTCAGTGAATCGTTAGCTTAAGGACTTGAAAATACTTGTCTACGAAAGATGAAAAGCTCACTATCAAAAAGAAAAAAAAATATTGTAGAAAAAATTCAGTTCATACACGAGGAAGCCTCGAGGCGTGCCTCATAAGCCTTGAGATGCACACCTCGAGACACACATCATAAGCCTCGAGGCGCATGCCTCACTGAAGCTGCATGAGGCTATAGCCTCGAGGCGTACGCCTCAACGCCTCAAGGCACGTTTTTAAAAACAATGGTCATACTCTTCTCTAGGGGTATTCTTGTCTTTTCCTCTTACAATGACCATTTGGTATACTCCTAACCCTTGACCTTCCTTTATAAGGAGCTCTAGGATATTACCTCTAATAAGAAGTCTCTCCTTCAATTTGGCAATAGAACCACTCCCCCCTCTCCCCGCAACCCTACTACTATCATCCCTTCCCCTGTCTATTCTCTCCATTGTCGCCCATCTCCCTTGTCCTTGCCTCCAACCTCTACATTGGCCCTTACCATTCAACCATCTCCAGCCCCTATGCAGCCCCGTCACTTCCACTCTGCGCATGACCTCGCTGCCTAAATGGTCCCACTGCCTCCAACCATGTGCGTGCTGCCCATACTCCCCATTCCGCAACATGCTTCAACCATCACTATAGCCCACTTTCCTCCGACCACGTCCAACCATCCACATGGCCATCACCTCTCTATGCCATTCTCATCTGCCCATGTAGCATGATTCGACGCCATCTAAAGAGTAAGCTAAAGCGTCATTTGTCTTTTGATATGATCTGAATCAATTTATTATAGCAAGATGCATGTTGTGAGCAAGCGTTGGTTGTGGATAGAAGTGTTCGAAGACTCTAATGTGACATCCATTGGGAAGTGTTGACTCATAAAAAATCCATGGGAAGTGATGAAGGGAGCACAAAGCTGTCCTTATTTGGTTCGATCATGAAGTTGGATGCAACTAGCTATTCCAAATATTCATGGATGTTCTTGATGATAGTACGAGGATACGAGGAGGAGCACATTATTTGAGTCAATTTGTCGAAAGACGGGAAAATGCCACATGGGACGATGATAATATTATGATTTGTTCCTGGATCTTGGTGAGTGCCATCTCTAATATTGGATATGAACTGGTCTACTATGATCATGCATATTATACAGGGAGCTCTTTGAATGAGGCACGCAGATAGGATCAGAACTGAAGTCTGGTATTTCAGATGTTTTATGACATGATACATTTAAAGCATGTTGATAGTCCATTGGCAGAATATCTTCCACAATTGATTTCCCTATTTGAAAAATGTAACGTTCAAATTTCTGGAGGCTATCACAGAAAATGGAAAGAATGCTGAAAACACATGGCAGTAATGATGCTTTTGCTGCGTTTCATCCTCTCTAGGCTGTTGCGAGAGACTAGATGATCATGACTCCTATGTTGCCTTTACTTGAGGATGCATGTAGTAAGTTGAGTCTCCTGAAGGTCTCTCACGAAACATCTTAGGATACTCATTGTCGAACAATTACTCTAGCGGTTTTCTCGGGTTTACAAAGAGGCGACCCTTGTTGAGGCTGTAGTCAATTACGCTCCACGACTACTAAAAGGTACATGTACATCCAGTGCACATTCTGTGGGAAACTCAAACATCTTGAGATTGAGTGCTGGGCCAAGAATGCCTATTTTGCTATTTGTGCTGTCACCACAAACACTAATGGACAATCTATGTTTGTCCCTAGAGGGGCTTGATGATCTGACACATAGACTATGTATGGTGGCTCCTACTAACTCTGCATGTTACCAAGTACTAACCCAATAATCACTACGAACAGCTGATGTCGCTCACTCAAATATTGTTGGTGGTTTCCTGTAGCTTGGTTATAGTATCGATTAGTTGTTTGATACCGAGGCCTCCACTCATCTCCGTGGAGAGGAGACAACATCAACAAATGTGACCATTATCCATACTAGTTTTTATAGGTTGCCGACATGAGATTATCTCTTGTAAAGAGAAGAAGGGAGGTCACCCTTAAGCCTAGCATCAAGCGTACTGATATTCTTTTCATTCTTGAGTTCCCCATTAGCTTGTTATAAATTACTCTGATGTGTTGGTAACTCACCTTTCGAGCTATTTTTGATGTTATCTCATTTTTTGGATACCTTGACGGGCAAGATTATTGACACGGGTCGTGAAGAAAGGGAGTGCCTATCACTTGGTATAGTCCATGATTGCTGCTAGTTGCTTTAGGATATAGTTTTCTGTCTTTAAACACTCTATAACACTCACGCTTAGGCTAACCATCTCTACGGATGCTTCATCGGGGTTTTCCCCAGTCCCCTAATGCTATCCAACTAGAGTATGAGGCCTCATGACTGGGGAAGCATCACCATAGCTTCTATCCTATCTTTGCTACTATCAATCTACTGTTTTATTTGAGTTAGTCCATGGTGATGTTTGGGAACCTCGTAATCGTAATTATCTAATTCTTATTGACAATTTTCCCTTTGTCTGATAGATATTTCTGATAATTACGAATTGGTTATACTGCTATTGTCAAGTTTGTCAATGAAATAAAAACTCAATTTATTGCCATCTTGAAGATTCTTCGGTATGATAATGTAATGAATTTTTCTCACGTGATTTGCTATTTTTTTCTCCTTGAGTTGTTTACTCATCAAAGCATTTGGTTTTTTTAAGCTAAAACAAGGGGAAACACTCTATGGTGTCCTCTCCCATATATTAAAACAGAGATGAGTTACCGAAAAACTTACAATGACCAGGACTCTATGAGAACACTTGAATGGAGGATTGCATTTTCACAGTAAAAATTCTCGTTGGAAAAAGGGAGCCATTCCCGCCCAACGAAACAGACCAAATCAGAGCCAGAGGGTGAAGGATGGGCGAACGGGCATGGTTCTTGCCAACGTAAAAGGAGTCCCAGAAGCTGTCCAGATCCTGAATACTCAGTCGGTTCAGATCACTGTCCTCCCAAATAACTGCAGTTTTCACACATCTAAAGAAGAGATGATCCGTAGTTTCAATAAAGGACTCACAAAGAGGGCACCGGTCGGAAATATCAGGGAACAATCTCGCGCATCTGTCCTTAGTCATGATCCGTCTTCTTCTCATTAGCCACAAAAAGAAACCAACTCTACTAGGAAGACACATCTCCCATTATTGCAGTCCCAAATCAAAGAGCCCATTCTAGTGGGTGGTGACCTGGAGATTGCCTGGTAAGCTCTCCTAACATTGAAAGAGTTATCCCGCCACACCCAGTGGTCCCTGCCCGAAGAAGATCGACTGTAGAGATGGAGGGAATCAAGTAATAATAGAAAATCTTCAAAGTGTTGGTCCGAGAAATCAGTAACAAAAGAAGGCATCCAGTTCCCATCAGTCCAGCACTCCGAAACCGGCGCACCTAATTGGCAGCCAAAGCAAACAGTCGAGGGAAATGAGTAGACAAAGCGCCCTCACTAGACCAGTCGTCCTACCAGAAAGTAAAAGATTGTCCATTCCCAAGCACCGCCTGAAACAGATCGTGAAACGAGGCAAAACCGAGCATATACCCTTCCAGAAAGCCGAAGAATGCACCTGAGAATGTTGCATACGGACAGTATGGTCCCCGATGGAATAAATCTGATGAAGAAGCCGACCGCAAATATCATCGTCCATGCCCCATAAGCGGCTCACCCACTTCGACAATAAGGCTTTATTCATAGTCTCCAAGCTCCTCACCCTAAGGCCACCGTCAACTTTAGGCAAACAAACAATCTCCCAATCCACTAAATGAATCCATGCACTTTCCTGCCTTGGCTTTTCCCATAGAAATATGTACATTATCTTCTCAACTTTGGATCTGATACCTCCCGACAAAAGGCGGGCGGACATAAATAACACCGGAATGGATGAGAGAACTGCTTTTACCAACACAAGTCTTTCCCTGCCCGAAAGTAACGTTGCTTTCCATCCTGCAAGATTCTTCTCCATTTTCTCAACCAACGGTAGCCATTCCGTAATCTTGATCCTCCCTACGATAAGAGGGACCCCGGATAATTAATAGGCAGAGACCCACGATTCGTACCAAGGGCCACAACACAATCCCTCACATCCTCATCAAATAGATTAAAAGGCACAAAGATAGATTTATTGTAGTTCAGAGAGAGCTCGAACATCTCGCTATAAATATCTAAGGTTAACACCATTCCTTTTGCCTTATCCTTATCACCCTCGATGAAGAAAATTGTCTCATCCGCATACTGCAGTGGAATAGATAAGTCACCAATTGAGCAGTCCTTGGTTAGACCGCTCTCAACCACACGGTTCGCCATGCAAGATAAGACATCGACTGCAATGGTAAACAACAAGGGTGCAAGAGGACAACCCTCGCGGACACCATGCTGAGGCTGGAAAAAGCTACCCTCAGGGCGATTGTTGACCAGCCCTTCATAGGAGACAATAGTCACACAACGCTTCACCCAACTAATCCAACGAGGAGGAAAACCATACTTGCTCAGGGACGCCTAAAGAAAACGCCAATCCACAGAGTCATATGCCTTGTAGAAGCCTACCTTCCAAAGAACACCCTTCATGTTTCGTTTCTTCCAGTCAGCAACAATCTCAGTTGCCATTGCAATTTTGTCGCCAATATGCCCCGAGGGAATAAAAGCAGACTGCAAAGGGGAAATGAAGTGCTCCATGACCCTGTTCAGACGAGTGGCAAGAACCTTAGCCATAATGAGATAAATCGAACCCATAATTGCCTTCGGCAAACTCGTTGACCACTTCCGCTGTCTCAGCTCCCACCAATTGCCAGAATTCAGAAAAAAAGACAGAGAAGCCATCAAGACTCGGAGCGCCGTCCGCATTCGGATTCTACACCGCACTCTTCACCTCGTGAAACTCACCTCTAGATTGCTCGCATGGTCCTCAGAAATCCGAGACGCCCCTGCACCAGTCCACCTCCACTGTCTCGAGTCCTTTCTCCGAGAGAACTCATGAAAATGCCAGGCTATAGTCCTTCCCATCCAAAGATCGCCCTCCATTGAAACCTCATTCACCACCATAGAACAGAAACCATTGCGCCGCCGGCGCCCACTGGCCATCCGATGGAAGAAGGCCGTATTGGCATCTCCCTCCTTGAGCCATCTCTGTTTAGAGTGCTGCTTCCATTCAATAACATGCTTCTTGTCCTCATCCAAGATAATTTTATGAGCCACACACCTAGCATCCCTCTCCTCTTCCCCCATTTCCCCCTCATCCTCAAGGGCATCTAATCTGTGCACTTCCGCTTCTGCCACAAGACGACGTGCCAATCAGGACTCTTTGATCTCCTTGTATTGACAAAGGTGATTGCGTAGTAAAGTTAATTTTTGTGCAAATCGTGAAGCAGCCGTCCCGGAAACATCAATAGGAAGCCAAAAGTTTTGAACCTGATCTCTGAAAGAGTCCTCCTGTAGCCAAGCTCTCTCAAAGCGAAAGAAGCCTCGATGAGCCAACTCGTCACTGGACTCCTACAACAGCGACGAGTGATCGGGGCCCGAACGGGGTCTAGAAGAGCATAAAGGAGAGAGGAAAGGCCCGCATTTGCTCCTGAGATGCTAAGAACCTATCGATACGTGAGCGCGAACCGGAGCTCCTCCAAGTAAATCTGGTGTCATTTGCATCAATCACCTCAAGGTCAAGGTCATTTTTGCCTATACTTCACAACAAATTGCAACTGGAAAGCACAAACACGTGCTTATTCTTGATGTTGCTTGTACTATTCTCCTATACTATGATGTTACATCCTCATGTTAGGGTGATGTGGTGCAACAATTGAATTTTATTAATTGTGTGCATTCCACTTATATTGACGAGCATTTACCCATTGATGCTCTCTATCTTGGAAAGGGGTGTTCATTGTTCCTCATGGAGCATTTGGTTTCTCATATTTATCCTTAATATGGGTCTTCGGTGGGACAAGTTACCGGCTCTACGATATGAGGTCACAAAGGCACTATATTAGTGCAAACATCTTTTTTTCGAGTGTACTCCCTTTTTTTGCAGTATATATACTAATATGTATCCATCCCCACTCTCTTCGACTATTATCGTGCCTCGCAAGGAGACCCGTTATACTTGATTCCAGGTTTTGATATCAGGAGAGACAACCCCCTTCTAGGCTAGCGTTACTCCTATGATCAAGTACATACGACGTAGTCATTACAAATTGACTGTTTTGTTTCCTCTAGTGATGATATTGGCATTAAGATCAGTTCTACTAGGGACGCTACATACTTTATTTAAATAACTGAAAGACGGATGATGTTTCCAAAGAAAAATTGATGCAAGAGATAGCCTAAGTTTTGCCTAATTCTAAAACTATAAGTTATTTCAACAAATCAAAAATAAAATGACAAAACAAGACCTTAAAAAAGAAACTATCCATTGTATCCAAGTGATTACAAGTTCGAAAGTAGAATTAATAATATTTGTTTGCATCACTTGTTCATCAACAAGTGACTTAGGAGAAATAAACCAAAGTTCTTTTCAGTTATAAGCAACCTTGATCAATCAATGTAGAGTACAATGTTGAGCACTAAATAACTGAAGAATTAAAGATCGAGGTAAGTTTTTTTAGATCAGGGTATGGGTGGGGGTAACACTAAAAAAAGGAAAGTGAAAGCACGAACAAAGAGGAAAGGTATTGGGAAAAAGCTGTCAAGTCCCTAACCTCTTGTATCCAAGCCACACAGATATCTTGGATCCATGAAAGACGATTTGTTTTCATCCTTATTACAAAATTGTGCGTTGAACTATTGTTCTTATTGATTCTATTGGAAGGTCGTAAAATGGACTTCGTTCCTCCCCTATGAACTGAAAGGAAAAAAGAGAGGATGTCATATGTGGTGAGGAACCCATACACGATAATGGGAGTGTGGCTCACACTTGTGGCTAAACTCTTAATTTCCCTTCATCTGTATTGATTAATTATGAGGGAGTTATAGGAAGGTGAGTGTGATAGGCACCATAACCCGTGCTTGTGGCATATCTTCTAAAAGGTCTTGATAATAGGTGACATCTGGTTTAGTTTCCATTCTCCACTTAAAGATAATTATTCTATAATATAAGACTTGATTGTCTAAGATCAAGTGTACTTAGTGTACGACTACTTGAAGATGGATTGTCCAAGAATTTCATTTGAGGTTGGTGTTGTGTCTCAAGCGTAGTGGATTCTAAGAGGAATTCTAGTTTCAAAATGGGGCTGAATGTCTTAACAAATTTGAAGACATGTATCATCTTCCAGGCGGCTAGGCTGTAGGGGAGGCTTGCATAGTTTGTTACACAACACAAGTGCTGGAAACAATGTTTAAGTTCGCCGTAGAAAAATCTGAATTAAAGGTGAAGTTATTTTTAGGAGCTCCATCAATTTTCCATGAGATGTCGCAGATATCTGTGCTGTTTGAGTATGCCCTGTGGAAATGGAATGCTGAATTAATTATGAAGGGGGTCATAGCTCTCTTATATAGAGAGGAGAATCCCTAGAGGGCAAATTACATAATAGAGATGAAAGATAGAGAAAAATACATAAAAGATAAAATATCTCTCAACACTCTCTGTCAAGATGGAGTATAGATGTCAATCATGCTTAGCTTGGAACATCTCTGGAACGACCCACTGGTTAGAACCTTGGTGAAAACATCTGACGTCTGTTCTCCTAAGCTGATGTGGGAAGTAGAGACAAATCCCTTATGAATCATGCCACAAGTATAACGACAATCAACCTCAATGTGCTTGGTCCTCTCATCGAAGGCAGAGTTATAGGCAATGAAAAGAGCAGCTTGGTTATCACATTGCAATTGCATAAAAAGAGATGTGTCAATAGCTAAATCTGTCAGAACGGATCTGACCCACATCATCTTTGTGCTCTGATAATATGAATAAAACATGTGAAAGAATAAGAACAACAAATCGACCACCATAATGTTGAACCCTTAGGTATTTTGTGGAACCATATTTTTTAGGAGTGGGATGAAATTGCGGAAGAAAAGCCACAAAGAGATGGATATTGTATTATGTTTGTAAATAAGGAAGCTGTTCCGAGCTCTTTATAATGCCCGATTAACACAACCAACTCCCATATATAACTAGTGTAGGCCCAAAAACATCATAGTTTGGATCTTCCCATACGATCTAATTACCTAACCAATTGAATCAACCCTTCACTCGCACTAACATATGAAGTTGGCTCAACCGATAATTTTAAGCATATGTAATTATGGGTGGGGTGAAGATGGATGAATAATTGATACATACACATGAAAAAGCCCAGCCCGTGTGCCCGTGCTAATGTTGTGGTCTCGCCGACCACTTTTTGGATAGGAATGTTTGTTCGGCCTTGCCGATCCTGATAGATTCGATGCATCTGCTTTTGGGGGATGGACTTGGATTCCTCTTTTGGATGGACGATTAGTCCGAGGAGGGTGCCCTATGTGACATATCCCAGACTTTTTGCTCCAGCAGTAGACATGGAGGCATGCATTGCAGATGTGTGATTAGATGATTCTCGAACTCCTGATTTTGCCACCGAGTTGTTGGACCAAATAGTCAAAGAGTTTATTTGTTTCTCTGGTAGGTTGGCGAGACTTGATGTGCTGTCAGAATGTAGAGATTCATGGTGTTAGAGAGATGGGATTTTTGCAATCAGAAAGGCGTACAAGATGTACAATTGTGGATACAGAGATCTCTCGGGACTGTGCTAGGTTCTGGAGATGGAAGATACCTACAAGGGTTAGGGTGTTCCTATGGCTGTTGAGAAGAGAGCGAGTTTTGACAGGTGCACGACCCACGCACACTTTTTCCCAGAGCTGAGGAGGGTTGCAAAAGATGTGGTGGAGCGACTTAAGATGTTGATCATCTATTTTTTCAATGCCTTGGATCAATGGACTCATGGATAAATGCGAACATTTCATACGCCAAGTGGAGCGATAAGGATTCTTTTTGGGCTTCGCTTGAAAGAGATTGTTCTGGCTCAGAGGAGGAGCAGATGAAGGTTTGCGAGAATTGTCTGGGCGTTGTGGCTAGCCAGAAATGATGTTGTCTTGGGGGGAGGTTATTTCGAAAACATACTTGGTCATGCTAAAGCCATTTCTGAAACTTGAAGGATGTAGTTATTTTATTATTTTTTATAATATTTTTTGGGATGGGCCTCTAATGGAGGTCCATCCCACTTTTTCTCAAAAAATAAAGGGGGCTTGGTCAAGGAAGGGTAAATTGAAGCAGGTGTTGCTATCGGTCGGGTGGAGATGAATGGACTTGAAATATGATTCTTAATTTCTAGAATTAAAGGTGAGGGTTGCAAAATTGGAATTGGTTCATGGAGCCATGATCATGTAGAGAAGATGTGACATCCAGATCCGAATAAACCCAAACCTGACTCGATCAGGATCCATTTAATTCGATAAAATTATCGATCAATGTTAAATAATCTAAATCGATCAATAAATCGTAAATCAAAAGTCGTTCGGTTGCAATTAACCAAAAGTCAATCGCATCGTAATGCATGCCACGAAAAAGCCACGATGTAAATTCGAAAACCGCAAAACAAACCAAGACCACCGAAAAATCTGATTCGACGAAATAAGACCAACAGAATCGACCAATCATCAATAGGGGATCGATTGATATTTTATAATCACAAAATTTAGTCACTAATCGAGACCGTATCTCGAGAATTTCGGGAATTTATACCCGGATTCGAGGATGTCACAGTTTGGTATCAGAGCAACTGTGACGCCCTCGTATCCAGGTATAAATTCCCGAAATTCTCTAGATATTGTCTCGGTTGGTGACTAAATTTTGTGATTTTAAAATATCAATCGATCTTCGATTGACGAACAATCGATTTCGTTGGTCTTATTTCGTCGAATCAGATTTTTGGATGGTTTTGGTTTGTTTTGCGGTTTTCGAATTTGCGTCGCGGCTTTTCCGTGGCACGCATTACGATGTGATTGACTTTTGGTTGATTGCAACCGAACGACTTTTGATTTACAATTTATTGATGTATTTAGATTATTTAACATTGATCGATACTTTTATCGTATTAAATGGACTCTAATCGTGTTGGGTTTGGGTTTATTCGTTTACGGATGTCACCAAGTAAATTGCCATGAAAATCTTGCTGGTTGGTGATGGGTTTGAAAAAGTGCTAGTTGGATGGCGAGCTACTTGTGACAAAAGAGTGACATGGTGAAAAATGATAGCATTGCAGGTAAGTGAGATATATAGAAGGTTCTGTTGAAAAAGAAGAAAGTGAAAAAGAAAGTGAACTGCCAAGATGATATGAGTCTCGTCTTGTGTGTGATTGTAGATTAGTGTTTTATGCAAATATTTTAATGCTATTGTTTGCGAAACAGATCTATCTCCTTGAGGCCAAATCTAGCTACCTTGATATACTAACCCAGATATCAAGTCCAAATTTTCTTCTAATTCTGGCATGCCCTTGTATTAATTCGAATTTTGCATATTTATCATTTTAGTTTAAGATCTTTATAAATAATTTTTTTGTGAAACATGCCTCAAATTTTCTTTAGGTAACAGTAATTTGTGGTGTCAGAATCCTGGCTTGTTTGGTCGAAGACACTCCTTAACTATGAAATCATTTCAGTGAAAACTACCTTATACATTGTGTATGCTTTTGAAGGAATTATCTGCAGAAATCGCTGGGCTTCAGAAGCAGAAAGATGATCTTGAGGCTGAACTGAAAAAGGTATTGTGACAATCATTTACAAATTGAAATGGCCATTTTCCAACATCTTTACCATTCAATAATATTTCTCTGAATGCCTCTCTGTAGGCACCTTTTTCTCCTAATAGTGAGTTATAACTAGCACTTGTACTTATGCCCAATATAATAACGAGTCTTTGAATTCTATTCCATGTTCTTGTGCCCAATTCTTTCCCTGTTTACTTTAGAGGTTCAGATGTTTGCAACAAAAGTACTTATTTTCTATCCTATGCCCTGTGCGAATGCTGTTCGGGGCATAGCACATGGTCTGCATGCTGGTGTAAAATTATTTGAGCTTGTAAGTTCTTGTATGTGTTTACACAAGCTTTGTTTCTTATATGATGGTTCCGGTACGTTGTACAAGTTCTTGGTATTTATGTTTTTGGCTCGGCAAGTGCTTGCCTTCTTGATGTTTTATTGAGAACCATGTTGACTGTATTTTTTTAATTACCATGATAGTGCTGAACTCTTTCTACTCATCATGCTTAAACCATACCTTCTAAACATAGTGCATTTTCGAATTTCGCTTTGTCAATCCATGAATTCTATTCACTTGTTTTCTAAATCATATGTCTAGTAGGTTTTGCCGGATTAGAATATTTTCCTAGACACACTTTGGTAGAATGTGGAAAAGAAAAGATGTTGACATTCACATTTTGGTAGAATGTGCTTATTAGGGGTGCTAATTGAATTGAATCATTTGAATTTGATTATGAGGATTTTTTAATAAAATTAGAAGAAATTTGATTTGAAAGAAAATAAACTAAATATGAATTTGACTAAAAAATCGAATTTGAAATAACTTAAATTTGTTTGATAATAATTCGATTCGATATTTATATACGAGGAGTTTCCAATCCTGGGATTATTTCTTGGAACCCTACTCGAGGCACAATCTCCAACACCACTAGACATCTCCGGCACCATCACCTTCTAGGTTTCACGATGCAATCTACTTCCAGTCCTACTCCAATCTCCAAATGACCTGCGAAGGCGAGAAAAAAACCCATCGACACTAGTACCTCGAGAAGTATGGTTCGCGGTCCAATCTTGATCTTTGTTCACGCACGCAACTAGCTTGATCTCTATGTCAGGTCCTTATCCTGCGATGAAGTCCTGATCACCTCCAGCACCCTTTGTGGTGGCAGTGAGAAACCACCATTTGAGGCGCAGTAACCCACTATGGTCCGCAGCTTGGAGTAGATGAACCTCAACCATCTTCAGGCAACTCCTCACAAAAAAACCCATCCAAACCCTCGATCTCCTCCGGAGTGACCTTGGTCTATTTACTCTTATAAAAAAGGATGGCAGCCTCGACGCATTAGCTTTTTGACTTCCCTATAATCTTCTAGTCCAGATCAGCTCGACGAACTGGATACGGGTAAAGCTTTGCTGAGCAGGATATCCGAAGACTCAGTATCATCGTTAGGCCTCCAATTGATAGTGCTAGCACAGGAGAATTCTATTAGATTAGCAGTATTAGGTTTCGCCTTTAAGGTTGTTTGAAAGGTGGTGCGACAACGCCTGCAAGAAAGCAATCAGGCTCTTTGACACCAGCCGTTACCAGAGAGTTCAGATATGCCAATCCCGATTTCACCTTTAGACCAGTGCCAGCTACATATTGAGAACCCGCTGCGGCTCCCCCTGGAGTATAGCCGAGTAGAAAGGTGGGGTAGTCGAGGGAGCTCTGAACTTTGTGACTACTAAATTCTATCAAAGTTTGTAGGGGTTTCCAGACTGGCAGTCCTCGAGGTGGGCATCAGTCAAATGTGCTATGAGACCGAGGATGAGGGTCTGATCTGCTGATTATATAGTCAACATCTGGCCTCAACTAAAGACCTGAGAAGTCGTGGTCTGCTATCATAGAGTGAACCGGTCCTGATGGTGCGCCTCATTCTCGGATGTCTGAGTCCTTCGATTTGAACCTCTGACTGCGAGTGCAATAATCACATACCTCTTGCTACTGATTATCCGCTCCGCAGCTCCTCCTCTGGTATCCAATGCTGGACAATTAGGGTGATTGAGACCTCATAATAGCTGGTTGCTCTCCCTACAAAACCGTTCGATGATTTGATAGTTGTCTAGTTCTTGTTCCGCTGACGCTTGCTTAGTGCATGGGCCTGAACCTCCTCCCACTACTATTAGTTGCTAGTTGCGAGCTTCGCCGCTTCCATACCTAATTCAACTCTCTCTTGATGTATGCTCCTTTCCTTTCTTAGGTCTTTTTTCACCATAACTAGAATATAATCGTTAGAGAATGCCAGATACCAATTGTCTTCCCGTATCATGCAAAACAAAGACGGAAAGATTGATGGTTTCCTTGATTCCAATAAGACTGCAACCGAGAAAGAACTGACAAAAGGACGTAGTTAGGCTGGCCGGTTTAGGATGATTTAGTTAACCGTTGATGAAAGCTCTATGCACCCAGTAGTAGCCCCTTAGTGACCTAACTGTGAGAATTCTGCCCGCGATCTCCTTCGCGCGTCGGGTGCGAATGCCCTCCGCCCAACAAGCTCCAATCGCCTCGACCCCTCCTCCCCGATTGCATTCCTAACAAGTATGATCTTTAGTCCATCTCACCTATGTAGCCTCATGCGGCTCTTTGGGGAACCCTAATGTCCGAATATGCACGAGGAAGAGGAAGCCCCAATACCCTCTCCCTTAATAGCCAACATGCCTGCTATATAAAAAAAGAATATGAGGGGAAGATTCTCTGGTACTTAAAGGGGGAATTTTCTTTTGGCCCAATGGAATCTCTAGTGATGCCAAAAAAAGAAACCTGAAGAGATTCTTGGGACCAATTGGGTTGAATTCAGTATAAAAAATGAGGAGATGGGCTGAAGAAAAAAGCTTATTGACAAAAAATAGGTTGATTTGAAAGAAAAACAGTTTTTTTTATTTTATTCGAGAAAAAGGCTTTATTGTTAAAAAATGACCAAGCCTTTTCCCACTTTAAGTAGGGAAACGGCTTTGTTGTTGTATTCGAGAAAAAAGGTTATGATACAAAAAAATCGTATGGGAAACTTTTCTTGAAAAAAATAAGAGGCAAGCTGAGCAAAAAAAAGTGAGTATAACTTATAAAAAAAGGAAAATTGCTTGATGATCTTTGTTCTTATTCTAACAATGCAAGTTCTAGAAGAAGGAAAAGGCGAAAAAGCCAAAATAAGGGGAAAGACCAAACAATAGAAGGAAAAGCCAAAAAATGCAAATTCTACGGTGTTTCTCCCAACTTGACGATATTTGTTCTTATTCTAACAAGTACAGAGAAAGGCGGAGTGAGAGCATTGCATATTCTTCCATTTGAATTGTATCTATAAGATTTCTATAGTATCTATCATCTTATACTCATAGCTCCTTAGAAAGTGATCTCTGGGGGAGGCCATTCTCAGGGTTCACATATGGGAGAGGTCCAGCTCTAGAGATCTGCATATGGGAGAAGGTCGCTCTACTTCTGGTGTTCGACTTCGACATCAACTACTCCAAATGGACTTCTCTACCTGAGATCGTCTTAGACTTTTATTGACCATCCACGACTTGAAGACTGACAAAAAGGGGGAAACACGCTAAGGTGTTCGCCCCATATATATTTATAAAGATGTGAAAGGAAATACTTACAGAAGCTAAGATTCAAAGAGAGTCTTAGCATGGTAAAAACATTCTTTGAATAAAATCGATCACCGACAAAAAATGTAACATTTCTAACTAACCAAATGGACTATAAAATAACAATTGGAAGCATCAACTTTTGATGCGTCTTAAGTTTTGCAGCATTATGAGAGTCCCAAAAAGACTCTAGGCTTTGATCATTCAACCAGGTAAGTCCTATATCCCGCTAAATGGAGGAAGTTTTGTCAGATCGGAAGAACTTGTATTAAATGGATTCGGTCTCAGTGTTGCAGCGAGGGCAAAAAGTAGTGACATCTGCGAACAATCTGCAACAACTGTCCCTATTCAAAATACACCTCATTCGTAGTAACCATAAGAAGACGCGAATCCTGCTCTGAAGTTTCGATTTCAAATAAGCTTGCAATCATGAACTAGGATGGCATCAAACGAAGTAGGAGGTTTATCTACATAGTTATATGCACTCCTACCAAAAAATCTCCTCCCCTTCACTCAACAAATCTAGACTCAACGAAACTAGAAAATACATAAATTCCTCCAGGTGTTGGTCCAAAAAATCTGAACGAAAATGGGGCATCCGAACACCTTCGTCCTAGCAGTCCATCACCCCAGCGCCATGTGAGGAAGATAGAGCGAAGAGACATAGAAATATTGATGCAAGAGTACCGAAAATCGTCCAATTGTCGGTCCAAAAAACAAAAGAAGCTCCATCTCCCAAAGATGGCCAAAAGAGTTCACGAAACTGCAACATCACAAAATGAATGCCTTTTCATAAGACAGAACAATAAACATATTGATTATGTACCAAGTTCTCATTCCCCTACACATCATAAGTTTTTGTGAATAAGTCTTCTGCGAAGATCCTTGCCATTTCCCCATTTTCTAGCAACCTATTCGGAAGAAGCGCCTTGTGTATTATTTCTAAGCGAGATATACCCATGCCACCAAGTGGTTTAGGAAGAGTAGTAGTTTCTCAGTCAATCAAACGGATTCCATTCTTGTTTTTCCCAAGATTGGACAAAAGAATCTCCTCATAATTATCTGTAGGCATCGACGAACACCGCCTGACATAAGATGAGAGGACATGAAGAAGATTAGGATAGTTGAAAGAACTGCCTTCAATATCACCAACCGTACACCTCTTGATAACATGGCTCCCTTCCATCATGCAAGCGTTGTCTCCATCTTCTCATTGATGGGGAGCCAATAAGAGTTTTTCAGTCTGTCACAGGTGAGAGGTAGCCCAAGGTACCGAATAGGAAGAATACCATAGCTTGCACCCAACTCCAAGCTACAAGCACACACATCATCATTTGAAAGTCCAAAAGTCAAGAAAGTTCACCAAAACTCTCCAAAGTTTGTGCCATGCCCCTTGCTTCATTCCTACCACCATCGATAAAAAAATGGTGTCATTTGGATATTTAAGTAGATGCATAGATATATCCCATACATACCCTGTTGACGCAGACTTAGTTATTGAGTCTTTTCCTATTTTATTTTCTTGTTAACCTCTTTATGTAATTTACCCATAGGCTACTCTCCTATATAAGAGAGCCTAGGGCTATGGAATAAACATCTCATTCACGTTTCCCAACATGGTATCAGAGCGACGGTCCTAGGCCGGAGTTCTCGAAACCCTAAACCTAGCCCATCCCCACCCGCCGGCTCTCTCTTCTCTCTCTCTCTCGGCGCTGCCAAGTTCCTCCCCAGTCAATCGGAGGCTCTTCTTCTCCGATCTGTGGCGGTCTAGGGCGCCTCCCGCGCATCTTGCGCGCCTTGCGCATCCGGTGCCTAAGCCCCTCGCGCACCTTGCGCCTCCCGCACATCTGGCGCACACGAAGCAGTAGCGCATCCCGCGCCTCCTGCTCACAGCGCCTCACGTGCTGTGCGGCATCCCTGTGTGTTGTGCATAGGCGCATCTTCATCTACACCATCTCCTGTGCGGCATAGCGCCTCTCGTGCTGTGCGCTGCTGCATCATCTGCAGCATCTGTTGCTGCGCCTCCCGTGCCATCTGCTGCTGCTGCGCATAACTGGTGCGCATTAACTGCACCATCTCCAGCGTGCACTAGGGCACGCAACAGGAAGCAGTTGCGCGCATCTCCAAGCGCGTGAGGGATACATATTGCGTGTAAATCCTGTGCGTGTGCGGATCGTAGCGCGCGTAGATCAATGGGGATAGTTGCTTGAGGTCTACACATGCAACTAATCCCATCTATGTCATTGTAGACAAATATTATCTATTGTCATTCGCTCCAGTCTTCCGTATCCAGTATGTCAGAAAGCAAGGCAGATATCCCGTCCATGGGCGCATTTCGTGGTCCAGCGCCCATCGTCAAGATGGATGGTACGAACTATGAACTGTGGGCGATGCAGTTCATGAGTATGATGAAGTCCACAGGCAAGAAGCATATTCTCACAGAGCCTGAGCCTGCAGAGAAGACTGGAGTTCATGCCTCATGGGAGGCTGACGACGCATATGCAAAAGTGTGGCTATCTGGCACATTGGCTATTGAGATCGCCAATGACATTCTACATCAACCCACAGCCAAAGACATGTGGGATATCCTGGCAGCAACATATTCTCAGGCGAAGAATGAGACGAAGATCCTGCAACTACAACATGATATATTCACAATAAAGCAGAACGGTCGTCCTTTACATTCTCTCTATACATCATTGAGAGGGATGTTTGAGAAGCTCTACAGCTTCATGCCTCTCACCGCCACGCCAGAACAACAGAAGACATATAGGAATGCGACGATGGTGGGTGTGTTTCTCGCTGCACTTGATCCAGAGTATGAGGCAGCACGTTCACAGATTTTGGCAGACTCGACTATTCCTCCCATGGAGGAGGCTTTTCACAGATTGAGTAGGATCACAGTACCTTCAGCAGCTGCGAGTCAGAATCCCTCAGCCATGGCGGCCAACAGAGGCCGTGGTTCTCATTACCAGGGCTGTGGACGTACTCCCCGTGGAAGGGGTGGCCGCACTAGGCCAACGTGCTCATACTGTCACCGAATCGGACATACTGAAGATACATGCTACTCAAAGCATGGATTTCCTGCATCCGCACGAGCTGCTGAGCAGATAGAGCCCCCGTCTGCAGCTACATTGGATCAGCGATTTGATGATCTGGTTGCCCGTCTTAGGGGCATTATACCACTGTCTGGCCCAGCACCGTCAACAGAGAATCATACTGAGGTTGCTGCCTCTGCTTCTGCCTCTACGAGTACTTCAGGTAGTACACTTGCTTTCCACAGTAGTAGATCGGATACATTACCATGGATCATGGACTCGGGCGCTACACATCACCTATGTGGCGACCAGAGTCTACTTACAGGATATACTCAGATTCCTCCAGGACGGACAGTAGTGATTGCCAATGGCACACATTCCCCTATCACGGGTCAGGGGGAGATTAGATTGACATCCTCTATGCAGCTCAAGAATGTTTTGCATGCACCGCATTTTTCCATGAATCTGTTGTCGATTAGTCAGATTACGAAGGATCTCCATTGTCGAGCTATTTTTGATTCATCTTCTTTGATTTTTCAGGACATCCGTACGGGCAACGTGATTGGTCATGGATATGAGCAAGGAGGCCTTTATCGTCTGAACCAGACCCCATTTGCCGGAATCACAGCCTCTCCCGCGGAACAAGTATCTCCTCTCCTGTGGCATCTGCGTTTTGGTCATTTACCGCTTCAGAAGTTGCGTCTAGTCCTACCCTATAGTCTTCCTCACACACCTGTCCAGTGTGAGGCGTGTCAGTTGGGAAAACATCACAGGTCATCTTTTCCCAGTAGTCAAGGTCGGAGTAGTAACTCCAAGTTTGAGTTGTTTCATGTCGACGTCTGGGGTCCGAGTCGTGTTCCCGATCATCAGGGGCACAGGTTTTATATTGTATTTGTGGATGAATTTTCTAGAGCATCATGGGTATTTCTAATGAAAAATAAGTCTGAAGCTGGAGATATTATTATTCACTTTCTAAATGAGATTCAGAATGTTTTTTCCACAACGGTCAAAATTATGAGAACTGACAATGCCTTAGAGTTGTGCACCAACAATCTAGCCAACTACTACTCCTCAAAAGGAATTGTTCACCAAACATCCTGTGCTCATACGTCTCAACAAAATGGGGTTGCAGAAAGAAAACACCGTCATCTTCTTGATGTTACAAGGTCACTTCTCATTCAGAGTCATGTTCCGTATTCCTACTGGGGTGATGCAGTCCTTACTGCATGTTATCTTATAAATCGTATGCCCTCGTCTGTCGTGAATGAACTGGTTCCTTTCTCACTTATATATCCTGACAAGGATCTGTTCACTCTTACCCCTCGTGTGTTTGGGTCTGTCGCATTTGTTCATCAGTTGTCGCCCGGTTCTGACAAGCTCTCTCCTAGGGCTGTCAAGTGCGTCTTTGTGGGGTACTCCAGAACTCAAAAGGGGTACAAGTGTTTTGACCCTGTGCGTCGGCGGTATATGATCAGTGCAGATGTTACATTCTTTGAATCTATCATGTATTTTTCAGAATCCGGGAACATGCAGCCACCACCATTATCTCCTGATACCGTATTCATGGCACCACCAACATCACAGCCGTCACCACCATTACCACCACCACCACCACCACCAACGCAACCAATAATATCCCCGTTACCATTCCATTACACCCGACGGCCGAATCAAGCTCATGGCCCTGACCAGTCAACTAGCTCGCCTATGGTATGTAATGAAAATATTAATGTTGATGGATCTGACGACATTTCTCAGCAGGATGCATTACAGGAGCAGGGTGCTACCACAGAGGATCTGGATGTTCCAATCGCTCTACGCAAGCAGAAGAGAAGCTGTGTCAAGTATCCAGTATCAGCTGTAGTTTCGTTTGAGAGGCTATCTGGACCATTCAGGACGTTTGCATTGGTACTTTCAGCTACAGATATTCCACGGAACCACCATGAGGCTTTGCAGGATTCTCGATGGCGGCTAGCAATGGAGGAAGAGATGGCAGCACTTCAGTCTAGAGGAACATGGAGCTTAGTTACTATACCACCGGATGTCAACCCGGTGAGTTGTAAGTGGGTATTTACAGTCAAACATAATGCAGATGGCTCCATTGACAGGTACAAGGCACGCCTAGTTGCAAGGGGATTCACACAGACGTATGGAGTAGATTATCTTGACACGTTCTCTCCGGTGGCTCGTCATTCCACTCTGCGGATCCTCTTATCAGTTGCAGTTACTAGAGACTGGCCACTCTATCAACTGGATGTGAAAAATGCCTTTCTGTATGGCGACCTGCAGGAGGAAGTCTACATGCAACAACCACCAGGTTTTGCTGTTGAGGGGGAGTGTTCCAAGGTTTGCAGATTACATAAGGCTATCTATGGCCTTAAGCAGAGCCCCAGAGCATGGTTCCAGAAGCTGTCAGACCTCTTTGAGAAACAAGGATATAAACGCTCCAATGCTGATCATTCCTTGTTTGTACAGAAGACGGCAAGAGGTACTGTTGTAATCATGGTTTATGTTGACGATATCTTGATTACAGGCAATGATGACCAGGGCATTAAGCAGGCAAAGGAAAGGCTGGGGACCGAGTTTGTCACCAAGGACCTGGGAGTCCTTAGATATTTTCTGGGGCTGGAGTTTGCCAGAAATCCGTATGGATTAGTCATGTCACAGAGGAAGTATGTCACAGATCTACTGAGTGAGACAGGTATGCTAGGGTGTCGACCTGCTACGACACCAATGGACCCTAGCATGAAGCTGTATGATGATGACACAGAGGAGGTTGACAGGAGAAGATACAGAGAGGTGGTAGGCAAATTGTTATATGTCACGATCACTAGGCCAGATATATTATTTGCAGTGAGCCGTGTGAGCCAGTTCATGGAGCAGCCACGCCAGGTGCATATGGATGCAATACACATGATACTTAGATATCTCAAATCTTCTCCAGGTAAAGGTCTGCTATTCAAGAAAGGAAAGGGGATTTCTGTCTCAGCATGTGCAGATGCAGACTATGCAGGATGTCCTAAGGATAGGAAGTCTACCTCAGGGTATGCTGTCTATGTTGGAGATGCCCTAATCTCATGGAGGAGCAAGAAGCAAACTGTGGTAGCTAGATCCAGTGCTGAATCCGAATATAGGGCTATGGCCCAGGCTACTACAGAGATGATGTGGGTGAAAGCGGTGCTGACAGATTTATGCTTAGACATACCACTTCCTATGAACTTGGAGTGTGATAATCAGGCTGCTTTGTTCATTGCAAACAATCCTGCATTCCATGAACGGACTAAGCATATTGAGGTGGATTGCCACTTCATACGTGATATGATTCAGAAAGGATTCATTACCACATCCCATGTTACTTCAGAGAACCAGACTGCAGATATATTCACCAAGGCATTGTTACGTGGCCCATTTCAGAAGTGTGCTTCCAAGCTGAGCATGATTGACATCTATGCTCCATCTTGAGGGGGAGTGTTGACGCAGACTTAGTTATTGAGTCTTTTCCTATTTTATTTTCTTGTTAACCTCTTTATGTAATTTACCCATAGGCTACTCTCCTATATAAGAGAGCCTAGGGCTATGGAATAAACATCTCATTCACGTTTCCCAACATACCCAGTTGTGACTTCCTGAATAGTCAATTGATGCACCATCTAAACCAAAACATTTACCCTAATGACGAAGAGCAAGGGGGCAAGAGGGCATCCTTGCCTCACTCTTCGTTGTGACTGGAAGAAGCCCCCTTACGGACCTCCATTCACAATTATCGAGTAAGATGCAGTGGCAATGCATCTTTTCATCTAGGTGATCTAAACTTCATGGAAACTGTAATGTGCTAGTGCTGACCACAAGAAGCACCAATCCAAAGTATCGTAAGCTTTGGAGAAGTCAACCTTCAATAGAATATCTCTTATGCATCTTATTTTCCAATCTGCTAAAATTTCGTTACCATCACATGGCTATCACCAATCTGTCCACCTGGGATGAAAGCAGACTGAAGTGGGGAAATAATATGATCCAAGACAACGTTAAGTCAATTCACCAAGACTTGCAACTATGAAATAAATGATATTCAAGATAGCAATAGGGCGAAAATCTTCTACCCATTCAGAAATTTTCTTTATCGGGAGAAGGTAAATGAGCGCTTTGTTGACTCTGTCGAATCCTGAGTTTCCCCCTGCGAATTCCTCCATGGCCTCCACAACCTCTCTGTCAACTAGAGACTGGAATTCTTTAAAAAATAAACTAGTAAGCTGTTAGGGTTCGAAGCCCTGTTCGCATTCAAGTTCCTAACAATCGTCTTCACCTTATCCAATGTGAGACCCTGTATAAGATGACTCGCTTATTGATTGGAATTTGGAGACATGTGATGCCCTCATACCATTCCATCTCCAAGGCTTATCCTCTGTATGTTGAGGAAACACCCTAAAATGCTCCACCAAGACCATGCCGATATCTCGATCTTCCTCCACTCTTTTATTGTTTACCATCATAGATCTAATAGAGTCGAGTCTTTGGTTGACTCACACTCCAGCCCGTTCGTCCTCCTCACCTGCACGGCATGAGAAGCAACGTCCGCGACTGCAGCAGTGTGCATGTTGAGTTGATATTGTCCGTAGTGTCCTGTAGCGTGAGTTGAGTTTCTTTTTGTTTGTTTGTCCAAGCCGAGCATTGCATGCTCTAGCTTGAGGGGGAGTGTTGGAGTATTTGGTTGTGCGCCTATTGAGTTGTAGATGGGTAAATGGATACCTGCAGGATCCATTTACCCCATCCATATGTTTAGTCCCACATCTACCAGTGGTGGGACTTGGAGGCTCTGAGGAGGCTATATAAGGAGCCCCAGACCTCCTATATCCATTGAGAAAAAGCAATGAAGCATATGCCCCTTTGAGGGCTTCTCCCGTGGTTTCATCCCGCTCCTCACGGAGTAGGGTTCCACGTAAAATCCCGTTGTTCTTATTATTCTTTATCTTTTCCATGTTTCGCTTCCGCTTCCTATTTTCTAACACAATCTGTTGGAACATAAGTTGTATGCGCCCATTGAGTTGTAGCAGGGTAAATGGATCATGGAGGAGATCCATTTACACCATCCAGTGTTTAGTCCCATGCCGCCTAGTGGTGGGACTTGGAGGCTCTGGAGAGGCTATATAAGGAGCCCCAGACCTCCTGTACTCATTGAGAAAAAGGAATGAAGTATCCGCCCCTTTGAGGGCTTCTCCCGTGGTTTCATCCCGCTCCTCACGGAGTAGGGTTCCACGTAAATCCCGTTGTTCTTATTCTTGTTTATCTTTTTCCATATTTACGCTTCCGCTTCTGATTTTCTAACATGGTATCAGAGCGGGTTCGATTCTCGAGGATTTGTTCTTGAGAATATTTTTTTTCGAGATTCGATTCAGGTTTCAGATTATTTGATTAAAGTTAAGAGGAGTATTGTTCGGTTCTTTCAAGTTCCAGATCGTCATGTTCTAGGGTTTCAACTGAAACCCCTAATTCCTTGTTTTGCTCGACAACAAGAGAAGTTTTTTTTACAATGCGGCTTGATCTCCCCCTTCATGCGAATGAACCAGCCATATCAAGCCCCCAGATCTCCTCTCGCGCAGCCACGCGCACCTCCTCCAGGCGGTATGCCCTTCATGCGAAGGAACCAGCCGCATCAAGCCCTTTCACCTTCATCCCTAGCAGGAGGCAGTGCGTGTTTAGAGCCCCGGCAACATCCTCGCCTTGCCGCCATC
The DNA here is from genome assembly GCA_037367405.1 of Ottelia alismoides. Lineage (NCBI taxonomy): Eukaryota > Viridiplantae > Streptophyta > Magnoliopsida > Alismatales > Hydrocharitaceae > Ottelia > Ottelia alismoides. The sequence goes on along the minus strand of JAZKJV010000737.1, from coordinate 416,952 downwards.
ATCCTCGCCAGTCCATGGCCTCCCAGGCGGCACGACGACTTCCTCAAACCATGCCACAACAAATGGAGGCGCGTCAACTCCTCTCCGCCGATCCTCTTCTATCTTGGTGACATCAAGCCTAGGCGGCGAAGACCTCCTCATCTCCTGGCGCCTCCATCGCCCCAGGCGCTATGGCACCAGCCCTGCAATGACTCTCAGGCGAGATTGCCTCGTCCTCCAGTTCAACCGATGCGCCACGCACCCTCCTCGCGCGAAGCCTCGCGCGAGACCTCGCGCATCAACCCCGATCCCGTGTCTTCCCCTCCATCAACGTGCGGTTGCGCGCACCGACCAGGCGGCATCCCGCGCCGCCTCAGGCCACCCTCGAGCTCCTTCTCCGGACCCCACCAGATGTTCCCGCTCCTCCGCTCCCTCTCGCGGCGCTCCCTTCTGGCGATTCCAGGTTGCGGCTACCCTCCAGGGCTCCCTCGTCTTTCTCTCTCGCAGCAGCTTTGGCTCGTGGCGGCGCCCCTATTGACTTGGAGGGTTCCCGCAGGTAGGAACCCTAGGGGGAGGCGCATGATATATTGAAGACTCGTAGGGGCCAGAGGTTTTTTTTATTAAAAAAAACTGTAAGTGGGGCCTGTGCTATTTGGGCTGAATATTTTTAAAAAAAAGAAGAAGAAGAGGGAGAGAGAAAATTTGTATTAAAAAAAAAGGTGAGTTGGGCCCAAGTGGACCAGAAGAAAAAGGGGGGGGAGATTAGAAAAAAAAGGCGCGTACATTTGAAAAAGCCGTACGCAAGTATTTTGAAAAAAAAAGAGCCGCGTACAAAGAAAAGTCGTACGCATTTTTCAGAAAAAAAATGAGTTGCGAAAGCCGAAAAGAAAATGAAACAGCTTTTAAAAAAAAGGTTTAAAAAAAATGATGACGGCTTTAAAAAAAAAGAAAAGCCGCAAGTATGTTTTGTTTTCCCCTTCTATCTGGTCTTCTCCCAACTTTGTCGATGTTCATTTTCCGACAAGTATGGGAGAAAGGGGGAGTATATGTAGAGTCACAGGTCTATTCATATTCTTCAGATTCAGATACAGATTTCCAGGCCAGTGCACATTGTTCAAACTCTACAGATTCAGTTTTATTTAGACTCGACAGATTGGTCAGAGTCCAAGTTCGAGGCACTCGATGATGAGAGGCCCAGTTTTTCGAGAACTCTATAGAGAGACTCTAGTTTCAGACACGCACGAGTGTGCGGTCATTTTCAGATGAGCATATGTTGCCATCATTGTCAGAGGTCCCCATCATTCTTCTAGTTGTCAGGCCAGAGTTTTCATGTGAGCCATAGGGACTCCAGAGCAGAGGACCATTTCCTTGAGGGCAAAGATTTTCATGTGGTATCATAGGTACACCAGAGCAGTGCACCATTCTCTGAGCCAGATGGGAGAGACCCAGTTCTCCGACGAGGAGACTTCAGGCGCAAGTTCAGACTCGATGGTCAGGTTACGAGTCTTCAGTTGACTCACACTCCAGCTCGTTCGTCCTCCTCACCTGCACGGCATGAGAAGCAACGTCCTCGACTGCAGCAATGTGCGCGTTGGGTTGATATTGTCCGTAGTGCCTTGTAGCGTTGAGTTGAGTTTCTGTCTGTTTGTCCAAGCTGAGCATTGCATGCTCCAGCTTGAGGGGGAGTGTTGGAGCATAAGTTGTATGCGCCCATTGAGTTGTAGCAGGGTAAATGGATCATGGAGGAGATCCATTTACACCATCCAGTGTTTAGTCCCATACCGCCTAGTGGTGGGACTTGGAGGCTCTGAAGAGGCTATATAAGGAGCCCCAGACCTCCTGTACTCATTGAGAAAAAGGAATGAAGTATCCGCCCCTTTGAGGGCTTCTCCCGTGGTTTCATCCCGCTCCTCACGGAGTAGGGTTCCACGTAAATCCCGTTGTTCTTATTCTTGTTTATCTTTTTCCATATTTACGCTTCCGCTTCCGATTTTCTAACACAATCCATATATTTGATCTTATTGAGAAATCATTGTCATGCGGTGGCTCCCAGAATGGGACGCCGGCCTTTTACTTTTCAAAAAAAAATCTTATTGAGAAATCGATGTATTAGTACATGGATTTGAAAGAACAAGAGAACAATAGCCTGCCAAATATTTATGTGGTTTAATCTGAATTCAATGTGAATTCTGCTAATGTCAAATAGAACTCATCGTTGATTTGTTGAGTTGGAATAAATTTGCTGCTTAAAATGACTGAATGAATCATCGACAACATGTTACATTGCATGAATTTCTTGACAGAAATGCTGAACTTATGTTTATCCTATAAAAAACTTAGTCACCACACTTTTAGGTAAATGCATCATTGACTGCTGCCACTGGGCGCCTTAAGAAGACCATGGAGGAGAGGGAACAGTTCGAGGAAGCAAGCAATCAAATTGTCATGCATTTGAAGTCGAAGGCACATATTTTTCTGAATTCATGTTTCCTTCTTGGTGAGTTCTTTGAATGCCGACATTGATAAGCTTTCTTCGTTGCACAGGAGGATGAACTTTCTAGATCTGTGGCATCATGTAAAGTTGAAGGTTTGGTGGTCCGGACATGGATTAACTTCCTGCAAGACACCTGGCTTTTACAGTGTAGATATTCAGAATTGAAAGAGAAGCAACTGAAGTACACAAATCTTGACTTCGATATTCACAATATTAAATACCTTGTGCTTTTTTACTTACCTCCCTCGTCTTATGTGATATGATTTTGGAACTCTATCTTTTTATAGTTGCTAATACTTTTGTGTTGCACGTTGCAGCGAGGAGTTGGAAAAATATGGAAAGCATTTATTAAATTTGACCATCCATCATGTTTCTGCTTGCAAGGTATTAATTACAGAAGAATTTTCTTTAGTATTTCCATTCATATAGTTAAAATATATGATCCTTCACGGTGGCTACCTCAAAGTGGCAGACAACCCAATTTGACGTCCCCAACTTCCCTATTAAAGTTGATAGGTACTCTATTTCAAGGATATAAATATTGTTGAATTTGGCAGCTTCCAGTGGAGGGGTTAGGATGTCTGGTTAAGATGGAATTCAAAACCTCTATTTCTTCCGTTTGAATAATTTCAATCCCAAAGTTCTATCTCCAGATAAGTACAACAACAACAAAGCTTTTTCCCACATTAAGTAGGATCAGCTACATGGATTCTTTGTCTCCATTCAGATCTATCATGAGTTATTCTCGGGATTAAATCCAAAAAACTAAGATCTCTTTTGATAGTCTCAGTACAACACTTCTTAGGCCTTCCTCACCCTCTCTTAGTCGGATCAATATATCAAAACTTGCATCTTCTAACTGGTGCATCATCCGATCGCCTTGGCAAATGACCAAACCACCTTAAGCGGTTTTCTCGCATCTTATCCTCGATCTGAACTACAACAACTTTCCTTCTAATTGCATCATTCCGAATCCGACGTGTATGTCCACACATTCACCTTAGCATTTTCGTTTTTGCTATTGCAATTCTCTGCACATGTATATGGTTCACATGTCAACATTCAAATCCATAGAACGTATCAAGTCGCAGGGTTTTGTAAAACTTTCCTTTGATTTCAAAGAATTTTTCTTATCACATAGAACAATAGATGCTCCTCTCCACTTTAGCCATCCTGCATTTATTATATGAGCAACATCTCCATCAATTTCTTCGTCATGCTGCAAAATAGATCCGAAATATCTAAAAGAGTCTTTCTTCTGAATGTTATCATCACCAATCTTCACCCTGATTCCTTTATCATTGCTTCCATCGAAGTACACTCCATATATTCAGTTTCAACTCTACTTATACGAAAACCTTTAGTCTCTAATGCATGTCTCCATACCTCGAGCTTCTCATGTACTCCATCTCTAGTTTCATCAATCAACACAATATCATCAACAAATAACTTACACCAATGTATCTCATCCTTGATGTGACTAATCAACTTGTACATAATCAAAGTAAAAAGGAATGGAACCAAAGCTGGACCTTGATGCGGACCAATGTTGATATCAAAATAGTCAGTCTTCCCAGACCATATCCTTACACAAGATGAAACCCTGTCATATATATACTTTATGAGGTTAATGTATAGGACATGTACTTGTCTCTTCTTTGAACTCTTCACAATATCTCTCGTGGGATAGAATCATAAGACTTCTCCAAATCAATAAAAATCACATGGATGTTCTTCCTTTTAGCTCTATATCCATTGTTCTCCTCAGTTGTTCTCCCCAGCAAGTGAATGGCTTCAATAGTTGAGAGACCTGGCATAAATACGAATCGATTTTCTTTTAGTTTGGAAACTTGCCTCAACCTTCTTTCGATCACACGTTCCCAACTTTTTATAGCATGACTCATCAACTCTATACCTCTGTAATTCGAACAACGTTGAATGTCTCCTTTGTTCTAATAAAGAGGTACCATGATGTTTTTCCTCCATTCTTTAGGCATTTTCTTACTTCGTCAAATAACATTAAATAAATTTGTAAGCCAAGTTAAACCACGCTCACCTAGAACTCTCCATACTTCTATATGAATGTCATCAAATCCTACCCCTTTTCCAGGTTTCATAACCTTCAAAGCCTCCTCTACTTTCTTCTTTGTACTTATCTATAGCTTGCATGATTCAAGTAACTTTCTCTACTAGCTAGATCTCCCAAAGTGATCTCTCTATTTCCTTCCCCAATGAAAAGTTTATGAAATTACTGCTTCCATCTAGTCTCTATATCCTTCTGAGGAACAAGCGCATGTCCTTCCTCATCCTTAATGCATCTCACTTGATAAAGGTCTTTGGTTTTTCTTTCTCTTGCTTTTGCCAATCTGAATATATCATTCTGTCCCTTCTTAAAGTTGAGAATTTTGTACAAAATTTCATAAACTTTTGTACTTAGCTTCGCTTACAACTTTCTTTCCGTCTTCGTTATTATGTAGTTTGTGACAATTTCCTTTGTTCTATCTTTGGACATAGCTTTAAAGCATGCTCTTTTAATTTTGAACTTCTCTTGCCCCCTTCCACTCCACTATCAAGCTTCCTTTTGGCCTGGAACTCCTTCCTTTGACTCGCCTAGCATCTCTTTGGCTTTCCTTTGGATAGAAGCATGGTTTCAGATTTCGTGAAATTTCAGCGAAATTTCGACAAGGTACCGAAATCTCGAGCGAAATGGCGATATGAGGGCAGTTTCCAGTCATTTCTTCTCAAATGCTGGTCGATATGGGCGAAATGTTGTCGAAATTTCGTCGAAATTTCGTATCGACATGGTATCGATACGATATCCGAAACCGATATTTAAACCCTTGGATAGAAGATGTTACTGCCTCCAACATCTCGTTTGCACTTCCGTTATAATCCCAAGATAAGTCTTCTAAAACCTTCTCCTTGAAGCTTGATTGTTACTATTTAAGATTCCACCATCTAGTTCTAGTGATCTTGGAAATCCTCGTTTTCATTATCAGCCCTTTTATTTGCACATCGTGACTAACAAGTGATGTTGGGTTGTCTACTCTCTCCAAATAAGTGCAATTTGTTCAATTCATGAATTTTCTGTACGCATTATAAACTCTTTTTCTTTGCTGTGATAAGAACAAATCCTAAATATCCGACCTGTTTAAAATTATTAGCTAATTTATATGAATATATATTAGTAAAATCTCCATATTGTTTTGATGCTTGTATCTTATACGTATATATCTGTAGTTATCCAAGTATAAGACAGTGCAAGGATCATGTAAAAATAGTTGGCTCCGTACTTGGGCGAAAATTTTCACTGAACTCAAAATTCCATGTTAGCAGAAGCTAGAATCGGGACAGAACTGTTAGGTGTTGAACCAATTTTGTGTTTGTGTTATAAACTGGATCAATTTGGTTTTATCATAATGAACTTTCCTATGCTATTATGGAACTAGCTTCTTATTCACTCCATTTGTAAAAAAATTGAGTTGCGCAACTTCAATGCAAGGTTTTCTTTTTGCAATTTCAACTTGACTTGGGCGGTGGCTACCGAAAATGTTTTCTGAATGGGTTTATAGTTATGCTATGCGCGTAACACTTAAATAAATATGTTGCAACCCATTCATTTTATTGCGAATTGCGGAAGCAAAACACACAAATGATCAATCAAGCAAGCACGAAGACACGGTGTACAAGGTTTACCCATAACTGGGCTACATCCTTGGTAGCGGTGGTGGATGATATAGTGGAAGAACTGGACTACAGATGAGTGATTCAAAATACAAATCCTATGGAGGTTCATATAGTACATCCTTCCATACAAATAAATTCTAAAACAAATAGGACTTCAACTCCTAAAGCAAACATGACTTTGAACCCCAAAATAAATAGGACTTCAAATCCTAAAGCAAACATGACTTTGAATCTAAAAAAATCGAACTTCAAATCCTGAAGTAAACAAGACTTTGAATCCCAAACCAAATAAGACTTCGTCAGCATGTTTAAATAGGATTCAAGACATATAAACAATCTCTTCCTTGAATTGAATCCTCTGAGAAGCTTTGTCAAGCTTTGCTATTTACAAGCTGGATAAAAGGGTTAGAATACAACATGAATTTAGATGGATCCTCTAATAAATTAGGAACCAATAATATCCACCTTGAAATCCCATGGTCAATGTCTTGTGGCAGCATCACAACGGGGAAGAAGCTACTTGGGAGTTGGAAGAAGAAATGCAAGGATTCAAGACATATCCAACAAATCTCCACCTTGATTTGAATCCTCAGATAGAAGAACTATTTTAAATCCGGATATTAGGACTCAAGGTATTATCACTTATCTCCATCTTGAAATTGAATCCTCGGGTAGCAGAATAACCACTGCTTCAAATTCGGGTAGTAGGCTCAAGGCGTCATCAACAATCTTCACCTTGAATTATATCCTCAGATTGCAGAACTACAAATGCTAGACTTTATTGTTGCCTTCTCCTCTCAAGGGCTGCCACTTGATTGCCTGCCAAAAGCCTAACCCGTTCCTGTTGATGAACTCTTCAATCTTCAGATTGTGCGATGTCATTTTGCTTTTTGATCCTGATGGAACTTGATACTCTTATACCAGTTTGTTGTGAATTCCAATGCGGAACATGCACAAACGATCAATTAAGGAAGCACGAAGACACTCAGATTTACAAGGTTCACCCATAATTGGGCTACATCCTTGGCGGCAACGGTGGATCTCTCTCAATATAATGGAATAAGAGTACAAGGAGGATGATTCAAAACATTAACCATACAGAGGTTTTGAAGGCTAGGGTTTGGACCTTAGCACATCACGGAAGCGTAAAGATCGCATCACGTGCGATCAAGAGCGACCAGTCATACTAGTAGCTCGGGGCAAGGGAAATAAATTTTTTTAAATAGATGAAGCCATATGATATGAGAACCATTCTTATATCATTTCATTAAGGTTACAAACGAGTAATAGAATTACCTCTTGAAGCGTGTTTGTGATCGCGTATGTCTCTTAAGCGAAGAGACATCCTGTCTCAAGTTTGATCCCACGAAGGACGTACTTGTGGATGCTGGATGAGACGCTTGCTTCACGTAACCCAAGTTGAAGATCCGGATGCGAAGTCTCTTGATTTCATCACATGAAATCGATTATCTTCCTCATGAGCAAGATGCACTGGAGAAGGCCATCCACGAGCAATCGATCCGGCAGGAACGGCATCGCGACGACTGCGAGGCTCTCTAGGTCAATATGGTGGATGACCACAATATTAAGAGTAAGAGAGTGGGCGTGTATGAGAATAGAGAGTGAGAGAGTTATTGCTCTTGCAATTGTTATTAAATAAAGAGCTAGGTCCAGTCTTTCATTTATAACATATGTCCATGGATCTCAATCCATGTATACACATAATCGAAGGTGTATGTTGTTTTGTGCTTTCAATCAATGGCCATGATTTTGTTGTATAAATTTGCAACAACAAATAATCAATTTAAAATAAATTAAATAAATTACATATTCATCAATATAATTTAATTTGAATTAAATCAATCAACATGTGGAATGAATGGAAATAGGGCAAGCCTCCTTCCATTCATGGAGTAGATGACCACATTAAAATAAGACTCAATGTGGTCGTCCACCCTCCTTGTATGGAATGTGGCTCTCTCATTCAAATTTTGTGAGATCTCATATATCAACAAATATTCCACATGTGCAATAATTTTTGTTGCAAAATTATTCACCAAAATAATTCTAAATTATTTTGTGATAATTTCAATTATGTCATTGACAATTATGAATCATATTCATACATCCAATATAAAATGTAAATTGCATTTACATCCACATCAACATTTAATTCAAAAATATTATTTACAATTAAATCTCTCCAAAATATTATAAATCACATTTCTAATATTTATGATTTTTATGGATAATGATATCCACATTAATTACATCTTTGATAATTAAAGGATATTTAATTATCTTAGTTAACTATTATCATGTGTCCAAATAATATGAATCATATTCGTATTATTCATGATAATTAAATCACATTTAATCATCAATTTCTCAATGCTCATATACATTATCAACAATGGAATTATTCTTGAACTCTTTTAAGAATAATGTCCTTTTTCCGCATATACTTGGAGATAAGGACAAGGCGATTGTACGTTCCATATATATTGACTTGGATATTGAGATCATATCTGAAATAGAGATCACAGGAATCTCTCAAAGACGTTTGATTAAATCAAATTACAAATCTAATCTTCTTATTACATCCGAATCACATTCAGATCAATGTTCAACATTTGGACCAAGATTGGATTACTAATCTACTGAGAGGAGTCACTAAAATCCAAATTTGTTTTGTCGCTCCCTCGGAATGGAAGTGTCATGGTATACAATTGTTTACGATCACATCACTATCGAGTATTTCTAATATCCGTACCTCCTGCACACCGGAAGATGTATAATAGACCCGAAGTTTTTAGATCATATTTAGACTGTCTTCTTCCGGGTTCTATCATTAAGTTTCTCATTCGGTCATTGGGAGTTGGTATAGATCATATGCTTTCCGAAAGCATATATCATACCTACAAATTCCTGGTATGCTTCTAAAGCAAGATGACCATGCATGAAATTTGATCGATCCCAATACCTCATGAGTGAGCTCATGTCTTCTGGTTCATGAGTGAAACTGTATGATCCCTTTGAGAGATCGTATTACTCATATGCTCTTGTATGCATACCAGCTCGTCGGTGTATAGATCTTGATTATGTCATCAACCTAATGATCTATGAACTCCCTCCCGCAGATCTGGGTTACATGTTTACACAACATTCATGGAATTATATTCGCTACCGATCACATTAGCTTACTGGAATTTAGAGAAGATTTTTCACGTTTCGAAATGACATTCGTAATTAAAATAAATAGGCACGGAGCTAATAAGTAGTGTCACCAATTCACATTGCATTAATTTCCGTATATCTTACATGCAACAAAAGAAATTGCATTATGTACATGTATCCCAAAATGTAACCGAAGAGAAAGGAAAAGCATTTACATTATCTGAACAGAAACAACAACATATGTACCGACGAGTGTAACAAGAGGCTCGGGATCATTAATCAGTCTACTACGATGTAGGTGCTTTGCATGTCACATATGTATGAGACAAAGAATGTCAACAATTGTTGAATACAATCCATCATATATAAAAAATAACATGTAATTCAGTGTTTTCAAAAGAAAGAAAGTAGATAAGTAATGTAATTTAAATGTAACAAGCTATTTGCATAAAAGTGATTTTCAAGTTGCTATGTATATCCCCTGATCACCCATCACCCTATAACTTTCCATATGTAACATTTTATATATTAGTTAATGATCCGTATGTAGGTTATTATCTTTTTATTTCTTGGAGATCATGTTGATGGATCTTGGTATTGAGGATGATGAGTCTCTGATATGATCTTTATTTCTGTCTAATTTCTCAAGTCTAATGGATAGTCTGTGGCCTTGATCTGAGTGTGACCTCATACTATGGCTCTAAGGCGTGAAGAAAACCTTAAGGTTCGGGTGCTTCCATAGGCATGCGGTGGGTTATAATGCATCCTAACTAAGTTCCAACACGTCCACTAGATTTTCCTAACATTTGTAGTAGTAGATCTAAATTCTGATGATTAATGATTATTGATGATGGATGATTTCTGCCTCAAACGCAACTGTAACTAATCTCAGTTGTAACCAAACTCTCAACTGGAGCTTCAAAAAAAAACCAAACTCTCAACTGTAACACATCGCCAAGCCCATTGGCGGAATGGTAATCAAAACTCAAGCAGTAAGGAAACCTCCTAAGAGACCCTTCTGTCTCGCCCTCTAAGTGAAAATGTGGTCCAGTAGAGGCTAGGCCTACTCCAAAACTACGCCCTGAGACGGACGGGAGAAACTTCCTGGAAGAGTCACTCTAAAAATCAGCTCGACTGGTACGGACTCACGAGCCCGTAAAGAAAATCAAAATCGAGGTTCCCCCAGCCTAGGCACCCTAAGAACAGAGTGTCTGCAGAACTGGTCAAAAATCTGGATATCAACGAAGCGTAAAAATACTGCGAGCTCGCGTAAAACATTAAAAAGGTCTGGAATCCTAGACTAGGCGGCCGCTGCTCTAACTGAGCTTCATATCTCTCACCCTGCTGAGGGTCATCGCGCCCTCGTACGCTCATGATTAAGGATCACCATGACCAACATCATTAATTATATGTCATCACTAATTTCCAAGATTTCCCCTTGCTTGACTACTCATTTTATGCTCAATTCTTTCTATGGTTGTACAGATCTAGGTCTTTTGGTCAACGTTCTTATTGATATCACTAATTCATCATTAGTTTCACTTATTTGTCTACTCCATCCTTTCTCAATCTCTTATTTGGTTGTCTTTATAAATCTAGGTTTTTGTCAATACCTATCTTTAGTTATATATATAAATAGGAGATTGTACTCTAGGATCAATTGACTGAGGATTTCTATTCCTAATGATCTTAGGAATTCATTTGTTGACTTCACAAAATAAGAGTATTAATATTTTAATATTTGTATTTCATTTTCATCAATAAGGTCATGAGATTAGAAGTTGTTCTTTGGATCTGATTCTAAGTTTAGACTGATGTAAGATTGTTAGAGTACAATGTGTATGCGCCTATTGAGTTGTAGCAGGGTAAATGGATCCTGGAGGAGATCCATTTACCCCATCCAGTGTTTAGTCCCACATCGTCCAGTGGTGGGACTTGGAGGCTCTGGAGAGGCTATATAAAGAGCCCCAGACCTCCTGTAACAGTTGAGAAAAAAGGAATGAAGTATCCGCCCCTTTGAGGGCTTCTCCCGTGGTTTCATCCCGCTCCTCACGGAGTAGGGTTCCACGTAAAATCTCGCTTTTTCGTTATTTATCTTTTCCATGTTTACGCTTCCGCTTCCGATTTTCTAACATGGTATCAGAGCGGGTCGATTCTCGAGGAATTTTTTTTATGTTCTTTATTTTTTTTTCGAGATTCGATGGTTCAATGTTGTTGAAGATTATTCATATTTTGTTCGGAGATTTGTACAAATTCTGATTCAAGAATTCTAGGGTTTTTTTGGTCAAAACCCTAAGTTCGAGCCTGCACAAGTTCTTGAGGCTTTCATTCTAAATCTGTTCTTGTTTTAAGAGATGAGGGTTCACTCTGTAACCCTAATGATGGCGGCGCAGATCGACAACCAAAGAAGAAACTCCCTCCAGTTCTGGTCCTCCAACATCAAGCACGACTCCAGCAAGACAATAACTCAAAGGTGGAGCCCTCCCTATTCTCAACAGTCCAGGCAACCGCCAAACCATGTAGGTTGCATTCTTCCTGGCCTCGCGCGATATCTTCCAACCACTTCTTGCCGCAACAAGCGGCATCAACGTTGGCAACGCTCCTCATCCAGGCGACCTGCAGCAAGCCCCGCCTCCCTCTCCAAGGCGGCACCAGATTGTTCCTTGCGAGATCCAGTTGAGCCCACATCCTCTAGGGCTCCGCAACCCAGATCATTCGTCATCGACGCAAGCACCCGCACCTTCGTGCCCCGCATCAGGCGCAACTCGACTCCAGGCCACACAAGGTCTGGAAACTCTCCTCGCTCCAAGGCGCGACCCCACCTCGCATCCCCCTGGCGATTCTCACTCGATGCAGCTGGCAGCACGCGGTGCTGTCCTCCAGGTGCGCGACCCCAAGGCGGCGGCATCCTCTGCATCTTCCAGTTAGCGGTAACCAGGCGACCCCAAACTCGCAGCGCACCATCACAAGCAGTGGGCGACGCGAAACCCTAACCCATATCCTCCAGGCGCCCAGGCGATCACCTTCTGGCGGCGCAATTCTCTCAGCATCGTCGCGCAGTCCAGGCGCAAACTCCATAGCCGATCTTGTCTTCCCCCTATGAGCAGCAGTTGCGCAGATGCATCTCCTCTCCTGCGTCACGTAGGCGGCAGCGGCCCTCCCAAAACCTTGCGGTGTTGGAGCACACGAGGGTTCCCAACACGGGAACCCTAAGTATAGGTTGTGGCGGGCCCACTTGAGCAAAAAGAAAGTAAAACAAGTGGGCCGTTGTTTGAGAAAAAAAACGTGCCAAAAAAAAGGGGGGCGCAAGTTAAAAAAAAAGGGAGAGTACAGTTTTTCAAAAAAAAAAGAGGCGCGTACAAAGAAAAAGCCGTACGCAAGCAAAAAAAAAGAAAAAGAAAATTTGAAAAAAAAATATGCAAAAGCCGATAAAAAATCAAACGGCTTATAAAAAAAATGAAAAAAAAAATGATGAATGTTTTGAAAAGCCGACAAAGTTGTGATCGGCTAAGTATTTGTTTTTTGTCCCCATCATTGTTGTCTTCTCCCAACTTGGTCGACATCCATGTTTTCCGACAAGTATGGGAGAAAGGGGGAGTATATGTAGAGTCACAGGTCTGTTCTATTGTTCCAGATCCAGATTCCAGATTCAGATGTCAGTCTCCAGACCAGCCAGATGATCAGACTCTACCGTTCAGTTTCAAACTCGACGATTGATCCCGAGTCCTCAGTTGTCAGACACGCACATGGATGCGGTCATTTCTCAGATGAGCATATGTTGCCATCATTGTCAGAGGTCCCCATCATTCTTGTTGTCAGGCCAGAGTTTTCATGTGAGCCATAGGGACTCCAGAGCAGAGGACCATTCCCTATGCCATATGTTGGCAAGGGTTTTCATGTGGTATCATAGGTACACCAGAGCAGTGCACCATTCTTTGAGCCAGATGGGAGAGATCCAGTTCTCCAATGAGGAGACTTATTCAAACTCCATTCTCCAACGACCGTGGACTCCGACGAGGATTGCACAGCCACGGCCTAGTCAGTTCGGCCCTTTTCAGAGATGGAGCAGTTGTCCACATTATTGTGGCGGGCCAGAGTTCTCCGACGAGGAGACTCATTTCCAGTTGCAGTGACTCTGACAGGCGCAGTTCAGAGCGCATGCTCTCCGACGAGGAGATTCAGAAGACTCACACTCCAGCCCGTTCGTCCTCCTCACCTGCACGGCATGAGAAGCAACGCCCTCGACTGCAGCAATGTGCGCGTTGGGTTGATATTGTCCGTAGTGTCCTGTAGCGTTGAGTTGAGTCTCTTCATGTTTGTCCAAGCTGAGCATTGCATACTCCAGCTTGAGGGGGAGTGTTAGAGTACAATGTGTATGCGCCTATTGAGTTGTAGCAGGGTAAATGGATCCTGGAGGAGATCCCCATCCAGTGTTTAGTCCCACATCGTCCAGTGGTGGGACTTGGAGGCTCTAGAGAGGCTATATAAAGAGCCCCAGACCTCCTGTAAAAGTTGAGAAAAAAGGAATGAAGTATCCGCCCCTTTGAGGGCTTCTCCCGTGGTTTCATCCCGCTCCTCACGGAGTAGGGTTCCACGTAAAATCTCGCTTGTTCTTTTCGTTATTTATCTTTTCCATGTTTAGGCTTCCGCTTCCGATTTTCTAACAAAGATATCTCAATTCTTTTCATCTTCAAGTCATTAGAGTTAGAGCCATCACTAGATCTAAAGTTCCATTCTATATGATTTCTCCCAAATCTTATGAAATAACTTTCTCCCACATAGAAAAGTTTATTTGCACTGACTCCAAACCATGATCTATAGGTCAACTTTTAATGTTGCATCAAGACTCCATTTCTAATCAATATACAGATTCAAAAATAATAATATTATTATTATTAAAAGAATGGAAGGCTAAAATTATCGCTGATGACTCTCAAGTAAATATTTTGACTTGAAAACATACAATGCTCAAACCCTAGAGGCACTATTAATATATGGACTAGAGACACTATTAATGAGAGCAAACCCTAGAAATGTTACCAAAACATTGGACGTGGGGCCAATGGACTAGAAAATCATGCACCATTTATGCCTCCATGTTGAAATTTTCAAGCCTTTTTTTTAAAATGGAATGACAGGAATATTCCAGGATTACAAAAGGGCTAAATCAAATAAAAAAAGCTTGTCGCATGCTTCAATCCACACTTTCCATGTTAGTCCTTATTAGATTTTTCCCAAGCACACACATAATATTGTTCTATATTCTACATTTTTCATTTAAGAATCCAGATATAAAAGCCACTTATCCAAAGATCTGATACATCCAACAAGAATGCCACTCAAACCTATCCCAGATATAAGGAGCTTAAAGTGCAAGAGAGGTTTCACAAAGTTTCAAGATTTAAATAAACTTTAACCCCACATATTTGTATGAAATCATGTCATCTCCTCCATTTAAGATACCCAATAACTAAGGTTAAAACCAAACAATGACATCATTCATGGGATCAAGATGTGTAAAACACATGTATGGCAACAAAGTGGAGTTTAGATTGTATATGCATGACAACAAAGAGGAGGGGAGATTGTACCTATTTGGATCTCCAAAAAGAGAAGAAAAGATTGGAATTCGTAGCTGCAATGACTGCTACAAGGGGCAGCAACAATGCTCCTATAACCAGCAGTAGAGCAGTTGCAACATGCAGCTCCAATGGCTACAGCAGGAGGAGCTTCTCCAGCAGCTGCTCCCGCAATTATCTTAAGGAGAAAGGGCTCTTTGGCGGAGAAATAAAGAGGAAAAGAGGAGAGTAAATTTTGGGGTAAAATAAGAGGAAATTACGAGAAGAAAGGGGAGGGTTCAGGCTATTTATAAGGGAAAACTGCTGATGTCAGCTGCTGCTCACTGCCAAGGTTTGAAAAAACGAAAGGCGGAATGGGGCATTTTCCTTAGAAGCGAGGCGAGGTGTAAGCCTCAATTTGTATAGAAAAATAATTATAAAATGTATAATAAATATATTTATTTGTGAAATAATATAATCTGACAAACATGTAGTATATAACAATGTAATATATAATGATATTATGAAGATAAAAAAATGAAAAAAAAAGATATGTCAATGCCATAAACATTTCGACTAAATTTCTACCCAGTCAAAAGGAAATCATTGGCTATAACTATCACTAAAATATTTATCATAAAGGGATTGGCTATGGTTGTCATTATAGATATCCAAGTTGTTGACATGAATCATATGATTTGAATCCTAACCATATGTTCTACTAAACCCAGATGAAGAACGGTCCGATATCCTTGTTCCACCATACTCCCAAAATTTTTTCTTATATGGGTATTCAAATTCTCACGCAGTCTCTTATATGTTTAAGGGTGTAATAGTAAGAGTTCACTGAAATAATTAGACATGTTAATGATAAATATGAATATGAAAAAGGTCAAATTTAAGCATTCATCTTGTATAAATATATATTCAACAACTAGACCTTTATAAACATATGAAAATTCAAATAGGACTAATTATTTTCTTTAAAAAATACTTGAAAAAGCCCCTAACGCCTCACATAGCGCCTCGCACCGCCTTACCGCCTCGCCTCGCCTCGACCGCCTCAGGCATCCGAGGCGCATGCCTCAACCAGGGGGTCTGAAGCAGTCACCTCAAGTTGTTTTCTCACTGTTGCGCCTCGAGGCACGTTTTTTCAAACCATGCTCACTGATGCTGACGTGAGCAGCAACTGCTGCCAATTTTTTTTCTTTTTTTATTCTAACTTTTGTAGAAGACATAGTCACATGCATTTCCACCTCGAGTGTTTGATTTCGATGTATAATAGCTCGTTTTGACCGTCTTCGAATGACGATCAAAATGAGTATAATATTCATATTTTTCCGATCTAAGGTGGATTCAAAATTTGGTGAAACATGGTTCCGTTTTATGGCTAAATTTTGTGATTTAATTTATCAAATGACATCCGATTAACGAGCGATCGATTTTGTTGGTCTTATTTTGTCAAATCGGATTTTTGGATGGTTTCGGTTTGTTTTGCAATTTTCGATTTTGCGCCGTAGCTTTTTCGGTGGCGTGCATTACGATGTGATCGACTTTTGATCGATTGCGTCCGAACGAGATTCGATATGCGATCTACAGATCGAACTGAAGTTATTCAATATTAATTAAATATTAAATGAATTTTCGGACTCTTAATCGCGTCAGATTCGATTTTTTTTGGATGCGGGTGTCACATGATCTGCCTAATATACATACTTAGACATAATAATACATCTTTCTCTGATTAGAGGATGTGTGCCTATATCACATACAACGTAGGTGTTGGTTATCTCGATCTTGTTAAGCCATTTCCTTAACCTAATTTATCTGACACCTCCGAATCTCTATTTTTATGCAGAGGACCTGCATAAGAGTTCGGTCAGATATTAGCCTTTGGAGAGGGATTACCATCTTCTCAGGCTGGAGATCATTTCTTAACAATCATTTGACGGTGTTTGATAAGTCATCAATCTAACTCTTTATATATCATCTAAGCACCAGTCTCTATGGTTCAACCATTGAATCAACGTTTGTATGATTATTAAGATGGTCATGGTACAAAACCCTACACATGGCTAACATGTTTATATAGTACCTCCTCCCACACAATAAATCCTAAAACAAATAGGACTTTAAAATGCTAGAGGAAACATGACTTTGAATTTCAAACCAAATAGGATTTTTTTTGTTTGCAAGCTTATATATGAGTCAATGCATATAAGTACATTTTATTTTTTTGAGTTAAACTAACCGTTAAGTGAGCATAAAAATCGGGTTTCTTAAGATCTGACAATCAAACCCCTTCTTCAAAGATTGGAGTTTCTTTGCATATCAACAAAATCGATAGTTTGGTTCAAACCTTATTTTTATTTTTATTTTGTTCTTCTGCGCTGAGATTTGATTTGTTTTAATTTTACTTTATTATATATTATAGCACCTAGTTGTTTTCTGGCGAATGCTGGAGCATGAGGGTTTTGTTGAGCCTTGGGATTTATCGTATATAAAACACTAGTCCTTCATTGAAAAACCATTATTTGTTCTCTATTTCATATGGGTTTTATTGTTATACAGGATGATCTGGCACCTGCCGTCACCCGAATTCGGGCTATAGTGGATAACTTAAAGAACTTGAATGAAAAGTACTACCTAATTGATTTCATTTTATATGTTGAAGTTCGATTGCTGATGCGTTCTTATGATATCACAACTTTCTTTTCTGCTACTTTTCAGAGTAGAATCGGACGGTGCGTTCCCAAAGGAATCAAATCCCAAGGGTCCTCTAGAGGAGGAGTACTTGAAAGCGGAAACAAAAGTAATACAAATTCCTAGAGTGACTTTATTTGGCGCTCTTTTCTAACTTCACGATCAATTATAATAATTTTAATCTAAGTGAATCCTGCAGATTATAACGGCTTTTAGTGTGGTCGATAACATGAAAGAACTATTCTATTCTGGAAAAAGAAATACGTCAAGGTGCAGTATATTCTTCTTGTCTTGGCAAAATCTTGATGCTTAGGAAGCAATCTGAATGATAGTATAGAACCACTCTAATGGTCTGGTGGTAGAAGCAGTGGCTCCCACTTTAAAGGACCAGGGTTCGAATCCTACTATAAAAAAGATCTGAATGATAGTATTGTGCAGGGGTGATTGTGCTGAAATCGATAAGCTATTCGAGGACATCGAGAAGTTGAGAAGAGAATTCGAAGCCATCGAGAGACCGATACTGGATATCGAGGCACCGCCAGAGAGACTGGCCCCGCAGCTAGAGAGGAAGTCTCAGGGCAGTCCTTCCAGTGCTTCATGGGCCAGTGATGTGCCCAAGTCAGAACCCCTCGAATCTCCAAAGTCACCCCATGTTGCTAGGGATCATCCCTTCGACACTGAAGCAGAGTTGGCAAAGCTTGAGTCGGAATTCGGTCAAGTAGCCGGAGATTACTCGGCGGAGATTGATGGCTGGGAATTCGATGAGCTTGAACGGGAACTTATGGCCAAGGATTCTGGTGCACGGAAAGGATAACACGAACTTCCAGGTACAGCTTATATATTAGTGTTCCTATGTACAAGTAAACATCACAAGAAACGTTTAACATTCAAATCTGTTTCCATATCGTCGTGAGTTCCTCCGCTTTAATTTGGAACCCGATAGGTGTATATTATCCTGTGCAGACGATGTCCATTTTATAGTCGAAATTACATGTTTGTTTCTGTTATTAGTCATAATTTAACAAATACTTGCGTTTCTATCGTCACCTGTTTTCCTAGACGTCCACGCCATTGTCAAGGATGGCCTCCTCTCTTGCTAGTCTGCGAGCTCTGACTGGCAGATATTAACAGCAGGGAAATGTTTACTTGAGGCTGAAGTGTATGTTCGAAATAGGCAGTGGTTAGTGTTTTATTGCAATGCTTCTTACCTGTACATATAAAAGTTTAAATTCGAAATGGGATAGCCGTCGTTCTTGTTCGGTTGAATTGAGGAATGCACAAGGGATGAATTGAGGAATGCACAAGGGATAAATGCCTAAACAGAAGCAATTGCAAACATTTTCCGGGAATACTAGATCAGTTGATGCACCAGTTAGGAGATGCGAGTGTTGGGATGTTGAGCCGGCTAAGAGAGGGCGGGGACGGTCCAAGAAATGTTGGAAAGAGACCATACAAAGGGATCTTTGTTTTTTGGATATAAGCCTGGGATTGACCCAAGATAGATCTGAATGGAGACGAATAATCCATGTAGCCGACCCTACTTAATTGTGGGAAAAGGCTTTGTTGTTGTTGTTGAACCTAGATATTTAGGATGGAGGGCAAGTGTGTTATTATTCAGACCTGCTCTACATGCCATACTTTTATAGGTTTGGGTTGCGCAAATGTGTTATTTTATGTTGTTTAATGCATGTGATTTTGGTTTTCCTATCAGATCAAAGATTACGGTATAGAATGTGTCATGAATGTAACATGCTTTTAGATTGTTGAGTAACTCGCACAAAAATACAAGATTTACGTGGAAACCTTCCTAATCGGAGGAAAAAAACCATGGGGGAGAAGGTTTCATGTTGCTCAAGGCAACAATGGTTTTTTTTCTTGTAAAAAAAACTAAGGTGGGGGGCGAGTTTCATATGTGGCACCTAAGTGGGTAAATGGATCCTCATTCATGTAGCATTTACCCATAAGACGAGCACCGTAACATGGATAAGTCTCTAGAGTTTCCCGGAGAGACATGAAAAACATGCAGAGCTCACAAAATGGAGAAAAGATGGTGAAACGAGAATTCCTATATCATAAAAATGCCCATTGGTAATTTCAGATATTGAATAATTTATTTTCCTAATATCAAAGGGAGAGTAGAAGCTAAAATCGCATATCTTCTCATCTCTTAATTATCAGCAGCTCCAAATCAAGGAAAAACATAGGTATTTATTTTATGGGATTTTTGCCCCATGAATCCTATAAATGTTGTAAATTATCTTTGCGACCTTTGAAATAACATAATTCCTCTTTCGATCTCGTAAACTTGCTAACTCTTACCCTATAAATCCTGCGGTTGTTTGAAGCTCGTGGGGATTTTTGGGGTAATTTACGGGGTTGATCGGGTAATTGCATTGTGCAAAAGGTCTGATTAGGGATGAGCGTTGGGTCGGGCTGGCCCGTACAACTAGTAGCCCAATCCTAGCCCGAACAAAACTTTGGTCATGCTTGGGCCTCGTATATAAGCTCGTTTAGCTTTTGAGCCGGGCTTGGGCTTAACTAAGTCCAGTTTGATAGACCTGCCAGCCCAGTTCGAAGATGAGCCAAAAAAAAGGCCTGACGATCTGACCCATTAGCCTGGTTAATCACTTACACATCACGAGTGGTACTCGCTTCTCTTGAACTTGAGTCCACACACGGCTCTCTCAAGTCTCCCCGCATACCGCATTCGAGCCTTCTTGCCCTATGACTTCTCATTCCAGTGGAACTTTGGGATCTCCCTTCCCCGATGATGCAATAACCAGGTCCAGCAGCGTGACGACCTTAACCTGCGACAAGTCGATGATCTTAACTTGCGACCAATGGTAGCATGTGATCTCGCCCGATCACCCCATCTCATTCCCATGTTATAGCCAATAATTTGATAAAATTATAAACAGATATGAGACAAACTCTCACATCTTCTTGGTCATGTATTTCTTAAACTCAACATAAATAATTGAAAGAGAATTACATGATTTATTCATATGCATTCATTCATAAGGGTTGTTTTTCGAACAATGCAAAATCTAAGGAGATTAGGATAAATTTATATCAGTTTTTCCCCTAATATTAATGTATCAATAATCAATTAGCTCCTTTTATCTTCTCTACTGAGGTTGCTACTTGAGAATCACCCATCAAATCTTGCAATCTTTGGTATGAGTGTCACCATTGTAAGCTTGTAGTTCGGTTTCTCATCGAAGTTGAATCTTGTAGTGTTATAACTACCACGAAAGAGTTTTATACAATTGATCGTGATTTGACAAAATCACTACAAAAAATATAATGGCGCAACGAATATTATCAGTCACTTCTTGAAATTCACAACGAATAGTAGTATTCATTGCTTTATATCTCACAATGAATCATATAATAATAATTATTCATTCACTATTTCTTCTAATCATTGGAAATTTTAACAATGATTATTAATTTTAACGAATAATTCAACAGAAATCATGGTTATATGAACCTTAAATAATGAATATGACACCCGTTGCAAAAGATAATCTGACAAAATAATATCCGTTATTATATCTTTGACATCGGAAAATAGGCAAGGAATATTCTAACTATTCGTTGTCTTAGATCCAATTTGTTGTAGAAAATACATCGAATGTGGTGTGCAGGGAGGCTTGAGAGAGCCGTGTCTGGACTCGGGTTCGAGAGAGAGAGAGAGGAGTTCCACTCGTGATATGTAAATGATTAACCAGGCTAATGGGTCGGATCGTCGGCCCTTTTATTGGGCTCGCTTTCAGGCTGGGCCGGCGGATCTTTCGAACTGGACATAGTTAAAGCCCATGCCCGGCTCAAAAGCATAACAGCCATGGCACGCTCGCTTTTTTGCCCTTGTTTCAGGTAAAGTTTTTCTTAATACCCTCATATTATATTATGGGTATTCAACCGTCAGTTACAGTAATTTGAGGGGGGCTCAACTCCTCTTCTGTTGGAAAAGTTGTGAATATACCATCACCTTCTAAGTACATTAATAGCAATTTCAATCATTTATTTCCTTCACATGAAAGAGAGAAAGCCAGCGCAGGTCTACACTCTGTCCTTGTTGTTTTCTACTTGTGAATGGTGCAGAAAAAAGAACAAACTCCGAATAAAGGATAGCATGAATCGAATATACATACAAGTAATGGCACCAAAAACATGTCATTCAAGACAACTATTTTTCTCAGTCTTTTTCATGCTAGGAGACGAAACCTACGTTATCACCAAGCACAAGCCGCATAATCCTGTCCGGATATGCGGATTACACGACCAAGCGATCGTGGTCGATTCGTCTAGCTAGGTTCATCGAGTAGTGACGCTACTGATCGACTCGTATGTCGCCGACAGTTGTGCGTCTTTGCATCATCACAAGAAAACGACCTCGAATGGATCTTTGAGATAGAGGCATGTACGAAAGATACTTCTATACTGTGTATATTTGTTGTGTCCAATACTCAAGAAGTCGCATTGTATTTATGGTAACTCAAAATGTTCAACAAGGTAGAAGGCTCTTTTGGAAAAAAAAATATAATGGCTATAAAATCAAGCAAGATCTCCTGAATTAGAAAAATAAAACTACTAGAGATTGAGTGAAAATTATTGTGTAGATTTTTATAACGTGAGCTAGTGGATAGAAAATTCAGAGTAAATAATTTAATCGTAGATTGATCGATTAGATAAGGGATATTTACACTCATAACATGAGTAATTTCGTAATTACTCCAAGAACCTTCGATAATCACAAATTACACCCCAAGACCATGAATAACCGCTCTGTTTTACACCCATAACCTTATGTTACTTTAGTTCATTAACCCAACCAGATTGCTGAGTTAATCTAACGTAATCCATGATTTAATGACTGAATTAATAAAAAAAAGGAAATGAAGGAGAGGAGGAGGTGGGTTCAATCCTGGAGCTTTCAGAAGGCGGTGGTGTCTTTCACGGAATGCATCGGGCAGCGAAGGGGGTACGTGGGTGGAGGTGCGCGCAGGGGAGAGATCCGACTCGGGGCTTGGCCTGGAGCAGCTGGCAAGGAGCCGTTGGAGCTTGCGGGGGGGAGGGGGTGCTAGAGCTTGCGGGCGAACGGCGGGAGGGGGAGGGCTGGAGCTGCGGAGGCGCGCGTGTGGGCTGGGGGTGGGGCTGCAGGGTGTGGGGCGGTGCTGGAGCTTGCGGGCGAGTGGCAGGATGGGAGAGGGCTGGAGTTGCAGAGGCGCGCGTGTGGGCAGGGGGTGGGGTTGCAGGGTGAAGGCGTGGGGGTGGGGGCTGGAGCGTGCGGGTGGAGGTGCACGCAGGGGGAGCTCCGACCGAAGGCCTTGCGAGGGGGTTTCATTTTGTTTGATCTACAGAATGGCATAATAAATATGATATGTTTCGAAGGGAAAAATTGTCAACATATGACTTTTTCCGTCAGAGTTAACGGAGAATTAAGACGGAACTTGACACAGGTTATGCCATGTAAAGGTTAGGCATTATTCGAGGTTCTGGATGTAATTCATGATTATCAAGGGTTCCTTGGGTAATTACGAAATTACTCAAGGTTATTGGTGTAAATATCCCATTAGATAAGTCATAGTGACTGATCAGATTAACTAGTGATCAATCAGTCAAGAGATCATTGGAGAATTAAATATTAGTGCCTAAAAACTTATTGATCGGTAAAACTGAGATGATCGATCAGTCAGAAGACAGTAGCTAACAGTGCTTGATCAGGTTAAACGTATTGATCGATCAAATTGGAAATAATATCTTAAGGTGATCGACTAAGTAAATAGGGGTGATCAATCACTGCATAATCAATGGCTTAAGTGATCAATCAGAACTAGTAGGATGATAAATCAATGGCTATCGATCAATTAGCTTAACAAGGATGATAGATCAATGTAGACTAGAACCAAAATAAGATAATCTTAGAGAAATGTTAGAAATTTTACTAACAAATATTTAGTTAACGACTATAATGTTGAATTATGAAAGTCTTTCGAGAAATACAATAGTCGAATTATGATATTTTAGTCGGCTGAATAAACGATCGAGTCAATTGAGGGTTATATTCTAGGGTTGAAACACCCACCTTGGTTTACTAACTTAATCAGTAGTCAATTGGAGATTAGATGATTAATCTAAATAAAAGAATGAGACAACTAACACCAAACCCTAAGGGTTCCTAAATAGGTGAATCAATCGACTGAATAAAAGAATTAGTTGATTGATTGAACTTTGAGTCACTAGGAAAGTTACTTGGGTTTAATGGAAGATTCAATAGTCTATGAACAGTTGCCGGACCTAGTTATTTGGCGGTTATGAATCGATGAGCGTAAGAGATGACTAGGGATGCAAGTACCTAGGATGAATTGTTCGAGGCGCGTACTCAACTAAGAAACTTGTTAGTAATTACAAAGGCTAGAAGTCCTATATTTATATGGGATGTGTATTCAAAATTTAACTTTCTTTCTTTTATATTTATGTTATTTTACTTTTATAGAGAAATAATGAGCTTGGTTGTGTGTAACTTGAAATTGCATGTTCGTCCTTTAATTTCTTTGTCATTGCAATTATTTGTAGATTGTAATTTGATCAGTGTATCTTGAAATTGACCTAAACCACTTCGAATGTAATAATGTTGGAGACATGATTTTGTAGTGATATTTTTTTCGGAAATGTTAGTCATTCTACAAGGAAAAAATATATTCAAAGCTAATCTTATCATCATCAAAATTGCATATTTCTAACCCATGTGGCAGGGAAAGGGATGTAATAGTGGTAGGATCATGAACAAAGATGGCTAGTGGAATATTTTCTTGATGAACCATTCTTTAAATAGTATTTCTTTTATTTAGTTCAAAATATAATATTTATTTTATGTCTCATCCTTTATGATAGGTTCTTTGGACAGCTGCTACCTGCTATAGAATATTAGCAACTGGAGTGGCAAGATCATTGTGTGGCAAATTGACTGCCACATCAGCTGACAAATAGGATTTGTGTGACTGTGAGTCTATTATTGGATATATGGTGTATATATATTAAAAAAACCTACCCCAAAACATTCCCAAATCTTAGGTGGCATCTCACCCTCCATTCGTTGTGTATTTTCTTGATGAACCCCAATCCTACATGTATTTTTTTTTTGAAAAATCATTTTTAAGTCTCTATTTCAATGGGGGACAGCATGATAGGGTCTTAAAAGTTTGCACTTTATTAAATAATTTAAAATTATTTTTTTGTAAAAAAGATAGATCTTGAACCGGACGTTTGGTTCAATTGGTTCAATCGGGTCAAGCGGTCCAGCTGACCTTTGTCCATGTTGTACTTTCTGTGTAAAAGCTAGGTGATTGGATTGTTTTTTCTTCCGACCCAATCACCGTAACATAAGGAGATGGTTCTTGGTTTAACCGGTTGAACCAATCCCTTTGAGTCGATTTTTAAAACCTTTGTCAGAAAATCTACCATTAAAAAAATAGTACACGACAAGTCACGAGAAAACTTGCCAAATAAACAACCTAAATATATGACATGCCGCAAACTCATGTCTACTTAGTTAGAAAACACGCCTTAAGTTTGAACAAAATATATGGCACACCTCTAAACTTATAACATGTTAATCCGAAAACCTAACATGAGTACAACGCTGATATGATGGATGTGAGAGACTAGCACATTATGTATATAGATGCAACAAGTTCCAATGCATAGTGATCTTGTGTTACTGTCGAGGCGGTCTTAACTACGATGATATATGTCATGCCATATAAGATGGACAAGATTTTGAGTGGGTTTTTTTATTTCATAACCATTTTCCGTCTTCCTTTTCCATTTTAACACGAGTTGTAGAACAGGTTTGGGATCTATCATTAATGTCAGATACCCTTACCTGCGAGAGGATCGTCGGCTGTAGCATCCTCTGCTGCAACGCAAGATGGGATGCGTTTATGGAGAATAGACGATTTGGATGAGAGGTCGACTCCCCCCGGCCCGCTCTTCCGAGTCATCCATTCCCCATCCAAGACATCCCCTGCATTGCAACAGGGGATGCTACAGCAGACGATTCACCCCCACCATTACCCGTCTCTATTTTGAGGAAAGCAAATCAAAGATGATGTTTGAGCTACCCATGTTGTGGATCCCACCAAAGCAAATCTACACCTCACAGGGGCCCGAATTTCTGTTTTTTTTGGGGGGATTTTTACTGCGCGGACCCTATAATCTTTTCCAATTACCTCTACGACCTTCGAAACATCGTAATTCCTCTCCCGCTCCCGTAAACTTGTTAACCCTTACCCTACAGACCCTGTGGTTAAGCCTCGTTCATTTAACCGTTTAAATTAACCGGATTCCATTATGTTCTTTTATATTATACCTATTTTGTTTATCAAATTTACATTGAGTGCCACTCCAGGAGCTGATCCCCCTGCGGATGGAGCCCCCCCTGCCGTCGCTGCTCCCTGGTCCCCAGCTGCTGATGGAGCACCCCCCCCCCCCTGATGCTGCTCGTCACCCCCCCCCTCCCCCGATGCTACTCGTCCCCCCCTCCTCATGCTGATGTTGCTCTGTTGCTCCCCCCCCCCCCCCCCCCGCCCATGTCGCCTGTTGAAGCCCCCCTGCCACCGCTCCCTGCTCCCTAGATGTCTGCGCCCCCCACCCCCGTTCTCTCTGCTCCCCCTCCCTCCTCCCGATGATGCTCCCCTTCCCCCCTCCCCCGATGGAGTCTCCTCCCACCGCTTCTCTCTGCTCCCCCTCCCTCCTCCCGATGATGCTCCCCCTCCCCCCATCCTGCCGCCGTCGCTCCCTGCTTCCCCCCCCCCTCGCTTCTCTCTGCTCCCCCTCCCTCCTCCCGATGATGCTCCCCCATCCCGCTGCCGCCGCTCCCTGCTTCCCCCCTCCCCTGCAACGGCCGATGGAGCCCCCCCCCCCCCCCCGGCCGTTGCTTCCTGTGTTGCCCATCCTCCCAAGTTCCCTATTTTTTTCCTATTTTTTTATTTTAGCTAATCTTAACCGTTGGATGGTAAATTAGTTAGGTTAACTCAAGACTAACCCAAGTAATTGACTCAAATATAGTTAAAATTGACGGCAGGGTTTGTTGGGTAAGACGGAGTAAGTTTACAAGGTCGGGGGAGGAATTAAGATATTTCAAAGGTCGTAGAGGTAATTGAAAAAAAAATTAGGATCTGTCGGGTAAAAATCCCTTTTTTTTTGCAATGTTCCACGCTTCCAACAGCATTCCTCTCCATCTTCTCCCTTAGTCCAATCCAGTCCGTGCTCTACTCTCTCCCCTTCACTCTAATGCCACTTAAGGTGTGACCTGATCTCTCACTGTCGTGGGCTCCATACACATAGGAGTTTACTGCTAGTTCCCTTTATTGGATTTGGACCCCTTCCTTTTCAACTTAATATCCGGAAAAAAGAGTAAAAGAGAAGAGGACCTCGAGCCATGCAGATTGAACACAACTACCTTCTTTCCTTCCTTTTGATGAAATCTACGACACCTGCACCTCTGTCTTAGGAAATAATTACTCTACTGTACATCTCCGGGAGTATGAAAACTATGCAGCAACAGTTAATGTCGTCTGAAATTCTAAATTATACCCTTCATAGTGATGGGTCCAATTGAAATGAACAAACCTCCATGCATGGTTTCAATCAGATGGAGACAAAGCAAGTGCTTTCGGCCTGTCGTCTTCTAGGCGATAGCTACATCTGGCATTTGGTGTTTCAAGTATTTTATATGCATAGCATCACCCATCATTGCCTCTACTTCCTGTATGAAGCATCAAAATTAGTGTAAATGGAACCATTTCAAGTTCTCATTTGAGCATGTACCACTTTCCAAACATGTTGGTCTTTTATGTAAAAAAAAATCAAATTACAGCAAGGTCCAATCAGGCTGAACTGAACCCAGAACTTGCAGACTCAACTAGATCCATGCGAGGCCTGTAGATGTATTCGAAATGGATCAGCAAAGCATCTAGGATGAATGATTCTCATTGAGATATGCCCAAACAAAGCCATTCAAGAAGAGGCCACATGCATTGCAAGGCCATACAACCAATGCTGTCGGGCAATGCTATACTGAATGATTTGGAGAGACAAGTTGGTGGTCAAGGTCAAAAGGAGGTGACCATCATAATTCTTTGCATTTTGTGTTTGTTCTCTTTCCATCCTCCCATTTTAAAGGATGACCCTCATCTGCATCATGTCTTTCCTGCCCATCCAATACCAAAAATATCAGCTATCCCCCCATAGCACCATGGTGGTTGAATCTCCTCCCTATGATTATATGCTCGATGGGGAGTACATAGTCATGGACGTGAGCTCGTCGAGGTTCTTTTACTACAACACTGGTTCCCCATTGCACTCCAGAGATTTCGAGTTCCACCTTCCTGCAAACCAAGTAGAGAAGGAGCCTACTCCCTCCCCTGCTGATGAGTTGTTCTACAAAGGAAAGCTCCTTCCTCTCCATCTACCTCCTCGACTGCAAATGGTAGAAAAGCTCCTCAGCATTTCAAGCGGTAGTGCTGTTCATACACCGGTCATTCCTCCACTGAAGGTTGCAGATAAGGAACTGAGCTCAGAAGGGTACCAGAATGCGCATGCAATGCTGAAGAACACTTGGGCAAAGAAGCTGAAGCTGAAGCTGATCAGGCAGTCCACCTTGGGCCTTAAGTTTAAGGCTTCAAGAGCTTATATCAAGTCCCTCTTCGCCAAATCACCATGTCAAGACGAGTCGTCTGGTCCGTCCAAGGGTAAGGAGAGCTGCAAGAACGGTGCACTTGTGCATGTACGAAGAGAGAGGCATCTCTTTGATAAGGCCACGAGTGGAGAAGAGAACTCTTCCTCTAGAAATTCCATTTCCAGCAGCACCACAATGAACTCGGTCCATTCTTATTCATTTTATTCATCATCGTCTTCTTGCACATCCTCGTCGTCCTTGTCTTGTTCTTCCTTCCAGCTGGGAAACCGTGGGCAGCAAATCCTGACGAGAAGCAGCAGTATGAAATCTGAGGCAGAGAGCTCCATCCAAGGAGCGATTGCGCACTGCAAGGACTCGCTGCAGAAGGTTTCAGCAAGGAAGAGTCTGAGTGATATTGGACGTTGCTCGATCTCGGCGGCTCGGATAGCTGCTGCTTGTGACGGCAACGACTGGACATGCCTCTGCACAAGATGATGCGTATATCATCAATAGAATGTGTGGATTTTGCTTTTATTTGTTCTTATTTTTAATGAATATCTTGGTATTTTTTGGTCACGTTCGCGTGCATTGTCACATTGAGAGATGGGTTTCTACCATGTGTATCATGCATCTGAACACTACGTACCCAGTCAAGTAGCCAAGGTATCCTTGTGTATTGAAACCTATCAATGATCTCAACTAGTTCAATTAGCCAAGGTTTTTTAAGAGAAAAAATAAATGCTCAACTGGCCAAGTTTTATAAAGCCAAATAATCCTACACGACTGTATAGTTGGAACAAAGTCCTACATCACGTGCATGTGTATGATCTGATACTAATGTATAGATTATTATATATATATATATATATTTGGTATTTATATTTGTTGTTAGTTTTTATATTAAATTTTTATTTTATATCTTTTTATTTTGTATGTTTTATTTATTTTTGAAAAGAACTTTTAGTTTTTATAGAAAATTTTGTTATTTTGTTCCTTTTCTTGTTTATGAATATTAAATGGGATGATATTAACAAAAACCTTTAAAAAATAATACTAACAAAAATATGTGATGGAGAGATTTTTTGGGTTTTGCTAATACGTTTACCTTTTCACTAGATTTTAAAAAAAATCTAATGGAAAACAATGTTTGTTACTTTGAAAACAAGGTTATAGCATAATCTTATTTAAAATATTATAATAGATTTATGTTACTATATTTCGACGATATAGTAAAAATAGGCACAAAATGAGATATATAAATATTTTTATGATGTTTATGATATTATTTAAAGAACGTTTAAGGGAATTGAGAGATAGGGCCACATTATATGTGTTTGAATTCAATCACATATTGGTCAGAGGACTTACTTGTGTTGATGGGGCTATATAAAGAGCCACCCTCCATTTGTATCCATTGAGAAAGCTAATGCAGTATCTAGTACTTAGCGGCTTTTTCTTGTGGTTCCATCTCGCTCTTTTAGAGTATGTTATAAGTATCTATATTTTCTTCTTGATTTTACATGCAATATTTTACATCATCGCATGGTATCCAAGTCGGTCCATGAATCGGTCGTTTTTTTAGATTCGTGATCATTTCAATATTTATTTGTGTTCTCAAATTTTATTACGATTCTTTTATTCGTTTAGATGGAGATCAGAGATCCTCAGTTATTTATGAGTATGTCATTAAGTCTTAATGGGACTCACGTATAGAAGAGAATATTGATAGAAGCTCGATAAAAAAATCCAAATGGGACAAATCCAAAGGGGACTCAAGTAGAGATCCCATTCTCTAAATCAGTGTATGCAAGAAGCCCAAACCAGTTCTAGATTCTTGTGTAAGAGAGATCTACTTCAGGATTTTCATTAGGAAATCTTGTCGTTCAGATCTTCATACTGTGGTGGTACTCAGAGGTCTCCAGAGGAGAATCCCACTTTAGTCTTCATATTCAAAGCAATTCACAACCTAGCAATTACAAATTCCTCACATCACAAGTGCGAGAAGATGCAGTTTGGGCTTTGAGAGTTGTATCTAAGAGAGTATTTGTCTTGTGTGTGTTAGTGTTGTATAAACAAGTTTTGTGTTTAGAGACATTTTGTCGAACACCTGAAGTGCAACAACACTTTCTGTTCTTTGAGGTAATTTTACAAACACCTTGCAGGCACAAATTCATAGCTTCTTCTCATGCGAAACAAAGGAGAAAAAAACACCCCAACAACACTCAAGGGCTTAGCCCACACCATAGTTGCTCTCCCGCAACAGGGAACGTACCTCACAGCACCAACGAAGCCCAAATCAGTCTTGGGATGCCAAAAATATCAAGGTAGCAGCAACCAACAACAATCTGGACACCAAGGAATGAAATTTAGACCACCAAAAAAGTAACAGCAGCAGCCCACCAATCTCGGGATCGCGCAAGGGCTACGTTCAAGGACAAAGAACCCAACGCCAATCTTGAACAGCCCCACGAATCAAGACTTCAATGCAACGCCTCAACAAGCCTCTGATACCATATAGAAAAAGAAATCAAACAAGCACCAAGTATCGAGACACAAGATTTACGTGGAAACCCTCCGGATCGGAAGGAAAAAACCACAGGGTAAACGATCCATGTTGCTCACAGCAACCAGGGTCTTTTTCTCTTTGTTTTCTATCAACTTGAAACAAAAAGGTGGGGTGAGTTACATATAAGTTTCTAAGTGGGTAAATGGATCATCATCCATGAACCATTTATCCACATACAAGCAACTCAGCATCATGCTCCAGTTTGAGGGGAAGTGTGAAGAGAATTGAGAGATTGGATCACATTTGTATGTGGTTGTGTTTAGTTCTTTGTTGGTTAGATTTGGGACTTGGATGTGATAGTGGGATTATATAAAGAGCCTCACACCACTTGAATCCATATTTTCCTCTTGTTTGTTGATTTCACATTCTTTGTTTTATGTTTCCATACACCCTGATGGAATGGGATTCATTGTGCGGAGAAAAGTCTGTTCTCCTTTTCGAAAATCTTCAAAGTGGAGGTTCCTTGATGGGTGTTGTTTGCAAATGACATTATTTTAGAAGACAAAACAAGAGATGGAGTCGAAGGAAAACTGAGCTTTAGGGGGAGGTTAGACTTGGGAACCACACAACCTATGAACTCGACACATGGTGACCAATTCTCTTAAATAAATCCTACTGATAGGTGCTGATTCAATCATAGAAAATGAAACAATATAAATGTACATAGTTGCCTTTAACCGCTACTTCCCTAATGCCAACAACGATATAATGAGGACATGGTGAGATATCAGGGAAAAGTTGGGTAATTAAGAAGATTGAAGTAGCATGCCTTCGTTTCAGATCCCACTCACTATAATCTGACAATCTTTTTTCACTTCAAAGTTACCTGAGTTCCTTCTTCTGTAGCAAAATTTGATGTCATGGGTTTATCTCTGACAGAGAAAAAGAAGTGTCAAGATTTGCATCAGGTTTCGAACTGGTAGTTGGTGACCAAGAAGACTCCAAGCAGAAAAAATCAAATAAGAAAAAAAAAGTTGACAATATTAAAGCAGACCCAGCATCCAATTCAAACTCATTGACAAGCATATCAGATTTCATAAAGAATTGACACAATTTATACAAGCAGTGAATTAGAGGTAAATTCGTTTTTACTGCAACCATAACAACTAACTCGCCATATATGGTGAAAACCCTTTTTTAGTAATATTGTAAGTATACCGCCTTTTGAAGAGGCGGCTTTGGTTTTAGACTTTGAAACACGGCCTTTTTAAGAGACGGCTTTATTAGCTTTAGGAAGAGGCCATCCCCAAAGAAATATAGTTTTAGACTAAATTCGCCTTACTCATACAGTATTTCTGTTAGAAAATCGGAAGTGGAAGCGGAAACGATAAACAGAGCATAGAAATAAAGATAAACATGGAACACAAAAGATATTTTTACGTGGAACCCTACTC
Organism: Ottelia alismoides; assembly: GCA_037367405.1. Classification (NCBI taxonomy): domain Eukaryota; kingdom Viridiplantae; phylum Streptophyta; class Magnoliopsida; order Alismatales; family Hydrocharitaceae; genus Ottelia; species Ottelia alismoides. Next base: position 384,707 of record JAZKJV010000737.1, on the reverse strand, counting down.
CGTGAGGAGCGGGATGAAACCACGGGAGAAGCCCTCAAAGGGGCGGATATTGCATTGCACTTTCTCAATGAGTACAGGAGGTCTGGGGCTCCTTATATAGCCTCTCCAGAGCCTCCAAGTCCCACCGTTGGACGATGTGGGACTAAACACTAAATGGGGTAAATGGATCTTCTCCGTGATCCATTTACCCTGTTATAACTCAATGGGCGCACACACGAATACTCCAACACTCCCCCTCAAGCTGGAGCATGCAATGCTCAGCTTGGACAAACATAAAGAGACTCAACTCAACGCTACAAGACACTACGGACAATATCAACCCAACGCGCACATTGCTGCAGTCGATGACGTTGCTTCTCATGCCGTGCAGGTGAGGAGGACGAACGGGCTGGAGTGTGAGTCAACTGAAGACTCGGAATCTTGACCATCGAGTCTGAACTGCGCCTGAAGTCTCCTCGTCGGAGAACTGGGTCTCTCCCATCTGGCTCAGAGAATGGTGCACTGCTCTGGTGTACCTATGATACCACATGAAAACCCTTGCCCTCAAGGGAATGGTCCTCTGCTCTGGAGTCCCTATGGCTCACATGAAAACTCTGGCCGAACAACAACAAGAATGATGGGGACCTCGAACTGATGATGGCAACATATGCTCATCTAAAAATGACCGCACACTCGTGCGTGTCTGAAACTGGAGACTCGGAACAATGATCGTCGAGTCTGAACAACCGTAGAGTCTGGAATCTGAATGGTCTGGAAATCTGCATCTGAATCTGACTTCTGAATCATCTGAATAGACATGTGACTCTACATATACTCCCCCTTTCTCCCATACTTGTCGGAAATTGACATCGACAAAGTTGGGAGAAGATAAGATAAATAGGGGGTAACCAAAACATGAAATTTGCAGCTTTCATCATTCATTTTTTTTAAAATATAAGCCGTCGCTTTTTTTTTCTCGATTTTTTTTCTTTCTAAAACACATTTTTTTAAGCCGTTGACATTTTTTCCAGCTTTTCCTTGCATTTTTTTTAATTGCGTACAGCTCTTTCTTGTACGCGCCTTCTCTTTTTTTTAAAAAAATCATTCATTTTTTTTTCGACAAGACATCTCGGCCCACAATGGGCCCAAACTGCAACTGCCCCCTTGGGCTTTACAATAAAGATCTCTCCTCCTCCTCTCTCCTTTTTTTAACTACTAGGCCCATACCATACTTCTTGATGCCTCCCCCTTTTATATATATATATATAGGGCTTATCCAGAGAGCACTGTGCCGATTTGAGAATTTTTAGGCACGCGTAATCATCCGTGTGACGATGATCCTGTGGTTCTGCGTAAAATTGATTAGTTTCTAAATGTAGCGCTAAGAATGAATTGTCATAACCACCCACCGCATATAACTCGCAATTTAATTCCCTTTTTTGAGTTATAATTGAGTACTCATTAATTGCCGCATTGTTTTTTCTAAAAATAACCATGAGAATCTCCTCCTTCCTCCGATGACAATCAAAATACGACTCACATTGAGTTGCTGAAATAAATACAAAGTTATTTTTCATAATACAAAGTTACTGATGCCATTACAAACACTACTGAAATAAATACAATGTTACTTTTTATGTTGTTTTTTATTCTTAAAAAATTACTGTTACGTTTGTATAAGTTACTTGTTATTCGTAGTAGCTATTGTCCATACAATAGTTACTAAATAGATAAATTACTAATGTCCATACAACAATTACTAATTACAAATGTTGATATTACTGAACTCATTCTGATTCTTACTGATGATATAGTTACTTAGTACAATGTTACTTATCATGTATGTTTTTTATTCGTAAAAAATTACTGATAATGTTTGTATAAGTTACTTGCTATTTGTTGGGTGTTACTTGCCTTTCATTCATTCTTACTAATAACACTTGTACAAAGTTACTAATGTCAATACATCAATTACTGATTACAATTGTCCATATTACTGAACTCAACGAAATTATTACTGAAGTGTATTAACTATTTTGTATACAATAATTATTGAATAGATAAATTACTAATGTCCATACAACAATTACTAATTACAAATGTTCATATTACATAACTCATTCTGATTGTTACTGATGATATAGTTACTTAGTACAATGCTACTTTTCATGTATGTTTTTTATTCGTAAAAAATTACTGATAACTTGTGTATAAGTTACTTGCTATTTGTTGGGTGTTACTTGTCTTTCAATCATTCTTACTAATAACACTTGTACAAAGTTACTAATGTCAATACATCAATTACTGATTACAATTGACCATATTACTGAACTCAATGAAATTATAACTGAAGTTGTAGTAACTATTGTCCATACAATAATTAATGAATAGATAAATTACTAATGTCTATACAACAATTACGAATTACAAATGTTCATATTACTGAACTCGTTCTGATTGTTACCGAAGAAATAGTTACTTAGTACTTCTGAATAATTGTTAGATAATTGAGTTGTAATATTACTGAAGCTATACGCACAATTACTGAAGATTCATGTCCATGTTACTTACTCATTGTTATTAGTTACTGAAATTATAGTTACACATCAATTATGTACTCAGTAAATGTATCTGTTAATGACCTCTTTTATTAGTTACAGAATGATTTGTTCTTAATATTATTGCCAAATATGTTCTTCTCGCTTCTTTAGTCAATAAGTATGCAACGATCATCAACACTTCTTGTTTTTTTCTTCCACGAAACATAAGTGTCCAGACATCTGGCAAATCTGAAATAATAAATTGTCTGTAGCATTTGTAAGATGAATCAATAACTATGTAAGAGAAATATATATACATGAAAATTAAGAATTACATCAGTAACATATTATGTTGGAAGACGATACATTTATTTAAGTAATATCTTTATCTATTTCAGTAAGAATAAATTCATACACAAGTAACATCTAATGAATTGTCAGTAATATCCCTAATATGAACCATTAATCATGAAAGATAAAATTATGTCCATGAAAAGTAAGAATTATATTTATAAAAGTAACTCGGTGCAAAGCATAAGTAATTTGATGAGTTACTCCAGTAACTTTTGATACAATATCAGTATCCTTATGATTTTTTTAAACGTTCTCAAATTAAAACTCAATATCCAAACACAAATCATTGATTATCATTCCTTCTGAGATTTCATGATACAAACCCAATCGCAAGTCAATATCATTTGAAATTGAAATCGAAAGAGAAATCATACATCGCAATTCATCTTCGCAAATCCCACTTTCTCATGATCCAGAAACATAACAAAAAATCAAAATCCGGTCTATAAACAGTCAGATTCAAATCAAAATGTCCAAAAAATTAATTCTTTCTACATACTATCAGATTCAAATCAAAATACGAAAATAAAAATCTAATCGAAATATAATACCTTGCAATAGATAAAAATGTTCGCCTCTGTTTCCACGATTGATCGCCTCACTTTGCAAAATGCTAGATCCAAAAATGCCAGATCAATCTCCTCTCGTTGAACTCTCAATACACGTTTCCATAAACGTATACTAATTATAGAATTGCTTAATATTTCCAATTAGAGGAAATTCCATTTTGGTTACGGTTCCTATTTTTTAGGGATTGAGAGATACAAATCTTACGGCTGGAATTAGAGGCCCATTTTATCTCAAATGGGCACAGTGCCCTCTGGATAAAAATCCTATATATATATAGAGGGCCCTTCCAATGAGGTGCACCTTTCCATGCATCATGGAAAGCCACTCATAAAGACCGTATGATGTGGATCTAATGGATGAGATTAAAACCACCAAAGAAAAGCTAAGAGTGGTATTAGAATTAACTACTTACCTAAAATTAAGGAGGTGATTGAGCGTGTGAAACTTGAAAACATATATTTTATGATTTTTAAAAATTCAAAAAGTTATAAAATTAATTCGACTAAGTACTGAAAAAAATCCTAAAATTGATTATACTTATTGTATAACTTCGTATTTGAAACTGAGAATGTCGTTGGGTCACTTAAAGTTACTGTGATTTACAAAAAAAAGGAATACAATACAAAATAATGCAAAAGAATACAATATAAATTCTTTTGTACTGGTAAATAGTGTGATTTATTTTACAATGTCTACCAGTAACTTGCGAACTAACTTCCCAATTTACAATATGTATGTATAACAACACAATATTCAGAAATTTCAATATCCGAAGTAAAGGTTAGGTGATTGAGCGTGTGAAATTTGAAAACATATATTTTACGAATTTTAAAAATTCAAAAAGTTATAAAATTAATTCGACTAACTACTGAAAAAATTCCTAAAATAGATTATACTTACAGTATACCTTCGTATTTGAAACTGAGAATGTCGTTGGGTAACTTAAGGTCACTGTGATTTACAAAAAAAAGGAATACAATACAAAACAATGCAAAAGAATACAATATAAATTCTTTCATACTGGCAAATAGTGTGATTTATTTTACAATTTCTACTAGTAACTTGCAAACTAACTTCCCATTTTACAATATGTATGTATAACAACACAATATTCAGAAATTTCAATATCCGAAGTAAAGGTTAGGTGATTGAGCGTGTGAAATTTGAAAACATATATTTTACGATTTTTAAAAATTCAAAAAGTTATAAAATTAATTCGACTAAATACTGAAAAAATTCCTAAAATAGATTATACTTACCGTATACCTTCGTATTTGAAACTGAGAATGTCGTTGGGTCACTTAAAGTTACTGTGATTTACAAAAAAAGGAATACAATACAAAACAATGCAAAAGAATACAATATAAATTCTTTCGTACTGGCAAATAGTGTGATTTATTTTACAATTTCTACCAGTAACTTGCGAACTAACTTCCCATTTTACAATATGTATGTATAACAACACAATATTCAGAAATTTCAATATCCGAAGTAAAGTTTACAAAAATAACTCAAACTCGAAAAGAGCATATGAATTTGAAACTGAGGAGTGTCTGAGTATTTACTTTAAACTACTCAGATTTACAAAATAAAAAGGCACAATACAAAACACTGCAAAACATTACTAAATAAATCAATTCCTCTAGGTATTTGTTGTCAGTTATATTGCAATTTTAATCAGTTGCTGAATGATGGGATGTACGAGTTCTGTTTAAATTTGATGTTTATCTCAGATTCTCAAGTGACAAGTTATAAGGGAAGCCATACCATATAAGATATGTGAATGCTTATATGTGCAACACTAGGAAATATAATAGGTAAAATGTGAAAAAGAGATGGGAGTCAAGAATTCCAGTGAATTCAAAAAGAAACATTTATTAATCAAAGAAAACAAATTTTCACAAAGGATGAACAATTTCCTCAAACATCAAGGCCGAATCCTTAAGTGAGACAAGCTCCCTTGACTCATCCACTGAGATCTAAGGATTCAGATAAGCAACTAAGAATCGTCGGTTCAATTACAAAAACAATCAGCAAAAAGATGAGACACGAACCTTGTCCCAGAATGATGCAAGAAACTCCCTACTCTTAGGAGAGGCCTGCACATAAACAAAAATCAAATCAGGTGCAGCCAGGAAAGTTTCAAGTACAAAAGTAGCAACTACTTTCAGCAAAAACTCAAGGAAATAATGATGCCACAACCAAAACGATCGATTACCTAACATCTCATGCTAGGACAGTTGGCATAACACAAACTGGATGAGAATATGCCAATACCTTCGGACTCTTTTGTGTATGGTGTGTGTGTGTGCATGTGTGTTTGTGGGGGAAGGGGGGATGTCGGAATTTCAACAAAAAAATAAATTTTGATGAGCTAGAAACTGTAGGAAACTGTTCACATAAGTTGGAGCAATTACAGCATCGAATGTTGAAAATAACAAACACAGTTTCTATACTAAAATCCGCATCCATGATGACTAAGTAGCGGTGCTTCAATCTAAATGTGTTCATTACTAGCAGTAAAAACAGGACCTTTTTTAGAATAATAATCAATTGATCGTGTAATTAGAAGAAAAATCACCAAAAATCTACAGAAACAATAAGCATGAAAGAACAAGTGCTGTTTAAGACCATGAGTAGCTGAAGAGATGGTCCGACCGCCGACCGGATGGGCAGATCGCTCCAGAGATAAATACTGCGATGGATAGTTTTTAAACAGTCTAATGCCCGTGAGATATGATCAACAGACGAAAACCACATGCAGTACGTGAGAACTGAGCAACAACAGAGCGAATACTAACAGCGACTAAAAAGGTTAAGATAACAGAAACAACTCAAAGTAAAAAAAGAACATTCAGACCGAGCAAATAAAAACTAAGAAAGAAATTTAAGAATCAAACAAAAGAGTGAATCCAAAATTATCGATGCCACTAATCAGCGACTCTGGAAGGTCAGAAAATAGGAAGAAATTAATGGTTGTACAGTAAAAAAATCATATAGTTGAGATATTACCAGGAAATCACGTAACAAGTCACCCCTACGCAAAATCTGGATCCCGAGGGTGCGTTTTTCTTGCAACAAATGCATCCTGCGAACGCGCTGATCAATATCTGGGCCACGAGAAGTAGCAATGCGGACACAAGTCCGAGTCCAAGAGCTGGTCGTGAAGGAAATATACATGTACCATCTCGCAGTATTACCACATCTTCTTTCTGCATAATAAATTCAGCTAAAAATGAATAACTCGTGAATATCGGATCGCCCACCTAAACCGATTGCGTAATATTTCAACCATTCTGCCAGTTTCTCCTCTGTTGCTGCTGCTCAGCCGGATCGGGCAACACATCCTCCTCTTCGTCCTCATACACCACCAGATTCTGTGTACTGTGTACGCCCGGATCTGCAGGGCCGACCTGCAGGTCTGACGGGGATCGGCGTCGGAGCCTCTTCCTCATCTGAATACGATTCTGAATTGGCGATTTCCGGCTGCTCCTCCTCATGGTTTTGGAGGGTCTCCATCTTCTTCTCGTTATTGAGAAGGAGACGGTGGCGGCGTTCCTGCTGAGCACGGAGGCGCTTGACGGAGCCCTCGATACGGCCTTGGAGGCGGCGGCGGAGGAAGGAGAGGCCGCCCATGGACCAGTGGGCGTCGTGGGCCCAGGAGAGAGAGAGAGAGAGAGAGATAGAGAGAGAGAGAGAGATGGCTTCCAGCATGTAACGGATAGCATGATTAACGAGAATTTCGAGTAAATTAATTTTGGAACATATTAAAGCATTCTAAAAATAGAAAACCGTGTGTGGTTTTATGAAAAGTTAGGCAGTTTTAACTATGACCATTGATGAAAATCCAACGGTGAGGATGCATGGCTTTCCATATACTCAAGAAAGGTGCACCTCATCTGAAATATTCCCTATATATATATACGGCCTATCATCTGGGCTTACAACAAAAATATATATATATTTTTTAAAACTGACGGCCACCCCTTGGGGTTCTAACCCTATTTAGGGTTTCAAGAAGAGGCACCGCCCACGATAGGCGCCTCTATCTTCGCACGCCGCCCCCGCGTGGGGATTCTGGGATGGGGACTCGCACATGGGGAGGAGGAGGCTCGTTGCTGCAAGGCTTGGAGATGGAGCGCGCGCTGGAGGGTTGCGCGTCGCCGACTTGGAGCCCTAGGACTCTTCTCCGCTCCTGTGAGTCGACGCGCCTGGATGAGACCTGGAAGGTATTGAACGCAGAAGAGGAGTGCGATGGCTCCGCCTCAGCCGTCTGGAAGATCCCCTCGCGCCACCTGCACGAGGGCTTGAGGGCGGCACCACCAGGGTTGGAGCTTGACGAGGAGATGCAGCCGCCTTGGTTGGAGGAGCCGCACCTGAGAAGATGTGGCTGGGGCGCGCGCGTGATGCGCGCCAGACCACGCGTCGCCTTCACGATGGCCAGGCAGGAGTGGAGCCGCCTGGAACGCCTGGAGGACCTTCACCATGCGATGGATGCGCGGTGGAGAGACTTGGAATCGGAGAGAAGGCATCGATCTCGCGGGAGGAGTTACGTGAAGTTGCCACAAGAACTGGATCTGCAATTAGGAGTTTTTTTCTTTCGAAATCACCTGCAACCCTTGTTGGGATCTGAACGGCCGATGGGTTGTTGCCTCCTTTGCATCATGTGGCATCATGTTCTCTACATGCCGCTGGACATAAGACATGGACTTGGAGTTCTGCACAACCATCGAGATGAACGAACACAGAATAGTTTCTAGGGTTACATCTAAACCCTAGAATAAGATCATGATAATTGAATCTTCAATAATCAACAAACTTGACTGATCTTAAAAAAAACTTCAAGAATAAAACTCCAAAATCAACCAAGAACGACCCGCTCTGATACCATGTTAGAAAATCAGAAGCGGAAGCAGAAACGATAAACAGAGCATAGAAATAAAGATAAAACATGGAACACAAGATTTTTTTACGTGGAACCCTACTCCGTGAGGAGCGGGATGAAACCACGGGAGAAGCCCTCAAAGGGGCGGATATTGCATTACACTTTCTCAATGAGTACAGGAGGTCTGGGGCTCCTTATATAGCCTCTCCAGAGCCTCCAAGTCCCACCGTTGGATGATGTGGGACTAAACACTAAATGGGGTAAATGGATCTTCTCCATGATCCATTTACCCTGTTACAACTCAATGGGCGCACACACGAATACTCCAACATTTTGTTGGAGTATTAATTCTATGCGTCATGGGTTGTAGCAGGGTAAATGGATCCTGAAGGAGATCCATTTACCCCACCCAGTTGTTTAGTCCCACATCGTCTAGTGGTGGGACTTGGAGGCTCTGGAGGCTATATAAGGAGCCCCAGACCTCCTGTACTCATTGAGAAAGTCAATAAACAAACACGCCCCGTTGAGGGCTTCTCTCGTGGTTTCATCCCGCTCCTCACGGAGTAGGGTTCCACGTAAATCCCGCTATTCTTTCTTCTTTGTTATTTATCTTTTTCCATGTTACACTTCCGCTTCCGATTTTCTAACATGGTATCAGAGCGGGTCCGTTTCTCGAGGATTTTATGTTGATTTTTTTCGATATTCGATATATTGCTGGTTTTTCCTGAAGATCATCATTCTTTTGGGAGATTCAAGTTTTGAGGCAAGGTTTCATTCTGAAACCCCTTTCTCCATGGATTCAAGGCTTGAAGTTCCAGATCAACATCGCTAGAGTTTCATTCTTGAAGTTCTGTGATTTTAAAGTTCCAGAACATAGGGTTTCAACCCTAATTTTGTCACAGCAGCATATCCAGGTCGCCCATCAGACATGCATCAAGCAACGATCCCATTCGCATGACACCGCCTCTCGTGAACCTCCAACAAAGGCGGTGCTTCCGTCCTCCAGCTGCCATAGCAGCGGCCTCGATCCATGGCCACTGCAGATGCGCCAAGGCGGCAAGCTTCAGGACCCGCAGACCCCATGCGATCTCCCCCTACCGTTGGATGCGCCCAAGCACAACAGCGGCGCAGATGCGCCAAGGCGGAGGCCCCATCGCCCTCCCCGCACGTGAAGCTCCAGCCGCAAGGGTCCCTGCGGCGCGGGTGATCTCCCCTCCCAACTCCCCCCCGTGCGCCATCGATGTGCCGTCCTCTCTCCAGATCCAGGCGGCAGAAGCCGCCACGCCGCAGGATCGCCCAGTGCACCTTGGCGGCGCCGCGCGATGAAGATGCCCCTTCGGGGGTGCGACTGAGAGAGATAGGGTTCCCACGATTGGGAACCCTAATGTCCTGATAGGTTGAAAAATAAAAAGTGGGAAGGGGAGATGTGGGCCCAGTCTAGAAAAAAAATTGAAAGGAGGGGGCTGGCGGGCTAAAAAAAAGGGGGGTGCTGTTGAAGCCCAGCAACCAAGGGCTATTAAAAAAAATTTGCCGAGTCTCAAGGGATCCAATAGGATCGTGTATTTGTTAAAAAAAATGAGGATACAGTTTAAAAAAATGATAAAAAAGGCCGCTGATGACCGCCCGAATGACTAAGGTAAAGGTGTAGAAAAATAGGTCGTTGCGACCTCAATCACTCAGACCAAGCCAATCAAGAAAAATCAACCACTCAGGACATGTAAAACTAATCAAGCACAAAAGAGAGCGGTCTCGCTATGAGATTAACCTGGTATAGCACCCAGGGTCGAACACAAGGAGCACGGATTGGCCAAAGGCCTACGAAGTAGTCAAAATGAAATAAAACACAGAGAAGATATTTTTAGTGATTTTTAATGATTTTTATACTTTTTTGGATTTTCAAAAGATTAAGAAAATAAAAGAAAAGAAATAAAAACACACTTAAGCAATTTATTAAACACACCAAAAAGTAAGCAAAAATTCAAGAAAAATTGTTTTTAAGTTTTTTAAGTTTTTAAGTGTTTTTGGTGAATTTTTGAGATTTTTCTAACGGGTAAATTATTTTCTAAAAATCAAACAGTGCTAAAAATAAAAGGTACTGTCCAGCAAGGCTTAAGACCCAAAAATAAAATATTTAAGGATCTCAAAAAGCCCTGAAGGTAATTTTCCTGTAATCTAGAAAAGATAAGGAAAATTTAGGCACCCTAATTATTGTTTTTGGATTTTTAAATGAATTATTATAATTTTTATGGGTTTTTAGGGGTTTTTCAATTTTTTGGGTTTTTAAGCAATGAAAAATAGCCAAAATTGGCTAGAAAATCAAACACAAAGCAAACAACAGTATCTAATTTTTTTAGAATTTTTGGAGATGATTTTATATTTTTTTGGTATTTTTAAATCTAAACAGTAACTAAAAAGGTTGTTTTTGAATTTTTAAAAATACTAAATAAAAGTGAAAATGTTCTCAAAAATCACAGAAATTCCTACATCATGGCAGGAGCCATGTGTCGAAATTTCATTGGATTTGGAGATGATTTACTATTTTATTCAAAAATGCAAAGAGGGCACAGTGCACAAGGACGAATGTGCAAATACCCGAGAATCTGGGGGCTCTGGTGCAAAATACCCAGCAAGTCACGCGCGTGGCGCGTGGCTGGGGCACACAGGGACCAAATGGTAATAAAAACCAAGTCTTAGGGCCTTTTGATAACTCGTATCAAAAGCCCAGGGACTCGGTTGCAAAAAGCCCAATAAAATTCGCACATGCGTAATAAAAACACTCGCAGGGGCATAACTGCAATTACTCAAAAATAATCATTCATTTCATAACGACCCAGTTCTACAGGACAAAAGATGTAAAATGCCCAACACAACACGTGACGAAGCACGTGGTCACATACACACAGGGGCATACATGCAATTAAAACTAAGCACAAGGTCCATACTGCAAATAACCCTACGTAAATAAAGTTCTAAAAATATTTACAGGACTGGAAATGAAATGACAAACTAAGAGGGGGCCCTAAGATATTTACCCCTTTATTGGTCGACGGCCAGATGCGCGCCACGTGGTGGATGGACGGTCAGGATGGGCGGCGCTCCAACGCTGAAGCCCTCGCAGTGGTCGGACGGTCCAGGCGCTGCCACGTTGCAGATCGGACGGTGGCTAGGAGAGGTGGCTGAGCTGCGCTGGATCGACGGTGGGGATCGAACCTCAAATGGATCTGACGGTGACTGCTCCTCGATAAATGGACGGTCTCGATCGAAACTGGGAGCTGAGGTTGATCTGACGGTTCTGGAGGATCCTGGAAGAACTGGTCGCCGGCGAGATTCGCCGGGCTCGAGCGTGCGCTAGGGTCCTCTGGAGAGCCTTCTGGAGGTCAGAGAAGAATCGCGGAAGGCTCCCGCGTCTGCTGGTGGTCTCCGACGAGCACCCCGAGCTCCGAGGAGCTCGAGCGAAGGCGGCAGAGCTGGGTCTCCTGGCTGGATGGCGGAGGGTCTCAGATGACCCTTGTCTTGACCTGAAAAGCGAACCAGAAGACTCACGGGTCGAGGGCAAATTGCCTCGACCCGGTTAGGCGGCGTGAAGGTGCATGGTGCGTCGGAATGGAGAGCTCCGGCGAAGGTGGTCGGCGGAGGAGCTCGATTCCCAGATCCTGTGCGATCTGGGTTGGGTGAATGGGTGAAGAAGATGCGGAGAGGTCTGGCGAAGATGATGGTCGGGTCGGAATGGCAGATGGGAGATCGGAGGTGGCTGGCGACGGCGGCGGAGCTACGCTACCAGTAAGCTAAAAATCGAAAGCTACGCTAATCTACGGCCTAAGAGATCTACCTGGGTGGTCGGAGAGACTGGGGAAGAGAAGGGGGTGCTCCTGGTCTTAGCCTCAAGGGTCGTCTCGGCCCGAGGCTCGGTGCTCACGCTAGTGGCGGAGCAACGGCGGCGACACACGCCGGATCAGTGGATTCACCTCCTCGCCTCGCTGCAACAAGGGCGATCGCTTGCTGTCACTCTCGCGGTGCCTCTGGAGTTCACTGGGAAGAAGGAGAAGAGCCAAAAAGATAAGGCGCGGAGGCGGCGGAGGTCGAGATATATATGGAGACAGGGCCGATTAGGGTTGGGTGGAGACGGCTATGGAAGGCGTGGATCCTTCGGCGAAGGATCTGGCGAGGATGTCGGATGATTGGCGAAGGATCCGGGCTCGGGATTTGCAGAGGCGACAGGCTAGAGACGCGTGGAGAAATCGGCGAAGTCGGGTCGGGCGCGGGTCTCCCCAAAAGGAAAGAGTCAGCGGGGGAGTTGACCGGGGTCAACAATCCCCCGTGGACCATTCAGGAGCTGCCACGTATTTGATTTTTTTGTTTATTTATTTTAAGGCAGAAAATGACCGAATTAAGAAAAACTTAAAACATGAAATATTTTTCTTTTATTTTTTTCTATTTTTTGGTGATTTTTAATTAATTTTTGGAAATAAGAATAAGGTATGTACATTATAGGTCTATACATAGGTATATGTACAAGATGTTTTTGTATTTTTAATTTTGTAATTTTTATTTGATTTTTGTTTTGTTTCTTTTTATTTATTTTATTTACAAAATATAATCTAGAATATTTACAAAAAGTTTTAGAAATAAATAAATTTATTTACAAGGTGAAATAGCTAAGGAAGGTGGTATATGTACATGGTAAAAAGATATTTTTGGATTTTTGATTTTTAATTTTTATTTTGTTTTTAATAGCTTTTAAAATATATACAAATATTTACAACATATTTTTGGGTGAGGAAAATATATAGTTTTATTTATTTACAAATATATACATATGTGAGCCCCTATCTCCCTCTACTTGGCTTTTATGCGGTCAGGCCCATGCTGAGCCCTCCCTTGGGTTAGGTTGCTCAATATTTATTCTAAATATTTCCCTCTTTTTTTCTTTTTACTCTTTATTCTTTTATTTTTGCACAAAAACATGCTAATTATCTATTTTTACAAAGATGCATGCTTTTGCTAATTAATCCTATTTGCACATATCTATATGCATTTACATAAGTTTTTGTAGCTAAAATATAAGAATAAAGAGTGATGAATGGGTATTCATCACCCCCCTATACTATACTTTGCTAGTCCCTTAGCAAACACTTATTTGAAAAAGAAGTGAAAAAGAAAGAAAAAGAAAAAGAAAAAGAGGATGTACATGGATCAAGATTGAATTATTAAACTTTCCTTCATTAAATTGAAATATGGAGCTCGATCAGATCTTTGGATTATTAATGTGTCGGAACCTTATTCAGACTTAAGCTTAAAACCTAACAGCCTCTAAGTTCCACTACTCTATAACCAAGACTCCTCAATGCTCCAGATCACAACAAGTCATCAATCACAAACCCTTAAGACCATGAATCTTTTCTTGTCCTGTGAAAGTGAGGTCTAAGCTCTCCACCTCAGAAATGGCAACTTGACAACCCTCCCCAACAAGGTAACTCTATGACCTCAATCTGGCCACTCTTTCCTCGAGGAGCGGGGTATTCCCTTCTAAGTTCAAGTACAACCGGCTCAAGAAGAGGGGGAAGAAGAGAATGGGTCAAGGCCAGTGTAGCCAAGTACCCTTGGGAGCCTGACCAGTGTAGCCAAGTCTCCCTGCTGCAAGCTACAACAGGTGGATCATGAAACCAAGCTTTGCTTATTGCACTTATATACATACTCCGGTGGGATTATCATTTTCTCTCAGACCCACCACTTTTTTGGAGTTCTTTTCTTTTTCACATTTTTTTTTCGAGTGCATCTATACAACATGTACATGCGCAGCATATATACAAGGAGTTTTTCCTCTTGAGCCAGTAGACTATCCCTCTTTTGAAGCTTTATTGCAACCCACAACTCCCTTCGTTAGACCTCATGGCAACCAGACCAAGTTGAGACGCACTTCCTTCACTAAATGAAGAAGAGAGGTTCCGTCTAGAAGTACTACCCTCATATGCTACCCCAAGCCAAGGAAGACTGCCTCCTCACCACCTCATCCGTAGAGAGCTCGGTGCATAGTGCGGTTGTCCAAGTAAAGCCATAATCTATATGAGTCATGTGTTGTTGTTAAGTGCTCTACTTAGGCTCATTGAGATGACATGTGATCATAGCCTAATGGACTCAAAGAATTAAGTCACCATGGACCTGAAAAGCCTTAAACCTAAGCCCTGTAAGGTTCCTCTTAGAATTAGGTGGATTAAGATCTTAATCAAGCTCCATTTCTCAATTTGATTCCAGGCTAGTTTAAATATCAACTATCATCCAGAAAAACTATATACATATGTACAAAAAGATGCTTATTTACACAAATTTTACAACCATGCAAAATTTTTGAAAAAAATGTTTTGAAATCATGAGTGATGATGCATGAAGTGCAAGTTTTGCAAAAAGAAATTTACACACATTTACACAAGATTTTTGCAAACTTTTGAATTTCAAAACATTTTGGAAAAATTTTGTACTATATACATAGTTTTGATACAAAAATATTTACAAATTTTACACACAAAAGATTTTTGAAATCATTTTTTACAAAAATAATTTGTACACTAGCTATGTATGTGCAAATAAAAGAAGATTATGTACATGAAAAATTTTTAATTTTTGTGGTTTTTAGCCATTTTTATTTATTAACACACTCACACAAAAATAATTTGTACACTAGCTATGTATGTGCAAATAAAAGAAGATTATGAAAAATTTTTAATTTTTGTGGTTTTTAGCCATTTTTATTTATTGACACACTCACACAAAGTACGAGTTATGGCTAAAGTATATATGAAATATATACACACCCCCCTATACTTAGCTCGAACGATGTCCTCAGAGTCAAGAGCGATGAAGAAGACATAACTCGTGCTATGTATAGGGAAGCGAAAAGAAAGGCTATACAAAAGGAGATGAAAAAGTCAAGAGGGACTCGGGTCTTCCCCCTATACTTAGGATCAAATAATCCTAAGTATAGCAGGCTGTACACGAAAGGAAAAACCGAGTGGAGAATGTACAGGGTCTACCCCCCTATACTTAGGGTAAGATATCCCTAAGTATAGGCAGCTAAACAAGGATAGACAGAAACAAAAGGAAATACCCGAAAGGTCTCACATCCCCCCTATACTTAGGGTAAAGTGCACCCTAAGTATAGCATAATCACAAGATGAAGAAAGGGATCTGGGACTAAGGAATGTGGTGATATGGACATCTGGATCTATATACAGCGGAGGATCAGTAAGGCTCAGGCGTGAGATGCATTAGATGTGAGTCAAAGACCACATCTCACGCAAAATGAATAGGGGCAAGATCAGCGACCCGCGGCTCATGATCTAGAAATGGCTTGAGCCGCTGGCCGTTCACTCGGAAGGTACTCTCAGAAGACAACTCAGATATGTCGATGCTACCGTTGTCGTGTACCTTCCGAACCAGATAAGGTCCTTTCCATTTGCTCTGCAGCTTCCCTGGAAATAATCTAAGCCTCGCATCAAACAGCCATACTCTCTGTCCAATCTCAAAATGCTTGTGGCTGATATGAGAATCATGCCACTCCTTGACTTTCTCCTTATAATGTAGGTTGCTTGAGAAAGCTGCATCTCTATGCTCCTCCAGGGCAGCTAGCTCTGCCCTCCTCTGGTCTCCTATACCATCTGGATCCATAAGTATGTCTGTAACTGCCCAAAGTGACTTGTGCCTCAGCTCAACTGGTAGGTGACAGGGCTTGCCATACACGAGGCGAAAGGGAGATGTGCCCAAAGGTGTCTTGAAAGACGTCCTATATGCCCACAAGACCGAGTCCAATAGTTGTGACCAATCCTTTCGGTCAGGGCGGACGACTTTCTGCAGAATAGTCTTGATCTCCCTGTTCGACACCTCGGCTAGACCATTCGTCTGTGGATGGTATGGTGTAGCAACACGATGGTCTATGCCGAACTCGCTAGCAAGTGCCTTCACCTGGTCGTTGATGAAGTGAGATCCCCCATCAGAAATCAGAACTCGTGGAACCCCGAACCGCGTGATGATATGCTTCCTCAAAAATCTGCAAACTGTCCTCGCATCAGCGGCTCGGGCGGGGATAGCCTCCACCCAACGACTCACATAGTCTACGGCCAACAGAATGTACTCAAATCCCTGACTCTTGGGGAATGGACCCATGAAATCGATGCCCCATGCGTCAAAAACCTCACAGAAGTGAATGGGCTGCATCGGCATCATATCACGCTGTCCACAAGTGCCCATCCTCTGACAGTCAGTACACCTCTTCACGAACTCATCAGAGTCCTTGAAGAGGGTAGGCCACCACAAGCCGGATTGGAGCACTTTCTGTGTCGTTCTCCTCCCAGAATGATGTCCTCCTGCCTCATGCTTGTGGCAGTAAGTGAGGAAACTATGATGTTCCTCCTGAGGAATACACCGACGCCAGACGCTGCCCCCTCCCTCGTGGTAAAGGATGGGATCCTCCCAATGGTAAGACTTGGCCTTCGCTAGGAAGGTCTCACGCCTCTGCCTGGGCCAATCTTGTGGGACTTTCCCAGCAACGAGAAAGTTCACTATATCGGCATACCACGGGAGTGAGGCGATAGCAAGGATCGCCTCATCTGGGAAGGTATCTCTAATGGGATCAATCTGCTCAGAATCCTCAAGTTGCTCTAATCGGGAGAGATGATCCGCCACCACATTCTTGACTCCAGGCTTATCCTTGATCTCAATGTCGAACTCCTGAAGTAGAAGGATCCATCTAGTAAGTCTGGCCTTGGCATCCTTCTTTGACATGAGGTACCGGATGGCGGTGTGGTCAGTATATAAAGTCACTCTAGATCCAATGATATACGATCTGAACTTATCTAGGGCAAACACTACTGCTAGCATCTCCTTCTCTGTGACCGTATAATTCCGCTGGGCGGAATCCAATGTGCGGCTAGCATAATGTATGGCAAACGGAACTCCATCCCTCCTCTGTCCCAGCACTGCCCCTACGGCAAAATCGGAGGCGTCCGTCATGATCTCGAAGGGAAGAGACCAATCGGGTGGCTGAAGGACAGGAGCCTCAATAACACACTGTTGGAGAGTCTCAAAGGACGAAAGACACTTATCGTCGACAAGGAACTCGATGTCTTTCGTCAAGAGGTCAGTCAACGGTCGGGCAATCTTGCTGAAATCATGAATGAATCTCCTATAAAAACCAACGTGCCCCAGAAATGACCGTAGCTGCTTCAAATTGGACGGCGGTGCAAGTTTTTTAATGACGTCAACCTTGGCCGGATCAACCTCCATGCCCCTGTTGGAGATGATGTGGCCAAGCACCGTCCCTTGAGTCACCATGAAGTGACTCTTCTCCCAAGACAGAACCAAACGGGTAGCAATACATCGCTGGAGCACTCGGTCTAGGCAGTCAAGACAGGAATCGAATCCGTCGCCGTAAACCGAGAAATCGTCCATGAAGACCTCCAAACACTCCCCCACCATGTCCGAAAAGATCGACAGCATGCATCTCTGAAAAGTCGCAGGGGCGTTGCATAGCCCAAATGGCATGCGTCGAAAGGCGTACGTACCAAAGGGACAGGTAAAGGTAGTCTTCTCCTGATCTTCAGGAGCGATGGCCACCTGATTGTAGCCCGAGTACCCATCCAGGAAGCAATAATGGCTCTTCCCTGCCAGTCTCTCTATGATCTGATCAATAAAAGGCAGGGGGAAATGGTCCTTCTTGGTGGCCTGGTTGAGTCTCCTGTAGTCAACGCAGACCCGCCAAGAGGTGGGTACTCGTGTAGCAATCTCCTCTCCCGACTCACTGATCACAGTCGTGATGCCCGTCTTCTTGGGCACCACATGCAAGGGGCTAACCCATTTGGAGTCGGAAATGGGATAAATAAAATCTGCACTCCACCATTTTGATATTTCCTTCATGACAACCTCTCTTAGGTTGGGGTTCAGTCGCCGCTGGAACTCACGCGACGGCTTTGCCCCTTCCTCGAGATAGATATGGTGGGAGCACAACGAGGGACTAATCCCGTGGAGATCTGCTACGCTCCATCCAATTGCCTTGCGGTTCTTTTCAAGAACCCCCATCAGACGGGATTCTTGTTCTCCAGTCAGATTGGCAGAGATGATGACTGGGTACATCTCAGACTCTCCCGCAAGGAATCGATACTTTAGCGAAGTAGGGAGCGGCTTTAGCTCTGGACAGCTGGGTGCTGGCAAATCTGGCTTCTGAAGAAGATGTGTGTATGCTGACAATTCTGCCAAATCTGCCTGGGAAAATGATAAAGAACTCTCACAAACTGGATCTGGAGAAGGCGGGTCCTCTGCATTGTCTCTGATCTGCTCTGCCTCTACCTCCTCCTCATCTGTAGGCTCAAGTGGATCCAGGTCTGGTATCTGATCATCACAATCTGCCCAATCAGATTCTGAATCCGAGGGATCTGTATCAACTGCGGTGGCATCAGTACTACCGTAGAGTAGGGTGGCCTCAGTACCACCATCACTGAAAATTGTGTCGCGATCAAGGTCTGACTCTGCTGACTCAATAGTATCCTGAACCAGGGCTGTGCTCTCCAGGCTATCCTCTGCTCTCATCTGTGCATCAGTTGTGTCTGAATATGAGAGGATGGTCTGTGCTGCAGGATCTGCCCAAGCTGCCTCATCATCTGTGATCACAAAATCACAGTCCTGGTGAATGTCTGGCTCTGTATCTGTCAGATGTTCTGAATCTGTACTGCCCTCTGAGCGGGATCTATCTCTGGCTCTGTGATCCTTAACCGTCTCTATTTGTATACTCTCGCCCTGGACGCGAAAGAATACCTTCCCACTGTCATGGTCAGTCACCGCCTTGGCTGTGGCCAAGAACGGGCGACCGAGGATGATGGGGGAATCGGTCAACGAGTCAGGGGTCTCCATGTCCAGCACTACGAAGTCCACGGGGAATTGCAAACCCTGAATCGTGACGACAACGTCTCGCAACAACCCCTTTGGCCTCTTGACAGACCGATCAGCAAACTGAAGGTATGTCCTGCTCTGTCTAAGAGTGCCCAACTCTAAGTGGTTGAGAAGGGCTGCCGGAAGAAGGTTGATCGACGATCCGCTATCTAATAGAGTACGGTCGAACCTCTGCTCACTAATCTGACATCTGACATATGGGGCTCCTAAATCTGGCCTCTTGGTAGGCAGATGGTTCAGGATCGCGTAACACGTGGCTTTTGTCAACACATGAATCTCTGCGGTGTTGTTCCTCTTCTTCCTCCTGACTGTGGTCCTGTCTCTCAAGGATCGCTGAAGAAGAGGGATGTGCTGCAAAGCCTCATGGAGGGTCAGCTGGATATGAAATCGGTCTATCATGCTCTGGCTGAACTCCTCCTGCTCTCTCTTTTTTGGATCTTTTTCTCTTTTCTTCCCCTTCCCCAACTCAAGGGCTCTAGGAAAGGGGATCACAGGGTCCTTCTCAAATGAAGGACTAGGAATAGGCCTAGACGGTTCGATGACCGGATCCTCACATACATCATTCACCACAGTGGGATCAGAAGAAACTAAACCTTTTCCTTTATTCAAAATAGAGTCCTGAGATACATTCATACGAGGAAAGATAACATCTCCATCAAAATGAATATTGGTGGCCTCAGTACCACCTCTAGCTGGCTCTACAACTAGACGTCTTGCGGCCTTAGTACCGCGGGCTGGCTCGGCTCTGCTGGTGGCGTCAGTACCACCTCCTCGATATGGTGAAGCGGCGGCCTCAGTACCGCCGGTGGAATCAGCATCTCGGGTGGCATCAGTACCACCGTCATCATCATGTGCGGCTTCAGTACCGCTCTCCTCTTCCTCATCTGGCGCTCTGGATGGATCCTCGCGTTGTCGCTCAGATGAGGCGCCGCCTGCTGGTCTTCTACCGCTCCTAAGTGTAACAAAATCAGCATCAAATAGATCCGACGACATATCATCAAATGAGTCACTAGGAGTGGTAGGCTCAGTGTGAACTACCTGCTCGGACTTCCTCTTCAAGCTATTCGGATTAGGCTCGATCTGTGCAGGGATGGCGGCCTTCCCTCTCATCAGGTCCCGCATCTCCTGGCGGAACTCGTCCATCTCCCGTCTAAATGTATCCTGCTGCTCTGTGAAGATGCGGGCTAGATCATCCAAGGCGGGGCTCTCATGGGAGCCCGACGGGTTGCCTCTCTGGTAATGAGGCTGCTGGACCTGGTGCTGCTGCGGCTGAGAGGGGTAAGAGGAAGGATGCTGCTGCTGGTGAGCTTGCTGCTCACGTCTCCAATTCTGTCCCTGCTGCTGGTAGGGATGAGGTACGAAGGATGATGGCTGGTGTGGCTGGTATGCTGGGGGTTGCTGGTGATCTCTCTGCTGGGAGTACTGCCCTCCCTGTCCGGCTGGCTGCTGTTGGAACTGGTTACCCCCATTCCCCCACCTGAATCCGGGATGGTCTCGTCGGATTCCAGGTTGAGGACGGTCATACCAAATCCCGTTGACATCCATCAACGGCTCTGCATCGAAGGGGTCTGGCGGCAGTACTGCCAGAGGCTGATCCGGCTGATATACCACCATCTGTAAGTCTGGAGATGGTGGTGACTGGTAAGAGGGCTGCTGCTGCTGGTACGGCTCCGCCTGTACAAGGTGAACTTGTCTAGGCTGCTGCAAGGAGCTGGAGCGCTGGGACGAGCTGCGGCTGCCGTCGGAATCGCCTCGCGACTGAAGACGGGGCTGAGAAGCCGTCTGTGCCTCCTGAAGACACAAGAGATGGGTCTTCATGTCGCTCAGAGTTTGTGCCATCTGCTCCATCTGAGTTATGCCCTGGCACTGCTTCTTCTCTATTATTTCCATGCGGTCCAATTTCTCGCTGATAATCCCCATGTCCGCAGCGGCCGACTCTGCCTGTGCGGCTGCAACTGTGGACGAACTGGATGGACCTGCATCAACCCGTACTATCCGCTGGTACTGCACGGGTCCTGGCGGCTGCTGAGATCTCTGTGTGTACAACTGAGTCTGTGACATCACCATGTAATTTTCGGCCATCTCCTCGTAAATGGCCCAGACTTGGTCGTGGTCCTTGGCAAAGTAGGACCCGCCGCAAGAAGCATTCACCAGACCCTGAAGCTCTGGCGTCATCCCACTAAAGAAGCTCTGAACTAGGTTCGGCTTGGAAATGTCGTGGTGTGGGCATCTATCCAGAAGCTCTCTAAACCTCTCCCATGCCTCGTGAAACTGCTCGTTAGGGAGCATGGAGAAGTTGTTGATCAGGGCCCTCGCTGCATTCGTCCGCCCGAGTGGATAGTACTTGTTCAAGTACTCGGTGCGGAGCTGCTCCCAGGTGTAAACAAACTTCCCTAAATGCTTCAGCCAGGCGGCTGCTCTATCTGCCAGTGAAAAAGGGAAGGCCATCATCCGAATCGTATCCTGGTCCACATGACGGTCGTGGACAGTGCTGCAGATCATCAAAAACTCCTGGAGATGGAGGTGGGGCTCCTCAGTGGCAAGTCCGTGAAAATGAGGAAGCATCTGCAGGGTGTTTGGAGGGAACTTGAAATCCCCCACGATGGCAGGTACCACCACCCAATGGTGCATCAGTGTAGATCCGGGGTTGTGTAACTCCCGCATCGGTCTTGGTGGTCCCGCTGCTGCGGCGGCTGCCGCTGCGGCAGCTGCTGCTGCGGCTGCTGCCTCGGCATCAGCATCAGGAATGTCCTCAGGCTCGCTCTGATCTCTCACTTCTCTGAGTCGCTCCAGCTCCCTTCTCATCTCAATCATGAAAGCTCCCTGATCGCGTAGCTGCTTCTGTACTGTCTCTAATGACGCGATCAGGGTGGAGTTGATCGCTCCCTGGTCTAGTACAAAATGTTCGGGTTGGCGATCATCTGAACTGCCGGCTCCGGCCATAGCGATGTCTGCAAAATCAGATGAGCCCAATTCAGGTTCTGTCAAATCAATTCGTCTTTCCTCGGGCTCATGTCTCTCAGTAGCAAAAGAAAGGGGATCGAGGGGGAACATGGTGGAATCGTACTCGGGCCCGGAGAGCTGGTCTCGACTCTCACGGGCCAACCTAGATGGTGAAGTAGACGCGCCTGAAAGCGGTGCAGCCAAAGGCTGCCTAAGAGATCGTCTACCCATCATCTTGATCTGACGAGTTAGGCGGATGGGATCTGGAGACAATATGATCGCAAAGCAAACCCCCGGTTCACCAACGCAACACAATCTGAAGACCATGAAAGCTCGGTCAATTTATCTTGTCAATTTTATTTGGTGAACACACAGAATATCAGAGCGCTTACGTGACCTGTTAGGATACCCGATGCTACTCCAACCGACTGGCCCGCACGGAAGAGTCGGTAGTCAGCTAGAAATAGCACCGGAGGGCTCTACCTAGGGTGCGGGTCACTCTCTCGCGCATCCAAACCATACAATGAGGGGGTTGCTCTCCCTAAGACAAAATTTTTTAATGTGAGTGTCTTTTAGGGTCAATAGTGTTATCCAGTCCCAATTTTTTTATTTTTTCTTTTTAATTTTTTTTTTTCAAAATAAATACAAGCGGCCTAACGAATTTTCCGATTCTCCTGATTATTAAGTCAAAAACGGGGGAAGAAGTCGAAAAAGCCGATGCACGCGAAATCAATGATGCATGCAGAGAAAGAAATGCGTACCTGCCTCCAGCTCTCTACATGCAGAGTGATCCGCGCATAAAATAAAGACAGAAAAGTAAACTAAGCTATATGATGCAACGGTAAAAACCGAGTCCTAAACAGGCAATTTCTATTGATCGTGAAGAACAATAGTTAGTCAACCGAATCGAGTCCGGAGTCCGATCTTGGGAGTCACTCGGTGCCCGCCACAACGGGTCCTGCCAGCGCTGTATGTGACTCCTAACGGCACGTGGTCTCGAATCCAATTAAACTAACTTTTTCAGTGAATTTTAGTAAGGTCCAATTACGTTCTATAGGAACAGATATTCTATTAAGTGTTGGGCCTTAGAGATCCTACGTCACAATCAACAAAAATCCTATGTCTAGGGGCTCGAGCAAAAACCGCGAAAAATCCGGAAAATGACAGTAAGAAAAGAAAAAGAAAACCGCGTAAAAAGCCGCGAAAAAGCCGAGGGGTCCTAATGGGTCCCCCGAGCACGCCGGTGCTCGGCGAAACAGACCCGCTACGGTCTAAGTCTATCAGTCCAAACAGTCTCAGAGTCCTGTATTATTACAATTAATAATAAATGAATAAAATTCTATCCTACTGCCTCACTCCACTCAACTCTCTCCTCTCGCTCTCTCCTGCGGCTTCGTAGAGAAAGAAAAGCCGCCTCCGAATGCCGCGGCTGCACCGGCTCCTCGAAAGTTGCCTCCGCGGTCCTCGGGCCCTCGCAAGAAAACAGGAAGAGTGGTCAGACCAATCAAATAATAAATGAAAATAAAAGCAAGGGTATATGTGCAAAAATGGAAAACAAAATAATCACACAAAATAAAACAAAAATAAAAACAAAAGAAAATCAAAATAAAACAAAATAAATCAAAAAGGAACTATGAACAAAAGCCGCGAAAAGCCGCGAAAACAAAAATGAAAAGAAAGTCAAAAGTAACTACTAAGCCGTGCTCCCCGGCAACGGCGCCATTCTGATGACCGCCCGAATGACTAAGGTAAAGGTGTAGAAAAATAGGTCGTTGCGACCTCAATCACTCAGACTAAGCCAATCAAGAAAAATCAACCACTCAGGACATGTAAAACTAATCAAGCACAAAAGAGAGCGATCTCGCTATGAGATTAACCTGGTATAGCACCCAGGGTCGAACACAAGGAGCACGGATTGGCCAAAGGCCTACGAAGTAGTCAAAATGAAATAAAACACAGAGAAGATATTTTTAGTGATTTTTAATGATTTTTATACTTTTTTGGATTCTCAAAAGATTAAGAAAATAAAAGAAAAGAAATAAAAACACACTTAAGCAATTTATTAAACACACCAAAAAGTAAGCAAAAATTCAAGAAAAATTGTTTTTAAGTTTTTTAAGTTTTTAAGTGTTTTTGGTGAATTTTTGAGATTTTTCTAACGGGTAAATTATTTTCTAAAAATCAAACAGTGCTAAAAATAAAAGGTACTGTCCAGCAAGGCTTAAGACCCAAAAATAAAATATTTAAGGATCTCAAAAAGCCCTGAAGGTAATTTTCCTGTAATCTAGAAAAGATAAGGAAAATTTAGGCACCCTAATTATTGTTTTTGGATTTTTAAATGAATTATTATAATTTTTATGGGTTTTTAGGGGTTTTTCAATTTTTTGGGTTTTTAAGCAATGAAAAATAGCCAAAATTGGCTAGAAAATCAAACACAAAGCAAACAACAGTATCTAATTTTTTTAGAATTTTTGGAGATGATTTTATATTTTTTTGGTATTTTTAAATCTAAACAGTAACTAAAAAGGCTGTTTTTGAATTTTTAAAAATACTAAATAAAAGTGAAAATGTTCTCAAAAATCACAGAAATTCCTACATCATGGCAGGAGCCATGTGTCGAAATTTCATTGGATTTGGAGATGATTTACTATTTTATTCAAAAATGCAAAGAGGGCACAGTGCACAAGGACGAATGTGCAAATACCCGAGAATCTGGGGGCTCTGGTGCAAAATACCCAGCAAGTCACGCGCGTGGCGCGTGGCTGGGGCACACAGGGACCAAATGGTAATAAAAACCAAGTCTTAGGGCCTTTTGATAACTCGTATCAAAAGCCCAGGGACTCGGTTGCAAAAAGCCCAATAAAATTCGCACATGCGTAATAAAAACACTCATAGGGGCATAACTGCAATTACTCAAAAATATTCATTCATTTCATAACGACCCAGTTCTACAGGACAAAAGATATAAAATGCCCAACACAACACGTGACGAAGCACGTGGTCACATACACACAGGGGCATACATGCAATTAAAACTAAGCACAAGGTCCATACTGCAAATAACCCTACGTAAATAAAGTTCTAAAAATATTTACAGGACTGGAAATGAAATGACAAACTAAGAGGGGGCCCTAAGATATTTACCCCTTTATTGGTCGACGGCCAGATGCGCGCCACGTGGTGGATGGACGGTCAGGATGGGCGGCGCTCCAACGCTGAAGCCCTCGCAGTGGTCGGACGGTCCAGGCGCTGCCACGTTGCAGATCGGACGGTGGCTAGGAGAGGTGGCTGAGCTGCGCTGGATCGACGGTGGGGATCGAACCTCAAATGGATCTGACGGTGACTGCTCCTCGATAAATGGACGGTCTCGATCGAAACTGGGAGCTGAGGTTGATCTGACGGTTCTGGAGGATCCTGGAAGAACTGGTCGCCGGCGAGATTCGCCGGGCTCGAGCGTGCGCTAGGGTCCTCTGGAGAGCCTTCTGGAGGTCAGAGAAGAATCGCGGAAGGCTCCCGCGTCTGCTGGTGGTCTCCGACGAGCACCCCGAGCTCCGAGGAGCTCGAGCGAAGGCAGCGGAGCTGGGTCTCCTGGCTGGATGGCGGAGGGTCTCAGATGACCCTTGTCTTGACCTGAAAAGCGAACCAGAAGACTCACGGGTCGAGGGCAAATTGCCTCGACCCGGTTAGGCGGCGTGAAGGTGCATGGTGCGTCGGAATGGAGAGCTCCGGCAAAGGTGGTCGGCGGAGGAGCTCGATTCCCAGATCCTGTGCGATCTGGGTTGGGTGAATGGGTGAAGAAGATGCGGAGAGGTCTGGCGAAGATGATGGTCGGGTCGGAATGGCAGATGGGAGATCGGAGGTGGCTGGCGACGGCGGCGGAGCTACGCTACCAGTAAGCTAAAAATCGAAAGCTACGCTAATCTACGGCCTAAGAGATCTACCTGGGTGGTCGGAGAGACTGGGGAAGAGCAGGGGGTGCTCCTGGTCTTAGCCTCAAGGGTCGTCTCGGCCCGAGGCTCGGTGCTCACGCTAGTGGCGGAGCAATGGCGGCGACACACGCCGGATCAGTGGATTCACCTCCTCGCCTCGCTGCAACAAGGGCGATCGCTTGCTGTCACTCTCGCGGTGCCTCTGGAGTTCACTGGGAAGAAGGAGAAGAGCCAAAAAGATAAGGCGCGGAGGCGGCAGAGGTCGAGATATATATGGAGACAGGGCCGATTAGGGTTGGGTGGAGACGGCTATGGAAGGCGTGGATCCTTCGGCGAAGGATCTGGCGAGGATGTCGGATGATTGGCGAAGGATCCGGGCACGGGATTTGCGGAGGCGACAGGCTAGAGACGCGTGGAGAAATCAGCGAAGTCGGGTCGGGCGCGGGTCTCCCCAAAAGGAAAGAGTCAGCGGGGGAGTTGACCGGGGTCAACAATCCCCCGTGGACCATTCAGGAGCTGCCACGTATTTGATTTTTTTGTTTATTTATTTTAAGGCAGAAAATGGCCGAATTAAGAAAAACTTAAAACATGAAATATTTTTCTTTTATTTTTTTCTATTTTTTGGTGATTTTTAATTAATTTTTGGAAATAAGAATAAGGTATGTACATTATAGGTCTATACATAGGTATATGTACAAGATGTTTTTGTATTTTTAATTTTGTAATTTTTATTTGATTTTTGTTTTGTTTCTTTTTATTTATTTTATTTACAAAATATAATCTAGAATATTTACAAAAAGTTTTAGAAATAAATAAATTTATTTACAAGGTGAAATAGCTAAGGAAGGTGGTATATGTACATGGTAAAAAGATATTTTTGGATTTTTGATTTTTAATTTTTATTTTGTTTTTAATAGCTTTTAAAATATATACAAATATTTACAACATATTTTTGGGTGAGGAAAATATATAGTTTTATTTATTTACAAATATATACATATGTGAGCCCCTATCTCCCTCTACTTGGCTTTTATGCGGTCAGGCCCATGCTGAGCCCTCCCTTGGGTTAGGTTGCTCAATATTTATTCTAAATATTTCCCTCTTTTTTTCTTTTTACTCTTTATTCTTTTATTTTTGCACAAAAACATGCTAATTATCTATTTTTACAAAGATGCATGCTTTTGCTAATTAATCCTATTTGCACATATCTATATGCATTTGCATAAGTTTTTGTAGCTAAAATATAAGAATAAAGAGTGATGAATGGGTATTCATCAGCCGCGTACAAGAAAAAGCCGTACGCAAATTGAAAAAAAATGATCAAAAGCCGTAAAAAAATGTGACGGCTTATTTTAAAAAAAATGATTTTCAATAAAAAATGATGACGACTTAAAAAAATGTAAAGCCGCAAGTATGTTTTGTTTTCCCCCCTTTTTATCTTGTCTTCTCCCAACTTTGTCGATGACATTTTCTGACAAGTATGGGAGAAAGGGGAGTATATGTAGAGTCACAGGTCTATTTCAGATTCTCCAGATTCAGATTATCCAGTCTCCAGACCAGTTCAGAATTTCAAACTCTACATCAGATTTTGTCAGACTCGACGATTGATGTTCCGAGTCCTCAGTTTCAGACACGCACGAGTGTGCGGTCATTTTCAGATGAGCATATGTTGCCATCATTATCAGAGGTCCCTATCATTCTTCTAGTTGTCAGGCCAGAGTTTTCATGTGAGCCATAGGGACTCCAGAGCAGAGGACCATTCCCTATGCCATTGAGGGCAAGGGTTTTCATGTGGTATCATAGGTACATCAGAGCAGTGCACCATTCTCTGAGCCATATGGGAGAGACCTAGTTCTCCAACGAGGAGACTTCAGGTACAAGTTCAGACTCGATGGTCAGGTTCCGAGTCTTCAGTTGACTCACACTCCAGCCCGTTCGTCCTCCTCACCTGCACGGCATGAGAAGCAACGTCCTCGACTGCAGCAATGTGCGCGTTGGGTTGATATTGTCCGTAGTGTCCTTGTAGCGTTGAGTTGAGTATCTTTACGTGTGTCCAAGCTGAGCATTGCATGCTCCAGCTTGAGGGGGAGTGTTGGAGTATTAGTTCTATGCGTCATGGGTTGTAGCAGGGTAAATGGATCCTGGAGGAGATCCATTTACCCCACCCAGTTGTTTAGTCACACATCGTCTAGTGGTGGGAATTGGAGGCTCTGGAGAGGCTATATAAGGAGCCCCAGACCTCCTGTACTCATTGAGAAAGTCAATAGACAAACACGCCCCATTGAGAGCTTCTCCCGCGGTTTCATCCCGCTCCTCACGGAGTAGGGTTCCACGTAAATCCTGTTGTTCTTTCTTCTTTGTTATTTATCTTTTTCCATGTTACGCTTCCGCTTCCGATTTTCTAACAATTTCAACATAGCCTTTCAAGATCAAAGAGAAGGCTTACCTATGGTGTTGCCCAAAAGAAAGATTTTCCATTGTAAATGGCGAATTAGTTATGATTTTGACAGTACGCGCAAATTTACTTGCAAGATATCGACTCTGTATTTGTCCATAACCATTTGTCTCAGACATTGTCAGAAGATGAACATATTCCTCAGGACCTATCTTTCACTAAAAAAATCCAGATGCATCAAAGATGGAGAGAATCCGGGCTCAACAACTCCCATATTATCCAAGATTTCATCTCCAATGACACCAAATTTCTGGGAAGGGACATTTCAGAAACATGCCTTCAGTGTAGGATGGGGGTAAAATGAAACTAGATGCTAGTGAGCAGTGCTGCTCAGTTTAAAGTCACTAGACAAGTTGAATGGAAGGTGGAGAAAAAAGTCCCCTCGCGACCACCGGAGAAGAAAGATCACTAAAAGAAGAACGAGTACAACTCTCTCGGTTCCCTCGCTCTCTTCTCTCCCTCTCTCCCCTTCTCTAGGGGTTCGTTTGGTTGCAGGGTTGGGCAGGGTTGGGTTGGCCCAACTCGGGTTACTCCTCCAACCAAATGGCCCAATCCTCCTCACAGTTTACTATTCACAAGGGTACCCCTGCCCAACCCAACCCTGCTCAACCCTGCAACCAAACGAGGGGTTACATTGTTCTTGTGGTGGTGGTGTGGAGGCAATGCCTCCACCCCCTCTATATAGCCCAATTACAACCTTATAGTCCTATAAGACTATAAATAGAATACAACCTTATAGTTCCCTTCGAGTAGCCCTTTCCACTATCAGAGGAAATCCGCTCTGATACCATTTGTAACGTCCTGGGCTTAGGTCCCCAGTCTGTTATCGAGGAAAACTGGCACGGACAACTTATTGAGTATGGGCCCAAATGGACCCGATGACAACCACCCAAAATGCTTAAGCCCAAGTTGACACGTAATAATCCCCATCACTTATAAACCACACCTACACTTCGTGAGTTTTATGTATGGCACTATGTTTTGGGGTATAGGTGTTACAACCTCCTCCACTTATATTCGCAACGTCCTCGTTGCGACATGGCCCATTCACTTATTCCCAGTGACAGTGGCGGCTGCACGCTCCCGGCTTAGTTCCCTTCAGGTAGCCCTTTCCACTATCAGAGGGAACCCGCTCTGATACCAAGGGCCAGTTTTCCTCGATAACGGATCGGGGACCTAAGCACGGGACGTTACAAATGGTATCATAGCCAAATTCTCTCTGATAGTGGAAAGGGCTACCCGAGAGGTGGAGCCGCCCCTACAAAGAGGTTGGAGGAAATGGCTACCCGGAGCGTGCAGCCGCCACTATCACTAGGAAGAAGTGATGGACCATGTCGCAACGAGGACGTTGCGAATATAAGTGGGGGAGGTTGTAACACCCCAACCCGAAACATAGTGCCATACCTAAAACTCACGAAGTGTGGGTGTGGTATATAAGTGGTGGGGATTACTACTTGACAACTTGAGCTTAAGCATTTTGGGTGGTTGTCAACGGGTCCATCTGGGTCCGAACCCAACAAGTTGTCAGGGCTAGTTTTCCTCGATAACGGATCGGGGAACTAAGCCCGGGACGTTACAAAACAACTCAACAAC
The DNA here is from genome assembly GCA_037367405.1 of Ottelia alismoides. NCBI lineage: Eukaryota > Viridiplantae > Streptophyta > Magnoliopsida > Alismatales > Hydrocharitaceae > Ottelia > Ottelia alismoides. The sequence goes on along the minus strand of JAZKJV010000737.1, from coordinate 354,524 downwards.
TATTAGGATTAGGAGTCCAATCCCATTAGGGTTCTCAATCTTAATATGACCCTAATTCTAACAGAAAGAATATGCAAAAAAAGAACATTTCAAAAGTTATAAACATGGAAATGCAGTTGGAGAGTGACTGGTTTGTGAGGATGATCACAGTTCTCCCAATTGCAGCAAGAAAAAAGGAAACAAAGAATGAATGGGAAAAAAAACCGACCTGATAGAGTTTGGACAGTAACAGAAACTTTTTTTTGGAAGAAACAATAGAAAAGGTTGTTTCACATATGCATGATTACCTGAATTTGTAATAACCCTGAAGTTAATGGAACAAGATATAAATTTTTATACCACTTCGTCGATGACTTGACCACTTCTCATCTACCATTGAAAGAGACCCCTGCATTAGAAATATCAGTCAATATTGATGATTCAGATGGGCCATTTGCCCATTTTGTAAATCTTAGCAGTCAAGTTTATGTACAGGCTAGTCAACTCTCGAGCCGCCATCCTTTTGTTTTCAAGTTTCCATAAGATAGGAACATACAAAATAATTCATATGAAAAAAAAACAATCTTCTTTGACCTAAATCCTGACAGCATTCAACAGAATCATCTAAAAAAACCTTACAGCCTAAGAAGAGCATAACTTCGTTTACCAATTTAACTTAGGAAACCTCGTCTGCTCCAACACAGCAAATCGCTGAGAAAGATATACCACTGCAAAGCTTGCCATCAATGGTCATTTGTGCGCGACCTGATCATGTGAATAAAAGCAGAAACCTCAAGAAAAAAAACGGCAATAATCTTACTTAACACAATCTAACGATTAGAAAAACTCTTTTGATGCAACAGAACAGTCCCATGTCCCCTCCTTTTAATAAAACTACACCAGAAAGAAAACCTTTCCTTTTTAATAAAATTACCCATGTCCCCTCCATTTCTATACTTCTTGATTCATGTCCTCCATCTTCCTTCTTTCCAACTACCTCCTCCTCTACCGTCAATCCACTCCTTCAAAGCCATCATAAGGGGTACATGAGGATGGAATGATGCCAAGCTCGGTGTTGGAAGTGCAAGCAAAGCACGTCAGCACGGCTATGATATTCCTCCATTGTCATTCTAGCATGAACATCCAATATCCCTAATTAGCAAGCTCATTTTAATCGTTGTGTTGATATGATTTGAATCCTAACCACTTGTTGGGCTGTTAATGTGGCTGATCTGTGTCATGCCTTCTGATTGGTTGAGAGCTGTTGGGTCATGATTGCTGACATGTCTGATCTGTGCCCTGCCTTCTGATTGACTGAGAGCTGTTGGGTCAGGATTGCTGACATGTCTGATCTGTGTCATGTCTTCTGATTGGCTGAGAGCTGTTGGATCAGGATTGCTGACATGTCTGATCTGTGTCATGCCTCCTGATTGGCTGAGAGATATTGGGATGGATTGCTGAATACAAATGGTATTCTTCTGTTGTAGTATAAAAGGGACCTTAGGGCCACCAGATACTACAGTCCTCATTCTGATCATGTTTCTCATTTCATATATGTACATTCTCAGTATCATCTGTATTACTTTTTCTCCATATAGTGAAACCGATCACCACCGCCCAAGGACGTAGCCTATTTACGGTTACGGGTGAACCTTGTAAATACGTCGGTTTGCGTCTTGCTTGTTTGATCGTGTTTTTTTTGCGTGTTTGCTTCCGCGATTCGCAACACATTTACTAAACTACACCACCGATCCCATAGTTCAATCTTGATATAACCTCGTGACTCCAAAAATCATGGTGCGGCCTCGCCAATATATATAATCATGTCGAATGGTGAACCCATGTCCAACCAGTTGTATGTTAGGATAAAGTCCCCCTCCATGATGACAGACCAAGTTATTTATCTTGCTTCCACCAAATAAAGTGTCCTCAACTCTACCAAGAGAGACAGTAGAAGACCAGTTCTACACTTCATATGGTGAATTAAAGAACCAGAAATCTCCCAAAATTTCCACCCACAATAGTGGAAAGCCATTTCAGTCATTCACACTTCCCCAATAAATCCAACACCTAAACCACAGCTTATTCTAAAGCTAACCTAGGTTATGCCCAACCCTAAGCCTGAGGATGTACATAAGGTGGAAATTAGTATTTTTTTTTCAAAAATTAGACTTAAATTTAAATATGATGTAGAGAAGCATATAAATAGAATGGTGATATATGGTGATCGAAGTCCCCTATGTTTCTTTTCAAATAAACAAAAAAAAATCAGCAAAAAGGATGCATGCGAGTTGTATGCTCTCACGGAGCATGTTCCTTTTTTCCTATGATATATTTAGCGAACACTTTGACAATTCCTGTTATTTATTGTTGACCAAGCTCAGAATTTTCTGATAAAAGACTTGAAGCTTTATTTTTATCTTAGTAGGATCCTTGTATAAGTGTCAAAAGATAAAATATACTAAACATGAATTTTTCCATAAAAAATATTATCTAGGTGAATGATCGTGTTGACTAGTCTACCAATCTAATAACGTCAACTCTTAAGAATTTTATGGAAGTTGGGCATAAATGACTGATTTAATTGACAATTCATGTTTTCATACTTACGATTCTCTTCACTCGGTAATGGTTTGTAAATGTTGAGAAAACCAAATCAAAATTGGTCCAATTTGTTGGGAACAAATTCCTCGTATAAATTGAACTGTGGAAAAATAATCAAAGTCTATAAACGGATTCTGCACGATATATCAACTACGAGAAATGATCTCAACCACACAAAAAATCAACCACAAATGCACGGGGAATTTTTAATGTGGAAAAACCTCAATGTGAGGGGAAAAACCATGGGGTTGATCGCAACCCAAAATCAAGCACTATAATCGAAGTAATCTCTCGTGAGGGGCTTACAAAAGGTCGGTTCTCAATACGATGCTACAGATCACCAAAAGATGGAGTATAGTAGAGAGGAGAAATATCACCCAATGGTAAACCCATCGCCAAACTGTAGGGAAGAATGCTGGAGAAGAACAGCTCCAAAGATTACTCCTTCCAAACTCCGCGGTAACTACGAACACTCTTTCTTTTTCCTCCCCCCCCCACCCCCCACCCCCCTCTCTCTTGTTTCTTTCTTGTGCTAGGAGAGCTTGTGTTGGGATGATCCTGGTATGCACCACATACCCTCTATTTATACTCCATTGAGATGAGCAAATAAGGAAACCTGGACTCCTACTTACAATAGGATTAGGAAAAGATAACTCATAATCCTAAAAGGTAGTTGATCTCCTTCTCCAATCAATAATCGATTTTTTTTCCCAAATAGGACTACCAATGTCCTACAAATATAGAATAGATTCCCACAAAGAGGGAAATCCATCCAACAGAATTTTCAATCGACTGATTTGCAGTTTTAACCAGTTGTTGAGTTCCTAATTGATTGAGTTTTCAATCAATTCATTCATCTATTAAATTGAGATCACTAACTTTCTGTCTCTCTCATTTTCTCTAGCACTCTAACTGTCTTTCGCCAAAAGTTCCTCGATGCGCCATGCTGACATTGTGTTCAAACTTGAGCTTCAACACTGCCTCCAATTCATTGCGTGTTGCATCTACAAATTCGGAGGCACTCTTTACAACAAGCATATTGGAATTCAGATTATCTAATTAAAGGTTCTTTTAATTGTATTGTAAATCAAGTAGCCGATGTGTAGGTTTTTGGAAGCCGATCGTCTGTTGCAAAGGGAAATGGCAGCAGGTGCTGTAAAGGGCGTGGAACGTCAGATGAGAATCGAACGACCCTCCTACAGGGCCGGGGATAGTGGGAGCGTATATCGAGGTCGAGAATAGGTGATCAGACGACTGTATGGTCTACAGCAGAGTCTACTGCAGCAGACCCTACAGCAAAGGATCCTCTCTATCTTAAGGACCTTTCAAGAAAGCAACAAATTTCAAGTGAGATTTTACTGTTTTTTATTTAAAGTAGCAAGAAATGGTGAAAAGCAGACTCTAATGAAAAAGCGCAGTGAGAAAATTTTTCAAATGAGGTTCTAAGTTGTGATTTTCATTTGATTGGGTTCCCACGTTAATACCGTTATATTTTTGTGGATCATGAAGACACGAGTTAATGGTGTTTGGTGTCCTACTCATTTCTTTCATCTGTTTTGATTTCAATTACAAAATATTAAGTTTATAAATAGATCTTGATCACCGAATAACACTTAATTGTTAGGCAAAAAAGATCGTAGTTCGCTATGCTTCTCAACAACTTAAGGTACTAAGATGAGTTCGTTCAAGTTGACATCCAGACCAACTACTGAACGAAGTACAGAGATTTCAGTTTTCGACGACTACGAGTACAGAGATTTCAGTTTTTGTATCCAGATCGACTTCAACGCCGCTGCCAAAGATCGCACGAGAAAACTGTCGGTATGATAGAAGTTCAAGCGCCAATCTTGCACGTAGGCATGATCGAGAACCGTCCCAATTGCTTGATCGAGCACCGATACCGATAAGTAGATCGATTTAATATACATCAGACTAACCTATACACCGGCTATTCGAATGAAAGCCCAGGTTGCTAATGCTATATTGCATACATTTTCTTGTAATCTTCGTTTACTAGCTCTGGATCTGAAAAACCGGATTTCGACCACGATCTTGACCGGCTTAAAGATGATTTTCTGAGGTTTCTCAGCTTCTTCAATTCAAGCCGATGAGCAATGACCCAGTATGACATAGTTCCCAGTGTGGTTGCCAATATGATCGTCCCGATGATCGTCACTCCCACTGCCAACCACCTGCCACTGCGTCCGACCACGATGAAGCAAAGCGCGAGAAACGAGATGGATATCATCACGCAGGCCAGCCACATGAGCTTGTTGATTATGGCCATCATACGCTTCTTCGCCCTCCGCTCAGTCACCACCACCGACGTCTGGACAACCACCACTGCCAGTGATATGAAGAGAGACACTGAATCCGACACGAAGAAGATCAAGAAAGCCGGATTATGTGAGATGTTGGCTTCTCCAGGATCGTAGCCAGGAGGAATGGCGTTCTGCCCACCGGCGTACTGGCCTGGAAGAGTGAAGATTGCAGCGAATGCGACGGTGGCGATGAGTACAGCGACCACGGTGGTGGAATTGATGGCATTGTTGAGGCCTGCCGTGTGGAGCTTGCTTATCTTCTTGGCGATTCCTTGGACACGTTTCCTCGTCTGTCGAGTATGCTCGAGCTGGGTGTGAACTTCATGCTTTATGTCGCTGACTGTCTGCTTCAGTTCTCGGGCAGGGTTCGGTGTCCTCATCGATTTCGCGGTTTGTACACCATGCTCTGCGAGCACCCCCGCAATCTCGGAGTTCTGGATCTTTTCTGCAGTATCCAGTGCAGTTTCTCCGGATCTGTTGATGACATTGATCTCCATATCTTTGAATGCTAGCAATTTTTTTACAATCTGCACAGGTAGATCCCATCTCACAGTTAGATTTTCTGAAGTACTTGTATATAGACATATTACAAAGAAATTGTTGGGACACGGGCAACAAGCTGCACCGCCAATCCCTTTAGGATGGCAAATCCAATTCTTCGGAACACAACTTGTATATCAAAAGTTTGAACAGCATTTCATATATCTCAACAACATTAGTTCAAACTAGACGGTCAAGATGATTCGCGAAGAACACGACTATGAGGTTTAGAAAGAAAGGTTCACTCACCTCAGCACGATTCTTCCTCGTAGCGATGTGCAACGCGGTGTTCCCTTTCGAGTCGAGCATGTTAGCCAGGGAAGGCTCGGCCGTGAGAAGCTCCTCGACTATCTCCAAGTTGATACCTTTGACAGCCATGTGAAGTGCAGTCTGACCCTTCTTGTCGGTCCTGGTGGCTATACCAGGTTCTTTCCTTAAGATGGCCTTGACCACTTCCAGGTGATTGTTTCTCGCAGCGGAGTGCAGTGCCGTCTTCCCGTTACTTCTTGCGATCTTCGCCAGACTTCCATCAGCCTCGAGAAGGAGGTTCACTACATCGGTGTGGCCTTGTGTGGCCGCTGTATGCAATGCTGTTGTGTTCGACAAGTCGACGGTCATCGAGAGCTCAGGAATAGCTGTCAGTAGAACCTTCAGCATATCTGTAAACATGTGATCTATTATTAGAATCTGGAGTGCCACAAAGCAAATGATCAACTAACTATTCTGATTTGAAATTTAAGTTTGAAACATCGTTCTTCTGAGTCAATCACCTCACATTAGTGATGAAATACACAAGCTAAATGGATTGGAAATTCATATCAATCAATAATCCAAGAGATGAACAACAGATCAATACCTAAGCGCCCATCTCTCGCGCATACATGGAAAGCATCATAGCCACTTCTTGCCTTTATCCCAGCAGATGCAACGTTGTAATACTTAATCATCTCGGTCACGATGTCGAGATGCCCGCATTCGGCGGCGACGAACAGAGCCGTCTCCCCTGACTGATTCTGCTTGGAGATCATATCAGCCAGTTCATCCTCACTAGCTCCTGACAGGATCTCCTTCACCAGCGATAAATCCCCCGATCTCACAGCCGTGTGAAGGAAAGTGTCATCTCTTTTCGCGGTGAGTTGCTTCGTTATATTCTTCCGTTTAGCTTCCATCTCTCGCAACTTAGATTCTGAAACCTGCCGCAACAACATAATCCAATTTCAGATCTCAATCAACTAGCAAATAAAGGTCGAAAAATTTATTGGGAGAAGGCCAAAGGGATCTTCAGAAACTTTATTGATGCGTTCCAAAGCAAATCACCTTTGTCTAGTCATCACCCACAAACCCTCCATTAATTAATACCTTCCGCAGAAAAAGGAGAGCAGCAACTGGAGCACATGATGAACCCCACCCACCAAGAAAATAAAGGTACATCGGTGTGGTTTCTATTCCAGATCATGTTAGAAACATTAAACTGTGCAAAACCATATGGATATAATCGATCATCACCCACATGAAGAACAGCTTCCAAGGTTTCTAAAAGGAAACACCTTTCCCGGTATCCATTTCAGATGCCCAAATCAACAAAAAAGGGTGCTCTGGAACTCCATTCAAAACCAAGAAAGAGAGCGCAAAATTGGGAAAAGAACAAATCGGAACAGAAGCATCAGAGAAAGCAGTCAGACAGTAGAGATGGCAGACCGACATACCTCAGCTGTTGAATCTAGAAGCCAAAACCCACATCAGCGATCACTCCATCAGAAGCTCTCAAAGGCCTCCTGAAGATCAGAGGGTGCTGCGAACTTGTTCAACTACAAGTGGAGGGGAATCTGGAGCTGCAGTCATCATAAACGAGTGGAACACTCCAACCACGAGGCTGCAGGGAGCATCTAGAAGTGTAATCGAGGGTACCCACTTTAAGAACCAGATCTGTGATGATCGATAACGTGATAAAGATGGTGCTTTGGAATTTGGGGGAGGGGGGAGGGGTGGTGGCTGTGTGGTGGGAGAGCAATCAATCAATCACTTGGGGTGGGCCGTTGACGGTAAGGATGCGGAGGAGGGCTAATAGGCCAAGTGAGTTGGTGGGACCCGCGGTTCGTTCCCGGTTAGACCACGACACCGTCCAGACGCGGCACATTTGACTCTAAAATAAAGAGGGATTATTGCATATATACGCCTACATATTTAAGTAATTATATATAATCCCCAAAATAACATATATCCAATTACATTCGGTAAATGGTGCACCGAATATATATTTTTAGGCCTCTAATATATTTTTTAAATTTTTTAATTTTACTCTAGGGAAATACTATGTCTATGAAGTTGGGAAATATATGCCCAATGGATGCTGACTTGGATTGTAAGTTGATTTTGGAGTGAGTTGATTTGATTGGTATTGCAATGTTTGAGGTCGTGTGCAAACGAGTGAAAAAGGTAATATGTATGGATTTTGTAGAAGGCGTTGGTATTCATGTTTACCAATTGAAGGTCATGCTAATGATTTGTAGGGCCATTTCCCTTTTTATCTAACTTTATTATGCATATTATGCATATTACTCGCCACTTATATGATATAGTTCATAATATCATAAATAACTAGTGTATAGCTCGTGCGTTGAATGAATTATATTGATGATATTAGAAAATATACTACGAAATAAAATGAAATTATCTCAGTAATTAAAACAACACTTGTGATAACGATCTTATGTAGAATGTATTTTAAAAGTAAGAACAAAAAAAACATCATGAAATATCAATAAATCATAGTTTTCAGAATATATCATCGAAAATTGTGTTTATGAATTAAGTGATTATACTATTTTTTATTAAATATTAAGTTAACACATGTATCTTTAAAATAATTAATAATTGTGTAGAAGGAAAAAATAAATCTATAGAGTGTATGTGTAATTAAGTTGGATAAAGAATATTTATGCAATATTAGTAATTTACGAAGAATTCGTATAATGATTCGAAATTTTGTTCGCTAATCTTAACATCAAAAATAAGATTAATACACTTTAACTATTTTTATATTTTTTATGTGTATAATATGTGTATTATGTATCATAAAGATGTATAAGGAAAACAATAATATATATATATATAGAAAGAGAGAGAATATATGTGCAATTAAGTTGGATAGAAGAACATTTATGCAATTATCTATGGAGAAACTATAGCAATAATCTGATTAGGGATTTTTTTTAAATAATTATTAAGAAATTCATAATTAATTAATTAAGCATCAAAGAAAAAAAATTAAAAAAATAGGCATCGATCGGCACCTGAGGTGCCGATTTGGGGCGCCCCCTCCAAATCGGCACCTCAGGTGCCGATTTGGGCAGAGGCGCCAAATCGGCACCTCAGGTGCCGATTTGGGATGGGCAATTTACAACTCAAATCCCTTTAACAATGTATTTTAAGTTCAGTACTGCCAAAGATTACAAATTATTATTATGTTCATTAGATATGAATAATTTAAAAATATTTTGAGGAATTATGTAAATAATTTTACAAAATATTATTCTACAATTATATTTATGTTCATTTGAGTACATTTGAGGGATTACTTGAATAAATTTAAAAAATAAAATATCAATATTTTCCTTCATCACACTATTTTGGATCTATCAGTAGAGTTTCGTGGTCTCATCTTCTTCCCGATAACGTTATTGTAAAATGTTAAGTATATCTCTATTTTTTTTACAATATTGTTCAATATTGATACATACTTAGAATATTTATAATTGACATGTCAACAATATTGTATTAAATATAAAGAAATTGAGAGTGTGAACAACATCATTTATCATTGATATATGTGAACTCAACAAGGTACAACTTGACATGAATTAATTTTAAAAAATTACAAGTATTTTATTAAATTCATAAGAGAAGAAATATGAGTTTACAAATAATAAGAAAAATATTTACAATAACTTAAAGTTTCCATATCTTCATAAATCCCTTCAGACCTCCTCCTCCACCTCCTGCACCACCTCCCTTGTCGTTTCCTTTGCCTCCATCTCCTAATTTTTTGTGAGTCTCTTCATGTGTTGTCTTTTTCTTCTTCTGCTTGGACATTTGTTCCGAATGTGTTGGAACGTGCCCTGGAGGATGCGGTCTAGCTGACGACTTCCGTGGCGGTTCGATTGTTTGTGATTCCTGATTCCTTGACGTTCGTACACTTGTTGAATGGCGAGGCGGCTCTGATGGAGGAGGCTCCGCGATCCTTACTCCGGGAGAAGGTCTTCGAGGCGGCTCCGGACGTTGTTGTGGTATCGTGGATATACCAAACAACTGTCTATCAAAATCAGTTACCTCCATTTGCCGAACACTATCAAATATCTGCGACTGCAAATCTTCTGAGCTGTATTGAGTAGACGGTATGAGCTGAGAGGGTCCAGAGTCAAATTGACTCGAAGGTCCAACAAGCGATGGTCCTACAAGATTGAGACATTTTCATTGTTATAAGTATCACAAAATTTAAACATAACGTATTGAATTGAGTTTGTATATTCTATAATATATTTATACCTGAACCTCTAAATCCGGCTTCACCGATTTGAGACCCTCTAAATCCATACTCGATATAGCTCATACCTGAAAGATGTTAATTACATTATATGTCACATAAATTACCTAATAAGTAAGAAGAGAATGCCTTGTAATAAAGTACAATTTTACCTGTAGATACAAATCCTGGTTGAATTAGTGGAACTTCCTGTCCGATGTATCCCTGACTCGAAGGACCGGCAAATGATGATCCTGCAAATTGAGATTGACTAAAAGCTTCTCCATATCCTGCAGGAATTAGATATTCAACTTTTAGAAAATAATACATAAGATAAAAATTACTTAATTAATTTAGTCATTTTAATACCCGAAGTTCCAAATCCAGTTTGGTCATATTGAGATGCGAGTCCTTGAAGACCTGATGAGTACCCTTGCCCGCCATATCCTGCAGACGTCATTCCTGAAGTGCCAAATATTGACTCCTCCATTGTCTGACCCTGGGAAAATGCCTGCTCACCGAGTCCTGCTATATTTTATGAGGAGCTGTATTTAGATGTCTAAAAATCGATATATGGATAAGAATTGACTATACATAAACAAATAACTAAAACCTGAAGTAGTAGACATCGGTGGTGGTTGCGTCCCCTCCCCACCATATTCCGTATACTCCCTTCTTGTACAATTTACAACATAGAAATTTATAAATTCACGATTTTAAGATAAGAAATTAGTTTACATTTGTAAGAAAAAAAATTACAAAACCTGATGCTCCCGAAGTATGATGCTCCTGTGATGGCATGAATTGTTGATGCCCATATTGGTGGAAGGGATACATCAAGGAGAACATGTTCAGTGTTTCATCGAACATGCTAATTGTATTTTCGACTGTCGTCCTCATGTCGGTAGGTAAGTCTGTTGATCGTCTAAGTTGTTCCATACTATTTCTTCCTTGTACAATCGTATCCACCTAGTACATTTACAAATATGTTAAGAATAATTTAATTGAATCTCAATAGAATAAGTAGAGTTTTTAAACATACCAGATATTTCTGTCACTAAGTCATCTTCTACATTTACTTGTGATGGCCCTTCAATATCCGCAAATACGGTCTCATTTGTTGGCCTGATTTATTTAAATTTTTGTCAGTTTAAATATAAATGGTTAAAATGTTATATAATTTGAATGTGAATAATTTTACCTCGAAGATGACGGCATATTTTCTACATTAAAGGGAGTAGCTTGTACGAAAAGATGGATAAATCTCACATCGACGATTGAACTCAACATTACTAATGTTGATTCATCATCGTCAATCGGTACTGCAAAGAAGGTTGATCCCTCATACAACCACTTACAAGTTAATGTAAGTATATACTTGTCGAGCGGGAGATCAGTGACTTCGGAAACTCGAGACAGTAAGCCAATGTAAGTTAATTGGCATGGTAATGTAACCATCCGTTTCTTGCCCCCAATATATTCTACGTGATCATCAGAGACATCAATCGATCCTCCCCAATATACTAATACATGAGCGGTGTTGGGGGCCATCTATACGAATAAAATAATGATTTAATTAGTTTAATTACACAAAATAATTACTTAATAATCGGATGTAACAATTACTTTAATTAACATTTCAGTCGGCTGTTATCTTTAATAATCAAGAATTCAATTGATATACTAATCACTCAGAAATGGAATCCAAAAGTCCGGTCTTGGGGCCTCATCGGTGCTCACCACAGTGAGTCCTGCCAGCGTTGTATAGAGACCCTCTCGGCGCTCGATTCCAAATCTAAATGATATTAATTTTAACATGAATATGTGCACTTTTAAATCTAAATAAATGAAATGCTAATTGTATTGTGTAATGTCCACTATTTAATTCATAGACAAAAAAACCACATCATTAGATTACTTCATAGACAAATGATTTATCATTAAAAAAAATTTATTTTCAAATATATTTTAACTAATCATCAATTTTGCACAACTAATTACTTGTTAAATTTAATAAAAAAATCTTGAATAAAATTACCTGAAAGATGCGTGTCTTCTCTTCTACAAGAAATGTTATCCAAAAGATAATAATATAGCATCCTCACTGATATAGCGTCCTCACTGATAGAACCCTGCAAAAAACACGGAACAAAGTCTACAAACAAAAATATCTTATTCTTACTTGAATAAGATTAGTCGATCGAGAGCAACAATCGCACTTCAGAATTCAGAATGAGAGAACCAGAGAGAATGAAGGGGGAGAAGATGAAGAATGAGAAGGAGAGGGTGAAATTGTGAGGAGGATGAATGAGGGGGGGCATTTATATAGGAAATGGGGAGGAGGGGACCGTTGGTAAATTTCCAACGGCCCTCTCCCAAATCGGCACCTCAGGTGCCGATTTGGAGGGGGCGCCCCAAATCAACACCTGAGGTGCCGATTGATGCCTATTTTTTTAATTTTTTCCCCTTGATGCTTATTTAATTAATTACGAATTTTTTAATAATTATTTAAAAAAAAAATCCCAACAATGAACAAAACTCGCATTTTTATTTCTATTAAGATATTTAAACAATATGTATTTACAAGAAATTCTATATAATATTTCAAAATTTTATTAGATTAGATTAATACTTAGGATTCTTATTTAAGGCACCCCTCTTAAAACATCAATATTTAACTTTTATGAGATTATTTGGTATGTAAAAACCATAAAGTTCTTATTGACGTTAAAAACGTACATATAGGGATGCAAACAACAAACAATTTAATACGAGTGTAGGTATACCAACAAGGATTTAGTCAGTATTATGGAACTACATTTCATTGCAAAAAAAAAATATTATCGATATACGAGCATTTAGTCCTCCACAATCTCTCGCATCTTTCCTTCCAATAAAACCACAAAATGATAAAATATCAAATACATTTTCTAATTCCAAAATAACTATTCTTTTTTTATTACACAACTAATTTAAAAATAGTAACAAGGATTAATTAGTCAGTATTATGGAACTACATTTCATTGCAAAAAAAATATTATCAATATACGAGCATTTAGTCCTCCACAATCTCTCGCATCTTTCTTTCCAATAAAACCACAAAATGATAAAATATCAAATACATTTTCTAATTCCAAAATAACTATTCTTTTTTTATTACACGACTTATTTAAAAATAGTACTCTATTTCCTTTCATTCAATTATACTAGTACTTATACAATAATGATCACTTATTCCAAAATGACCATCACTTGGTCTAAATTATCAAGAATAAACAAACAAGAAATAAGAATAACTATTGTCATTCTACATTTATGCCGTGGATACAAAAGAAAAAGAAAGATCGAGAATAAAAAAACAAATATTTTTATTACTTGTTTCACTTTTTTTATTCCTCAAGACATATAAATGACGAAGTTTAGAGAATCAAATAATACTTGACATTCTAGAACTGGTATTAGCACTTTAATAAAACACTCTTGACAAAATCTGAACCTAAATATTTAAATCTGGAAATAAAACATTAGATATTATTATTATTACCGTTGACTTCTTAAGCTCCGTATTTCTCGCAAATTCTCTCAGAGTTCACACTATTAATAATCAGATAACTTTGACCTCATTTGTAACCAATGGACGATTAAACAAATGGTTTGAAGTCTACTTTTCTCGTCAAAATTTATACTATCCAACAATTATATCATTTAAATAAAATTCCATCCTCGGTACAAAATGGATGAAAAAAATTGGAAAAAAATAATTTCGCATTGAAAAGCGAGAAAGCGAGAGCCGCTAAATAGCGGTCTGACAAGTCAGACTCACTGTCGCTGATGCGACTGCTCAAACTTCCTCGGTCTTCAACAATTAACCCACACAATCAATCAGAGAATGAATAGCAAGGATTAAAATTTATTATACCCTAATAAAGATGTACAATGGCAAGCAAGTAGGGGTCGAACTCAAGAAGCAAAGGTGTAAAGCACGGATAAAAATCCAAACCTAGGTCTAACAAGCTACTTAGCCAAGCAAGTTAAATTTTTGTGGGTTTTTAATTTTTAATTTTTTTATTTAATTTTTAATTTTATATTTTTGTATTTTGATTTTTAATTTATTGATTTTATATTTTCTTTTTATATCTTATATTTTTATATTTTCTTTTTTTCAATATTGGAATTTAAAGACAATGTAATAAAAGAGACAAAGAGGTATTTATAAAAATAGAGAAAAATATTCAAAAATTTGAAAATAAAGTCTTTTTGGTCTTTTTATATTTTTTTACTGTTTTTGTGATTTTTGGGTGATTTTTAGAATGTTTTTGGTATTTTTAATTATCAAAATAAAGAAAACAGTGGCAAAAATACAAGGCTGAAGTTAAAATGGAGAAATAAAATAGCAAACAGTAACAAAAATTCTCCAAATTAATTTTCACTTAAAGATAACAGAACAAAGAAAATTTAGGAAAAGAAAACACTATTTTTGGATTTTTAATGAATTTTATAAATTTTTATGAAGGTTTTTAGAGTTTTGTGATTTTTAGGAGTTTGGTTTTGTATTTTTTAATGATTTTTGGACTGGAGCTAAATGACACTATAAGACACAAAATATATTTTTTGGGGATTTTTCTGGAGTGTTTTTATATTTTTTTGGTATTTTCTAAGCTAGACAGTGCACAAAATAGATGTTTTTGATTTTTAAAAAATATGAAAATAAAGTGAAATCAGAAACTAAATAGATGGCGTTAAAGTACACATGTCCAGATGCTTAAGTCTATTTTTGTGGAATTTTTGGGCTCGAAATGATAGGTCAAATAAATACAACAAGCATACAAAAATTAAAGGCCTGGCAGGGACCTGTCTGCAAATAGATAAATCTATGGGGGCACAGATGCAATTTCCACCACAAAATCACGCACAGCTCACGTGAAACACCATTCACAGGGGCATAATTGCAATTAAAGAAAACCGGCTGGGCATGCATGCAAAATTTCCAACAATATATTATATATCCTACGCACAGGGACGAAATTGCAAATACATAGAAGTCCTGGGCCTAACTTGCAAAATACCCAAAAGTCACACGTCAACGTCACGTGAGGTGACGTGGCGTGGACTGGAATGCAAATAGTGATAATGTGAGGGTCTGCGTGCAAATATTACAAAACTTTTTAAACTACAAATAAAAGTTACTGGACTAAAAAGTAAATGCAAAAAGCGTGGGTTAAAAGTGCAAAATACCCACTGCGCCTGATCCAGCGGTCGATGGTGAGTCACTTGTCCACGTGGCGCGCATCTGACGGTGCGTACCCCTTCGTCACGGACGGCAGGGATTAGATCTTCAAGGCTTGATCAGACGGCGGGGAGGTGCAGGAGATCGGACGGCTGATGACGCGTCTGGAGCGGGCCTCTGATCCAACGGCAGGGGAAGGTTCACGAAGAACACCTCCCCGGCGAACTTCGGCTGGCGAATACGGCCGACACACGGCCTCTCCAACCCCAGGATCAAGGGCAAAACGATCCTGGGGCACGTCCGCGTCTGTAGGAGGTCTCAGGCGAGCCTGAGATGGCTTGAAGCGGCCGGACGGCGGAGGTGGCCTGGGGAGCTGCTCCTGAAGTCTTCGAGGGTCGATGGAGCCTTCTCCTTGGCTCGGACCTGCGTGGTTAGTTGCGCAAAATCCAGGCGAAGCCGCAGGTGGGTTCCGATGGTTCCGATGAGGCGAAAGAGGGTGCGGGCGAAGAACTCCGGCGAGCGGCGGAGAGGGGAGCTCAGTCGGCTCGATCTGAGCGAGATCGAGGGGGAATGAAGGGTGGTGCGGAGTGACGGAGCGACGAGGAAGAAGATGGAGGTGGTCGGCGCGGTGGTCGATGACAGGAGTAGTCGGAAAATGGAGGCGGAGCTCAGCTCCGCCGTGGACTTTGATCGACGATTCACGGCGATTGGGTGATCGAGGCTAAAAACTGCTATAGGTCTACACTAATCTATGCTAAGGCTACAAAAAGACGAAGAGAAAGGGAAGGAAGACTCACCAGAGACGTCGGGCGGTGAAGCTCGGCGGAACTCCGGCGAGGGTCGGATCGACTTCGATTCGACGCCAGATGACGCAAACCCAGGCTCAAATCGACTCCTGCTGTCACCAGGAGCACAATGGGCTAGGGATTTTTGGGTGGATTTGGCGGAAGAAGGATCAAAATCAAATTGAAGTCGGGGGGTCCTATTTGAAGAGTTGACGGCGAGGCGAGGAAGACGAGGCCTCAGAGCCTCGGTCAGTGATCCACAGCCCAAGGAATCACTTGGGCGTGAATCACCATTGACCGAGGAAAAGATTCCAAGAAGGAACCATCACCAAATGGTGATCGAGGTTCCCTCGAAAAAGGAGTAAACATAGGGTCAAACCCGACTCTGACAAGGGACAGACCTCGGTCAGGGAGTTGACCGAGGTCAACCAATGGAGCGTTCTGGTTGGTCCACGTGGACCAACCAGAAAATTCCTTGGCTAAAAACCCTTATAAAATGAATTAAAAATAGCAGACGAATTAATTAAATTTTAAGTATAAAATAAAAAATGTTTGTAATTTTATGAAGTATTTTATGGTGATTTTTGTTTATTTTTATGAGCTATATTTTTACAAGTTCACCTTTTTACCCCTTTATAGGTATAATACCTATATACTTTATTACTTATTTTTCTTTTGTGTATTTTAATGCTATTATTTTTGTTTATTATTTTCTAAAATTATAACGTACTTTAATGTACACAAATACATTTTTATTTTAATTTTCTGATATATTTTATACACTTAATAAAATGAAAGTGTTATTTGTATAGGTTTAGCTTCATGTATTATACCTATATATTATAATATATACAAGTATTTTTATTTGTATTTTATTTATGTTTTTGATTTTAATGCCCCTAATTATTATAAGTATTATTTACAACATTATAAAAATATAAAATTATAAAAATAATAAATAAATAATAAATTGAATATTTTAATATGTACAAGTATACAATGAGGGTCCAAAACTCAACTTTCAAACCGTAGCTCCGCCAAATGCGAAACCACCGCCATTAATTAGCTTATTTTCTTCTATATACAATTAAAGTGAGTTTGATGCATTTGGATTTGTCGTTTGTGAGATACGGGTCTGGGAAGTTGGGATCTGGATTTTTATTCAGACCATAACTTTTTATCTGTATATTATTTTTCTGTGAAATCAATTTTGTATTTTTCTTTATAAAATTATCTACAACTTTCATGTACAAAGTTTCTTTATTTGATGTGCAAAAAGTGGAACCAAAAATAGGTCCCAAGATGAATAAAGAATGAATAAAATGTATAGGTATTTTATCTGTGTTTTGGCCCTTATCTCCCCCTACTTTATTCCTTGTCGACCTATTCATCAAGATGCCTAGGTCTCGGGGTTTCGGGTCATAAAATATTTACAATATTTTATTCTTTTTCTTTTCTTTTCTTTATTCTATAATTTTGGCTTTAAACCGCATTCTATACAATATTTACACATATATGTATGAATGCTAAGATGCCTATATTAAGCCTATTTACCCGCATTTACTAGGGTTTTTAAGGCCAAAATGATAGAATAAAGATGATGAAATGTGGATTCATCATCCCCCTATACTTGCCTTTGCTAGTCCCTAGCAAACACTTATGCAATAAGTGCAGAAAAAGAAAAATAAAGAAAAGAAAAAGAAGAACGATGGACTAAATGTAATTATCAAACTTGTCTTCACAAAATCAAAGTTTGGAGCTTAAGTAGGACCTTTGGAATTTTAGTGCGGGCGGAACCTTAGTAAGAACCGTGTTTGAAATCCAACAGCCCTTGAGAATCCCAAAACTCTGCTCAAGTCTCCTCAATAGCCAGGTCAGAAATATCTCAACTCATACGCAAACTCTTATGACTATGAATCTGACTTGTACAGTGTAAGTGATGGTGGCTCTCCCCAACTAGAATGACAAAGAAACTGACTTCTCCAGTACGACAACCCGGTGATTCCCCAATCCAGCGACTCCATCCTCGAAGAGCGGGGTATTCCCTTCTAAGTTCAAGTGGCAACCAGCTCAAGAGGAGGGGGTGAAGAGAAGAATGGACGGTAGCCAGTGTAGCTACCTATCCTTGGATGCAAGACCAGTGTAGTCAAGTCATCCTGCTGCAGGCTCACATATTTGACTTTGGAACTCAAGCTTGCTTATTGACTTTGTACATACTTTGCAGGCTTTTTATTTTTGTACATGCCTGAACTTTTTTTTTTTTGAAATACTATTCACAGCAGCATTTACATAAGGAGTTTTTCCTCTTGAGCCAGTAGACTATCCCTCTTTTGAAGCTTTATCGCAACCCACAGCCTCCTGTCTTTAGACTTCCTAATCACTGGACGGGTTGGGGTGCACTTCCCTCCCTAGAGGAGGACAAATGTTTCCACTTGTGTGCGTCTCATACCGGCAAATCCAATCCCCTCACCACTCCAACTGAGTTGAGCCATGTGAAAGGTGCAGGTGTCCAAGTTAGGTCATTATCAACAAGAGTCGTACGTGTGCTCCGAAATACTCTACTTAGGCAGTCAAGAATCCATTGAACCAAGTCCCGTGATCCTCAAAGAATTAAGTCAACTAGACCTGAAGTACCTCAAACCCAGTTCCTATAAGGTTCCTATTATTAGGTGGATTTGAAGGTCCAATCAAGCTCCAATCTTCGGATTTTACTCAGACTTGTTCAACTATCAAACTCAATCCGAAAAATGCGGATGCTATGCAATGCGATGCAGAAAATATTTTTGTGATGCAATTTTCAAGGATTTTGAACTTTTTATGGATTTTTGAAAAGATTATGCATGCAGATGCAATTTTTTTTGTATTTTTCAAAGAAATTTTTCAGATGTTTTTGGATTTTAATTTTGCAAATGTTTTTGGGATTTTTGATAACAAAAAGTTTTTGGCTGAAAACTAGGTTAAAATATGTACACGAGAGTGCTTCTTATATATACAAGAAGTGGATTTTAAGAATTTACAGGGTAAGTGGTCAATTTTATACACATATATATATAGTGGATTTTGGTGTAATGTGAATATTCCTCAAACTTATTTGAAAACAATTTACACACAATTTTTGAAAACTATAGTCCAAAATAATTTTTACAAACATTTTACACACATTTGAAAACATTTTGCAAAGGCTTTCAAAACAGTATATATAGGTTTTTCAAATCATTTTTGCAACCATTTTTCAAACCATTTGCAAATCATTTTTCAAACATTTTATTTCACACAAGAAAAGAAGTTTTACAAAACACACATTTTCACACAGGTTGAAAACACGAAACAAAATATTTTCAAAATAGTTTTCAATAGATGTTCACAAAGATTTTCAAACTATTTTTCAAACATTTTGCAAAAAACATTTTCACCTGATTTATTAATCAGTAAATACAAAAAGAATTTGAGGAATAATCACATCTTTTTATTAAGGATTTTAATGAATTTTAAAGAATTATTAGCCATATAATTAAGAAAATATGAAAGTACGAGTTATGGCTAAAGTATATACATAGTATATACGACCCCCCTATACTTAGCTTGAGCTATGTCCTCATAGATCGAAGAGAAAAGAGAAGACATAACTCGTACTAAGTATAGGAAAATCTAAAGAATAAATGAATAAATGAATGAATGAGAAGTTGACCGTCCCCCCTATACTTAGGATCAAATAATCCTAAGTATAGCAGACTGTACACAAAGCAGGGAGGGTCAAGGGTGGGAATGAACAGATCATACTCAGATTGTCTCCCCCTATACTTAGGGTAAGATATCCCTAAGTATAGACAAGAAGAAGAGACAATGGAGAGGATCGAAAAGAATAGAAAAACTCGGGGTGCACATCCCCCTATACTTAGGATAGAGTACGTCCTAAGTATAGAAGACTGTCTACAAGGGGTAGCACCTTTCTGATAGATGAAGAAGATAGAAGAAGAAAAGAAGAAAAGAAGAAAAGAGATGAGATTGGGTATGAACAACTCAGGATGTACATCCCCCCTATACTTAGGATAGAGTACATCCTAAGTATAGCAGTGATGAAAGGGATGGCATCAATTCGGTGGAATAAGATAACAGAAATTGAAAAGGAGAAAAGACGAAAAGGAAAATCATTCAAAAATGTTTTGATGTGCTTTGCCTTCCTCTGCCTGACTCGGGCTGTTCAGCTCATTATCATATATTACTTGAATGGAGTCAACGACCGCCATGAAGGTGTCATGTTCAAGGTATGGCTTCAGAAGCTGTCCATTGACTACAAAAGGTTGTACGTCAGCTGACAGATTGGATATCAATACACTTCCGTTGTCACGCACCTGCCTAACCACAAACGGCCCAGTCCATTTGCTTTTCAATTTGCCTGGAAAGATCTTTAATTTCGCATCGAACAACCATACCTTCTAACCTGGATCAAAGGACTTGTGGCGGATGTGCTTGTCATGCCATGTTTTGACCTTCTCCTTGTACATCAGGCTGTTGTCATATGCATAATCTCTGAATTCCAGTAATCTATTCAGATCCAGTTTCCTGTTCTGTCCTGCTTGCTTGGAGTCCAAATTACAGATGTTAATAGCCCATAAAGATTTATGAATAAGTTCCACGGGCAAGTGGCATGGCTTGCCATACACCAGGCGGTAGGGAGACATTCCCAAGGGTGACTTGTACGCTGTTCGGTAAGCCCAAAGAACGGAATCAAGCAGCTGAGACCAGTTCTTGCGATCTGGATGCACAAGTTTCTGTAGAATTGTCTTGATCTCCCTGTTTGAACATTCAGCTAAGCCATTGGACTGCGGGTGATAGGGTGAAGCAACACGATGCTCGATGCAGAATTCTTGGGTCAGCTTCTTCACCTCTCTGTTTATGAAATGACTGCCCCCGTCAGATATGAGGATCTTGGGAATCCCGAACCGTGCTATGATGTGATCTCGTAAGAATCGACAGACAGTCCGACTGTCGGCGGCTCGGGCGGGGATAGCCTCCACCCAACGACTGACATAATCGACAGCAAGCAAAATATACTCATAACCCTGACTGTTAGGAAACGGGCCCATAAAGTCGATCCCCCATGCGTCAAAGACATCTGAGATCTGAATGTACTTCAGAGGCATCGTATCTCTCATTCTTATGGTTCCACCCATCTTCTGACAGTCAGTGCAACCTTTGACGTATTCATCTGCATCTTTGAACAATGAAGGCCACCAGAGGCCACTTTGAAGAACTTTTGCTGCCGTCCGTTTTCCTGAATGATGTCCTCCAGAATCTTGATCATGACATAAAGCGAGGACACTTGGAACCTCCTCCTGAGGGATACACCTTCTCCAGATGCAATCGGCTCCCTCACGAAACAGATACGGGTCTTCCCACTGGTAGAAATGGATTTTAGACAAAAATCTGTCTATTTTCAACTTAGGCCAGTCCTGTGGGATTTTCTTGGCAACTAGATAATTCACAATGTCCGCATACCAAGGAAGTGAGGCGACAGACAGAATCGATTCATCTGGAAAGGTCTCTGTGATAGGCTGCAAGTTCAGCTCAGGAGACTCCGGTTCAGGAAGTCTTGACAGATGATCGGCCACTACATTCTTTACCCCAGGTTTATCTCTGATCTCCATGTCAAACTCCTGGAGGAGAAGGATCCAACGGATGAGGCGTGGTTTAGCATCCTTCTTCTGCTGTAAATACCGAATGGCCGAGTGATCAGTGTAGATGATAACTTTGGACCCAAGAAGGTAAGATCTGAACTTTTCCAAAGCAAAGACTACCGCTAGCAGCTCCTTTTCAGTGACAGTGTAGTTTCTCTGGGCTTCATCGAGCGTTCGACTAGCGTAGTGAATTGCAAACGGTACATTGTCTTTCCTCTGTCCCAGTACAGCTCCGATGGCATAATCCGACGCATCGGTCATAATCTCGAAAGGCTGAGTCCAAATCGGTGGTTGTAGGACAGGGGCCTGCGTGATGAGCTCTTTTAACTGATTAAAGGCAAGGAGCACACGATCGTCTACAATGAACTCATTGTCCTTGCCGAGCAACTCAGTCAGCGGTCTGGCCAGTTTGCTGAAATCTTTAATAAATCGTCGGTAAAAACCGACATGGCCCAAGAATGACCGGACTTGCTTGATATTTGTAGGTGGCTCCAGCTTAGATATTACATCCACCTTGGCTGGGTCAACCTCCATGCCACGTTTAGAAACAACGTGACCCAGCACTATTCCTTCGGTCACCATGAAATTGCTCTTCTCCCAGGAGAGCACAAGATTCACTTCGCAGCACCTCCGTAAGACTCGGTCTAGATAATCCAGACATTGATCAAATGAATCCCCATAGACCGAAAAATCGTCCATAAAGACCTCGAGAAAGCTACCCACCATATCAGCAAAAACTGCGAGCATACACCTCTGAAATGTGGCTGGGGCGTTGCAAAGCCCGAACGGCATCCGTCTGAAGGCATATGTGCCAAAAGGACAGGTGAACGTGGTCTTCTCTTGGTCTTCAGGAGCAATAGCAACCTGATTATACCCAGAGTAACCGTCCAAGAAACAGAAATATTCCTTCGCGGCCAATCTCTCCAAGATCTGGTCGATGAAGGGTAGCGGAAAATGATCCTTCTTGGTGGCGAGATTGAGTCTTCTGTAGTCTACGCACACTCGCCAAGAAGTCGGTACTCTGGTTGCGATCTCCTCTCCTTTGTCATTTTTCACAATGGTGATCCCAGATTTCTTGGGCACAACATGCAGAGGGCTCACCCATTTGCTGTCGGAGATGGGATAAATGAATCCCGCATCACACCATTTCTGGATTTCTTTCATAACCACCTCTCGCAGATTCGGGTTTAATCTTCTTTGCAGTTCACGAGAGGGTCTGCTGTCTTCCTCCAGAAAGATGCGATGCGAACAGAGTGACGGGTTGATCCCGTGGAGATCAGAGGTTCGCCAGCCTATCGCCTTGCGGTTACGTTCAAGAACCTCCATCAGACGAGATTCTTGATCTTCGGTCAGATGCGCATTGATGATGACCGGGTACATATTCGGTTCTCCTGCAAGGA